>JAINUG010000016.1:3447500-4002500 GCA_029706075.1 Aldrovandia affinis
CATAAACAGTTTTGTTATATAGCAAGTGTAAGTATATTATATTTAAAATAAATACAAAATGAGTGTGCGTCTGTGTAATCAAATCATAATCAAACGGTGATGCAAGTTACTTCTAACAGGTTTTCTGTTTTTTCTGCTTTACTCATAAAACTAATTTAATTGGAAGTAGAAGCAATTATTTTGGTGATGCCTTTATAATAATAATATATGCCATTTATCAGACGCTTTTATCCAAAGCGACTTACAGTACAGTAGCCTTTCAGTGATGCAACTTACATCGGCACCGAAACGTTCTCACATTCTTTTAAGCCAGGTTGGTTTGATAGAGGGAAGTGGTTGCATTGTCAGAGAAATCGACCGTGTTCGTTGCAAGGTCTGTGTGAAAGCAGTGGAGAAAAAAAAGTCAGTGCAAGTACTTTTCAAAACAATAATATTCAATCCCTTTTGCGTCGTTATTTTTCATCAAAACATCTTCCTGTGCCTCTGCTCATTTTCAGACTGTAGCAAGTATTTGTACTACTTTGATTATTTTTTGTTCACCTAGGTTTTATACACAAGTGTGATACTATTATTTTGAGAAGTACGATACCCAAGAGCTTTGTGCAATACACAATAAGGGCCCAGGAATAAGGGCATTCAGAATAAAAATGCTTTTATTTTGCTAGTCTTATTGTTTATTTTCTGTTAAAATGCAGACTATAGTTAGTGTAAAAATTCCATTTGTTGCTTCAGCAGTCCAAGAAGCAGCAGCTAGTGCAATTCTTTAATTTCCTCCAGAGGTTTAAATATCATTAAAATGACCAAGGATCTGATATCTGAACCCTACTTAAGAGTACAGCATTCTATTGAACCATATAAACTGTCACACCACCATTTTCTCTATATCCCAACTGGAAAAAGGAAACCATAACCAATAAGATTCCTTTCATAGCTATAAATCCATTCCAGCATACTGCAAGGTTTTGCAAAATATAGCCACAAAATTCAGGGAAAACAAATTGAAACCAATAAATTTATTAAAACTTACAATTTACATATTAAAACATTTACATACTTTAAAAAAAAGTGCAATCTTCATTGGAAGGGCTTCTTCTTTGTGGTGGAGGAGGACGTAGTGGCCCTCACAGACTTCCTGAGTGTTCTGCTGAGGGGCCCCTTCCTGGGAGATGTGACGGACTCCTTCAGATTTGCCAGCAGGCCCTTCCTGACTTTAGGCTGGCAGGGGGACCCCTTTGAGAGATTTGCCAGTTCTTCCCTCAGAGAAGAAACTAATGTTTCCTTTTCAGCCAAGTCCCTCCTCAGTCCGTTGATTGCATGGCCCTGTGGGAACGAGCAAACGGCCAACAACAAGCAGATGACAAGGGCTCCAGTGAAATTTGAATGACCACCGACGTGACCTACTGTCTCACAACTCATCTACACCCATAGAAATTAACACAAGTGTAACTAAACTGAAGTGTTTGAAGCAACGTCCATTTCTGTGTGCTTGGTCACATGCACAGCACCCATTTACCTGGCCAGCAATGGTGTTTCGCAGAGTCTCAATTTCAGACGATTTTTCCATAAAGCTCTCTCCTGCTTCCTGAAGCGTTTCAGACAGCTCCTCAATCTTCTTTTCTAAAGATTTAATAGTCTTAACGGGGGGCAAAAAACAATTTAAGAAAATCAATTCGCGTGATCTCACCAGTGAACGTTCAGGGTAGACAATTACTTCCAAGTTAAAATGCTCCAATTGATTATCCAACTGTCCTGTTATGAATGCACTCATTTCAGAGCCATGCACTCAGGAGGATTGGCCCTTTACAACTTACCTCCGCTTTCCTTTCACAGAGATTTTCGGCCACACATTTTGCCTCATAAAGTCTTTTGCATCTCTCCAAATCTGCATAAAAGAATGCATGAAAATCATCATTAGGCGTCTTGCATTCTGAGCCTTCCCTTCTGGTGTTCATATGCCTTTAGATCTCACAATTGCATATTTAAGATGCATTCCACTCTAAGGTTTATGCCTGTACAAAACACCTTCATAAGTCAGTAAAGCATTCTTCTAAAATTTCTCTTAAACATATGCACTTGGTAAATCACACCAACAGATTTGTGGCAGAATCTATTCTCTCTGCATGAGGACATCCCTGACAGGTGAACTTGAAGATGAGCTCAGTGGACGTTGTATGACAGACAGGACGCAGGTACCTGCAGAGGGTACCTCTGGGGAGCACTGAGTGGCGCTCTCCATGGTAGGAACCACAGCCCAGGCCTGAGCACAACTCTGCAGTCTTCGATCCGCCTCCGCCAGCTTCCTCTTCAGCTCCTGAGGATTCATCAGGAGGAATAACACACACTCACACACCTGGACTTCACCATCTGATGACACCACTCTAGACTATTCCCAAAAACATGCACAGGACGTGGGAACGTCAAATTCAGATGTGTGCATGCTGATCCAGCTTGCCTTGGTAGGAAAGGAAACAAGGACCACATGTGTGCCTTTTGGTCTAAGATGTCTAGACTTGTGGTGGAGCTTGTGGTGGGGGGTGAAAAACTTCAATGAGAAACTTCGCCTTTCAGATAGAAAAGGGTGGAACATGCATTAGAGAAGGGCCAAGTAACAAATATACCTCCACTTTCTCCTCTTCAGCAAAGAACTTCTCCACATGCACGTACTGGTCCTCGATCCGCTTAAGGGCACATTCGTAGGCATGATCTTTGAGGGCATCCTTGTACAGCTCGAAGGTGTTATCCAGCTTCTCATCGTAGCTTTCCTTCAGTTCAGCCATCTCCCGGCTGTTGGAAATCCAGAGGACAGAGTCTTAAGAAACGGTCAACGGTCAAATTCCTATTGAGGAGTCCTTAGCGACGAACAGCAAATTGCTCTGTGAACCTTAAGCCTTCCCTCCCTCATACCTCCTCAGTTCCTCACTCTCCATCAGCTGCTGCAGCATGGCGTCGCCCATCTCTTTACGGATCTCGATCTCTTGCACCAGGTTCTTGCGCCGCTCGGCTAGTAGCTTCTCCTTCAGGTTCTCAATGACATTCAGTAGGTCCTGCAAAAGGAGGAGAGGTTTGGTTTTTAAACAGGGAAAAAATGCTCACCTCCTATGGAAGTATAGACTGCTCAGCTCCACAGTCCATGAGGGGGGGACAGAGTCAAAGCAGTCAAAAAGATAAGTAGAGGTGACAGTGCTGCACTTGGGTGAAATGGGAGGCGGGGGCCAAGACCGCCACATCGGGACTGGGTTCTGCAGTACCTCCTGGGGTAGGATGGACATCTCGGCTTCATCCTCTTCATCCAGCAACTCTTCCTCTGAAAGGTAACTGTCAAGAGCTTCCCCATCGATTACCCCGTTCTTCACAAAGCGCTTCCCATCCCTTCCCATCAGTCTAGGTGTCAGGCTCTCCAAGGGCTTTGTTGGGATGATCTGGACCACCTGAAATGCAAACGTTTCTTACAAAAAGTACAGTTCTGCGGCTCCACAAACGCAAATACTCACGTACCCAACACAGACACACAACAGCTGGGCAAATAAGTATGTGTATAGATGCATTTCTCCACAGCTCCAAATGAGAAAATGTTGAATAGTAGGAAATCTATAGAATTGCAGAGCATTTGGTGAAATTGGCTTGCTGTACTTATTCAGGAATTGTGTCAGACCTGCTTGGCAACAGCTGAAAATCTCATGACGTGCAGTGTCTCGTCGTACGTAGAGGCACATTGGTTTATATTGACGACCATACAAGCTCTGCCCTTCCCACAGAACACAGGCTGAAAGAGACGGGTCAGTTTGCTCTCCCGAAACGGAATGTAGTTGTTCTTCGTTCTAATAATGGGAAATGGGGGGAGCACAAATCATTAACTCATCCTAAAACAGCAGTGAGCATGAATCAATCATAATGTAACCAGATAATGTTGAATTCAATGAAGAAAGGCTTTCACTTTACAATATTTGTGAAATACAAACCTTCCTTAATTAGAATTGACAGGTCTGTTCAAAACTGGTTTCAGACATATGATGGGCAATTTCAGATATGCTTAACCACAAATAAATGGGATGAGATGACCACTCAGGGAAGAGGGGAAAAAAAGTCACACCGTGACATTTCTTACCGATCACTGTGGTTGTGGCGGAGGGCTGCTATACACTTTCCCAGAATAAGCAAGGAGTTATTGATGTTTCCTGCCTCCTTCAAGCGTTCGCCAAAGGTTTTGGTCTTATTGCATCTTTCAGAGCCAGCCAAGTCACAGAGAGACAGCCTGTGAAAAAATGTTAGCTGACCAAAGGGCATGAATGGGTTCTTTAATCAAATTAGCTCATTTTAGTGCTTTAGCACTAATGTGGAGTCGATCAAATGTTATATCATTTCTGATTCACATAATTGTAGACTTACTCAGATATCCTCTGGACTTCAGAACCATAAAATTTCAAGAGTTTGATGGTAAATATACTGTGACTAAACAGAAAAGGGATTATGATACATACATTAGAAAAAAACAAAAACAATTTAAAGATTTCTAACCAAGACAAGGCATACACTTACAGCTTTAGGGGTTCAATATAGTTTCAACTCCATGCATTCAAAATTATTCTTGGTACACACGTGCACTATGCAACCAATCTTAGGTGGTACTGTATTCACCAGTCATCTGATCAACATCTTAATATATAAAAACAGAAGACTATACCTTCTACTTGATGACTGGTTCAACTTTGTGGAAGCAGCGCTTCTGTGTTTATTCCCAATTTTCAAAATTCTGCAAGCTTCCTCTGAGTTTTGGACATTGATGCACTTTAAATCTGAGGATAAAACCCAAATAGATTTATTGATAAACTGCACAATGAAAAAGGCCTCCAACTGGACAGCAGTGTTCTGAATGGCTGTTGAATTTAAATTCTGATTCACTGTTCCTGATTCCACCTCACACAAAGTTCTATGGCACAATGTACAAAATATTAGGTACATACACGGTGTGACAATCCAGATATAAATACAGCTTTCAGACTGGTTTCAGGGTTGCAATATTTCTTTCAAACATCTTTCTCAGACACGCACACACAGGACTTGCCTCTCACATACGAATTCCCTGTGCCATCCTCACACACTCTCAGTGCACTGCGTTTTTTGTTCTTGGCAGATGGGAGAGGCTGTAGCAGGTCATACACAGACTCATTGTAAATCTCATAGAAGGAGACCCAAATGCAGAACCGGTACCTTTCCTTTTCAACAACTGTGTCAGCAGAGTCAACTGGTTGGAGGAAAAGCAAACTTGAAAAGCAGATTTTTCCCTTTTTTAAGCACAGTACTTTTTAAAGTAGTACAGGAGCCATATAACATCTATAGAGTGAACCGATTACCTGTTTGGTCGTAGGAAACAGACGAAAAAGACAAACTGGATGCTGATGAGGTCGAGGAGTTGTTTGGACTTCCACTTACCATTGAAGGTTGGTCAATTTCCTGTTTGTTGGGGGGTTGGAGATCAGTATAATGGTAGACATTTGCCACCAAATAGTGGAAATGAATTCAACTCATTAAATTCAACATGAAACAGCCAGTGATGTCAGTTTATGAAATTCAAGATCACTTGTTATTATTGGTTTTAAGGGGCCACGCCCATTGTGACCTTCAGAAAGATTCACCATACCCGAAAATTCCAGATAGAGAAAAGTGAAGCAACAGTTTCCAATAGACAAAATGGCCACTCCTTCCTTCTCTATGCCAGTCGGTCAAGGCCACAATTTTTTTCTTGCTTTGACAACTCACCTCCTTCAGCAATGCAAACAGAGCAGCTTTAACACTTTTCTCTTGTTTGACTTGATCAGGATCTAGAAACTGGACGTCGCTGCTGAGATACGGTTTCATATCCATTTGATCATATTGTTTCCCTTTAACGTGCTCAAATATCACATCTAGTGCTTGAGGTAAAAGACCAGGGTCTTTGTGAGATCCTGAAAATTTGAAGAGGAAGAAATTGAATGAAATGGTTGAGGTAGATTGTGGGTGTGGTTCAAATATAAATGGACTATTTAAATCAATGGTTACCTTGTATTGTGTGAGTTTTGCCTGCATTTGTCACCCCATAGGTGAAGATGAGAGCATTATTCCCTTCCAGATAGTCATGCACTTGACTTTTTATGGTGCCTTCAAAAAAGTCAGCTTGACCAATCTCAGACCCAAATATCTGGACAAAGGGAGACTGATGATCAATGGTCAACAATGCCACTTATTCCATCACTAAATTCTAGACTAGGTTAGAAATTCACAGGTTTGAATAGATTCTCAAGTACTGATTTTTAACCAATGTACACAAATTCTACACAAGCATCATCATATAGCCTCACCTGAGAGAAAGAGAATTTATGAATGGCCTGCCCAATGCCCTTCTCACTGATCTTCAGAGTGGCAGATCCCCTTGGAGCTTGCAGTAAGACAGTCTGAGCACTTTCCAACACTACACAGCCCTGGAGAGAGGGGAATGAAAACAAAGGCAGTTAAAATGTACTCAGAAAATTTGAATTTCATGTAAACAGTATTGATGGTTGTTACATGTAGGCCCACCTGATCCTCCTTGCTTGACAGTTCTGCTTTGGAAAATGGCCTGACTCTTAAGTAGACCTTCATCTGCTGCCGTTCAGTACCGCCAACGGTCTCACTCTATTGGGATTGAAAAAACTGCTGTATCAGTCCAGGGATATCTGACAATAAATGTGTTTAACGGTTTTCAATTATACTATACAAAAACACTTTGTCATTGTTATACTGTAGTCCAATATTAGCATGTGTGTAAAAACTGTATAGTAGCCTATGTTTGTAAATCAGATTAGTGAAGACCCTTAAGAGAATTTGGAAAAAACAAAACAAAGTGTCGTACCTGAGCGGAAACAATAGAGGATATTGTTGACAGATCCGACAGACCTTCTTTATGTGAATTACAAACATGTAGCTCATTGCACGTCGATTCCATCGCGTCCAGGTCAGGATGGAGGAGAACAATGCCTTCACCCGTTAAGTCGATTAACGTCGACATTTCTAAACACAAAAAATACGGCAGGATTTCAGATAAAATACAGGCACTTTCAAATGTGCATACACGAACATGTATACAATTTAATGTGTAGCCTACTTACGAATTTAAGTGTTACGCTAGTGGTGGATAATTTGGAAAGAAGGGGAAAAGATTAAAAGTTCCCGACTTTTTTGTTTTGTGTAGGCTACAAGTAGACAATTGATTTAAAGCAATCTCTTACTCAACCTCTGAAGACACAAACACAATGACTATCCTACGGTTCGCAGTACGCGTATTTCGACGGGTAGACTATATCAATCAGCTTTCCTGCCTTTTATTCTCTAATTAACACAGGTGATTCTTTGGCGTGTCCTTAATGACACATAACGAACGTTTTCAGAGACGGATATACGAATTTAGCGTGTATGCCTTTTTCCGGTGAATAAGCAATGAATAGGCTACGATGTCATTCTATGGGAATGTAGCTGTTACGGACTGCAAATATAGAGGATCTTACACCGTGAGGGAAGATATTAGTGGATTAATCTAAAAAGGTCAATTTATATTTGGTGGGTAGCCTATAGAAAACTGTAAGGCGTATTTCGAAGTTAAACGTAGGCCAAACATCATCCAAGGCTAACACACCAATATTTAGTTTGACAATATTGTACAAATGCAATTGTTATAGAGTTCAAACTAACCACATCAACTTACTACCACCACTTAGTATGGTGGTCCTGAATCCTGGTCCAGGGGGACCCCTGTGTGTTTCATTAAAGCCAACCTCGATCAATTAAGGCTGTTCACAACATGTGTTTTAAGTTCTACAATAATTTTCCCTTAAAGTTATTAACACTATGTAGGTTTTGATCATTGCAATTTGCTGTCTTTTAATTCTTCATTTTAATCAAATGGTTTAGTTTCAGTGACCAGGTGCCCACTTTCAGCAATTAGGACCACACTGATTTTGCCTGTCAAGTCTGTAATTTAATCAATTGTATTATGTAATCAAATCATCTCTTTCTAAATGATAATTTCCCATACAGCACATTACAGAAAGTGAAATCATTAGTTGATCTGACTGAGTAAGTCATGGGATGTGAATATGGAACTTTTATTATTCATGGCATGCATCGTGATTTCTGACATAATGTGGCCTTAAGGTAAGCCATCCTCATGTATTAAAAATACCTCATTAATAGTTAACAGCTTGTTAGAATTAGGGGATTGCAATGGTGTTTGACACAAAAAACAGCATACATGTCCCCCAAGTGTATCCCCATTGGGAGAACCACTCACTAACATTTAAATGAAATAATTTGGCCTATGCCTAAATTTGGGTATACGGGCCTACCTGTTAAATACAACAGCAGGCTGTTAACAGAACAAAGCTGAAACAATTGAACCGATCCAGAGACCAAAATGTGTCCAAACAATAAAATCAAATATTTTTGACCCTCGGCACTGACACAGGTCTTGTCACAAAGGCACATTGTTAGCAAACTAATAGCCTAACTGATCATGGAAAAGTACTGAAAATATATTTCTATTGGTTTTAATTGAACAATCTGACAGTGACAGTTTAATATGTGCATAGCAGATGCCCTAATCCATTATGGAAGTGGTTACCAACTCTCCTCGCGAACCCGCAGTCAGCCAATGCATTTGTTAAATTACACCAGCACACTGAATTCAACTAGTGAACTACTTAATGCATTGATTATTTGAATCAGGTTTTGTGCTGTGCTAGAAAGAAAAAACCTGCACCCACACCAGCACTTTTCAGATTGGAAACCCTGAGTGAACCTCTTTAGGGCATTTTCTGTTATTAGCAGCACTACACTTTCCAAACACTTCCCTTCAGTTATTCCCTAAGGTAGTTACAAAAGGTCTAGACAAGTGGGAAATTCTTTACTTGTTTGTAAAACCAGAGTTCAGGCAATCACGTGAAAACACCAGTCTTTTGAAGAGATTCTCAGTTTAGACCATTTTGCATCAAAATGTTTGATGCAACAAAACTCTGGTCGAGTAGGAGACCACAATATACATTTCTAAAACTCAATTCTGGTTTCCAAACCTGTGGTACACCTTCCAATAATCAACCCAGAAGACAAATCCTCAAAGAGAACACAACACAGAAGTCTCATTTCAAATCATTTATTGCAGTGGCAAAAAAAAGGCAATCAAGCATCTGCAATTGTGACCTCGACTTCTACACCAGGCTCAATGCTGATGGAAGTGATCTGCTTGACGATTTCAGAGGGGCTGTGCAGGTCAATGAGACGCTTGTGGATGCGCATCTGGAAACGGTCCCATGTCTTGGAACCTTCACCACAAGGGGTCTTCCTGGTTGTGATGCGCAGTGTCTGCAGTGAGAGAAAGATCAAGGATTTTAATGAACATTACCAACTTGAAATTACACTGCAGGATGAACATAGTTCCTTTTCAAGATATGGAGATGCATTCAACTGATATTAAACAAATGCAATCCAGCTCACCACAAATAACTCAATATGAAGTCGATTCAAATGCATATATTACACTTAGATTATGTGCAACATCCAGATACACAGTACATGTACCGTTGATTCATATGTACCCACCTTGGTTGGCATACGGACAGGGCCTTTGACTTTAAGGTTCTTCTCCTTGGCACCTCTAATCAGGTCAGCACAGACTGGAGTAAAACAATATACAAGACAAGTTTAGCGTTGATATGTCATACCCAAGCAGCAAGGCGCTAGATGGTTATATGCACATGGCTCAGAATAGCGTATAAATTAATCATAGATTTTCATTTTTGTAAAAATATTATCCTCATAGCCAAGCATCAGTGAGTAGAGTTGTGCAGACATGTATGTTTTAAGTGATAGTCAGGTTTAAATGTAATAAGTTAACAGGAAAGGCCTTTTGACAAGCTAGAACGCACTTCTTACCCTTTTCCAAGGACTTGACATTGCGACTCGTCAGAGTAATCCTGATGCGATGGATTGCAACCTCTGCCTCAACAGGCGCTTTACCGGTGTCCTTAAATGCCTAAAAATGATCAAACAATTAAGCCAAGTTAACCATCATGAAATGCTATCGGATTATGAACTAAATTATCGTAGCTAACCGACTAACCAACTAAACTAAACGCGCCAACGGCTAGCTAGGAGAAATGGGCATGTGGTTAGCCATTTTATAACTAGGTAACGATAGCAAGTGGCGAACTTCATTCGATTAATTCGCCAGCCATTAAGCTTCCAAACAAGCCAGCACAAGCAATCGTCCCTACTACACTTTACCCAGTTAGCTAACATCATCTAGCTACTAGCGTAGTCTATGGAATTGCAAATGGCACATGTGCGGACGGTTATGTTAGCGCCAGACCATACGAATAGCCCGTTTGTTATGCATTTCAAAGGATAAAATCAGTGAGCTAGTAACAAAGCATCTAGCGGTCTCACGAACAACCCATAATCAATTGATAACCATTTCCAATACTTACCATGTTTAAGTATTCCTGACCGACTTATTCGTAAAAAGGAACAGCGGTGAGTCAGGAACAAGTATCCCCCTCACACAGTCGTTTTCAAAGAGGAAGTTCAATGGGCCTGCTACGTTATATATACTGTTCATACGGGTACTGTGCGACCTTTGCGCCAAACCATAAGCACCAATCGCATTTCACGAAAGTGTTGACGGCCGGGTGTAGGAGGAAGTTGCCCATGAGCGCTGATCTGAAGTCAGTGTTGCGTTTTTATTCCTAATGCTGCGGGTAATACAGTATAAGGACTTTGAGTTAGCTGGTCCTGCATTTTTTGAGCACAAAATATACCTGATTACTTATATAGTTTATTTTATACGATCTCTTTTGTAAATTTTTCAAGAGTGGAAATAAAAAAATAAAAAAGATATGCTGTATATATATATATTTTTAAATATGCACACACATACATACACATCTCAGTGAGTGGTTACCTTGAAGATGATTTGAATGGTTTCAATAAAGCTAAAACATAGTAAAAGTTATTTTTAGTTTAGATACAGTTAGCCTACACAGATTATTTTGGGGTGCTTTGTGATGTAATAGGTAGGGAAATAAAGATGGACAGGCAGGAAAATCTTGTTTGGGCCGCTATTGTGCGGCTGTATGACGTGTCAGCAATATGTGCATTTTAATGAGGTAAAAAGGTAAAAAGGTAAAACAAGTACATTTGCGACTGGAACCTCAGGCTAATTGAATGAATTTCTGTAGGAAACCCCAAAAAGGGTCCAGTTCTCAATGCTATATAGGTGTAGATTATGCCCTGCTAACATACAACTTTTTGTATGGCATGCCTCCTATCCCAATCACACCATCACAAAAAATATATAATCTTCCAGCAGAGGATAAAGCAGTGATTCAGTGCATAACAGGGTCAATTTAATATTTCATTAATTTATTGGAGATGCCTTTCTGACAGTTATCTATAACCCATGAATGATACATAATGGCTACAATATTGGCAAATTAAGTATATATAAATCAGATTTAAACATTCAATAAAAGGAGTCAGGCTATACATTTAAAAACATGAATAGGAATAGATGAGGATAGATAGGAATAGAAAATTTTAAATTACAATATTAATTTAAGTTAAAGCAGGTCGACAGGCCAGGAAAACATTTCAGCAGTCTTTCAAGGGATTGCTGGTAAGTTGTAGGCATAGGTGCAAATTAAGATATCAAAATGCATTATTTCCTGTAATACATTTTGAATACCCATACCTTGAATCCTTGTCACATTTTTGCACCTGATTGGTTGTCTGCAGTCTGGTTGTGTTTTGGGCAGGTTTGCATTGCAAATGTGATCAACTCAGATGTAACCTTTCCAAGAAATTCATGAGGGGGGAGGGAATTCAAATTTCAGGAACACTTCAAATCACTTTACACTTGGAGCAAGTTTGCTCACAGTGCTAGTGCAAAATGCAACTGCTGTCAATTTAATGCATAATTAGTATGGGACTAACAGAAGTGAGTGAGCTGGCTAAGAGATATTTGTTTTTAAATTCAGTAGCCACCCAGGCATGTCTCAGGGCATTTGTACAAAAACTGCTAGAACAATGAGGATGGAAAACCCAAAAGGTAGAACACAGAAGTTAAGCAGCTGTATTTGGTGTGATCCAATCCTGCAATGTGAAATACAATACAAATTAAACTGTTAGTAAGGATTTAATAATTAATTTATGGACAATTTGGATAAACACAAAAGTTCCAGATCACCATTAAATGTTTTGTCATTAATGTAAACAATAACACACAATTGTATTGCAGGCTAGTTTGAGCCATACTCAGATATTGGTAGAAATAATTTCCAGAGGAATTAGGCTACCTTACCTAGTCATATAGAGTTAGTATTAGAATTGTGTGTGAACGATGTGCAAAAGAAAAAAGTGACTTATTAAAATGCATACACCTTATGTAATACAGTAACATTTTAATGACATTTTACACAACATGTAAAAAGACACTATTCAGAATTCAGACTAGAGAACCTGCATAACATTAATTTAAAGATGTATAAAGACAAAATGATAAAGTAAAAAAAGTAACCGTTAAGATGTTGACTAACACTTTAAAACGCATGAGGCAATTTAGGAGGCTATGCGGTAATTATGGCACAACATGTAAACAGGGCTATTAAATTCTTTACATTTTGCCGTATACTACGAACATTTTAAATTTAAACGAACCAGAAATTGCAGGCTTAAATTTACTGCTCAGTTAAAACTACTGCATGCTAGGTTGTTGGCACCAAGTAAGGCCAAAACCATGTTTCTCCCTCTAGTGGGCAAAATGCAAAAGGGATTGCTTAGTTCGAATATAATAGGACAACAATCTAACTGCGATTAAGCCAAACTATACTACTGCACAAATGACAAACCTATTTTGATCTGAATAAAAAGCTACACATAAAATAAGATAAATTCTATAGGCTACAAGGTATCCTGTGTGGGAAATAAAACAGCTAGGCTTACATTATCTAAAACTGCATAGTAGTCGGACACATTTTTTTCAAGTTTATTTAGTTGACTACATCACTTCAAGTTGTTCAATAAGGTCTCTGGAGCTGGGCCTTTGACTGGAGTCGCCGTTCCAGCATTTACAAAGAAAGGAGTTGCAGGCTTGGCCCCAGGTTGTCTTCAGGAACATTTCGCTTTTGACAGACGGGCGCAAATTATATGCAACCACAGCATACAACACCGGCTGGCGATCTCCTTCGTACGGCTGCTCTCTTGTAATCAATTGCCAAAAGGTGATGCCAAACGAGTAAATGTCTGCTTTCAAGGTAACATCTTCCCCTTTCAGAAGTTCGGGTGCTCGGTGCGTGTACGTGCCTCCGGTGTGAGAAACATGGGGGGTTATGGGAGACAAATCCTGGTTGAGTTCCAATTTCTGCGAACATCCGAAGTCAGCAATTTTGCAGATATCCCCATCAGTGACAAGTATATTTGCCGGCTTCAGGTCCAAGTGTACAATGGAATGGGAGTGCAGGAAAAATAACCCATTTGCAACGTCTTTAGCATATTTCAAGCACCGGTCCTTTCCCAACGCATCAGAGGTACCATAGATTAAATATTGTAGATTTACACATCCTACATACTCCATCAATATGGTTCCAATATTGTCTTCATTGTCCGCATTCGCAGGCGTGCACGTTGTAGCGGCTATAATTCGAACAATGTTTTTGTGCCGTAAATGAGCTGCATTCAGTTCGGACCAGAAGCTCTGTCTCGAGGCGAGCTTGTTCTTTGAACACTTCTTCACTTTTTTGATTGCAACGGTCTCTCCGAAGTAAAGCCCTTTGTAAACTGAACCAAAGCCGCCTGATCCAATTGACTGTAGCGACCGCAGTTCTTTCCAGTCAATGACAGACGACCACAGTTTGGATGCACCTCTGCCGTGGAAGTTTTGAGTTGGCACAAGTAAAGTCGAATCGTTAGCGTATTTTAATAACGGACTACTGCAAGCTCCACAGTCTAGAGACGGATAACATCCTTTCGGCAACAACCGAGTCACTGGAATTGGAGAAGGCATTGTTGTCGAAGCATGGCGTGCGCTGTCCCACGAAGAGAGTCGAACTGCATTGCATTTTTCACAGCTAAACAGGGTTTTCTTGATTGGCAAATTACTCAGTATTGCTTTGAATAATAAATAGCAATGAGATTCTAGACGTTCTTGAGGATATCAATTTAGCAATACACTACACCTGACATGCCGCCCACATGATACACCTTGGCGAAAACGCATTTAACCAAATAAAATATAAATATATTTTACTGAGTTATATACATATTGTATATATGTAGAAATATATAATGTATATATTTTACATTACTGAGTTTGTCCATTTGCAACAGTTATTTATTATGTTCTGTTTGTTTTAGGCTGGAAACTCTTAGATTGTGATAGGCCTATATGACATTTTATAAAAGAATACCTATTAGTAGTTAATAGTACCTATAAGCACGTTTTGTGTAGACCAGTGGTTCCCAAACTCGGTCCTGGGGACCACTATGATTGAACAATTGCTCATAATTAGACCATTATAATGTCTACTGAGGGATGATTTACCCCCTTAAGGCCATATTATGTCAGAAATAGCTGTCCATGCAGTGAAGAATAAATGACACATTTTCACCACCCAGGACATTTAATCAGTCAGATGAACTAATACCTTTTCTGTAAAGTGTTATATTTAGATGATACTGTTAGAAATTGTTTTTTTTTAATTGATTCAATTATACACTGGCAGGTGAAATCAGTGGGGTCCTAACTGCTGAAAGTGTGGACACCTGAAACTAAAGCGTTTGTGGAAAATGAAGAGTTCAAAAGCAGAGCAAATGGCAATGAGCTAAACCTGGCAAACAATGTTTTCAACAACCTTAATTGATCAAGAGATTGGCTGTAACAAAGACCTGCATACACGATGGGCCCCCAGGACCAAGTTTGGGAACCACTGCCTTGTTGACATTAAAATAGTATAATTATGAACAATTAACAGCTTGTTACAATTCAGATGTTGCAATTATGGTTGGAACGAAAACTAGCATACACAGTGGTCTTCCAGAACCGAGTTTGGTAACCATTGGTATAGACCAGGGGTGGGTGCAGGCTTTTGTTCCAACTGAACAGTGACACACCTGATTCCACTAATCAAAGCCCTGATTGAAGACTTTGATTAGCTGATTAGTCAAACCAGGTGAGCTACTGCTCGGCTGGAACAAAAGCCTGCACCCACACCGGCCCACACAAGGTAAGATTGCCCACCCCTGGTATAGACCAGGGGTGTCCAATCTTATCCGAGAAGGGCCGGTGTGGGTGCAGGCTTTTGTTCTAGCCCAGCACTAAACTACTGATTAAACTAATCAAGGTCTTGATTGTAGACCATGATTGGTGAATTAGTTGAATCAGGTGTTTCAACAAAAGCTAGAACAAAAGCCTGCACCCACACCGGCCCTTCTCGGATAAGATTGGACACCCCTGGTATAGACCATGGTGCATTTAGTTTTAATGTGTTTGATTTTAATTTCATGAACACAAACAAAACCATGGACAAATGCTTATAATTTCAAAATATCTTATAACTCTGCTATGTAACATTTTAAGCATACACTGAGCTGAAATCAGTAAGGACATGATTAATTCCAAGGGCCAGTGGTATGACCTCTGGTTTGCATAAAAAGCTAGTATTTAAGCACTTGTTCCTGTTGTCGTTTAATAACCTTGCTTCTTTCCGTTTAATTCACTTTGTGAACAACATTCAGGCCAAGATCAGTCAATTCACATAGTTTTGCTTAGCTTAATTTGAAAATATATATAGAAATATAAAATATTCTAAAATATGGAAATGTTTTTTTAAAAATATATTCACAATCTTCTGAAACTCACAAAAGGTGTTGTATAATAAACAAGAAATCACAACACATACACTTGCTTAAATGATGATCGACACTGGCCAGATTTATCCAGAGGATTGGTGCACTTAGGAATACAATTTATTTGGTAACCTCTCGTAAATGTGCACAAATCAGTTGATACCATTCGAATACTGTTTTAACAACACCTTATCATGTGTAAGTAAAGAAGAAGAAGCAAAGAAAGAAAGAGACAAAGGTGTGACAATGCACTGAAATATAAATATATCTTTCAGACTTGTTTTACATTTTCAATATTTATCTCAGCCACACACACACACACACACACTAATTCACAAACACAGGAACACACATACAAACACCCACACACAAATGCAGAAGTAGACACACAAGTAGATATCAGATTGGGGGGATAGGGCCGCAGTTGCCTGCAGCTTTCATGTTTCTATTTAAATTGTATTTATCTACACCAACTATAAGCCTGAAACACTTAATATGCACAGTCATTTCAGGTAACCATTCACTTTTATTCATAACAACTTGTTTTAGGCAACTGCTGACATGTCTGCACAGGAACTCATGAGAAAGGACCCATGTGGTGGTATAGATTGCTTATGTGTATTGCCCTCATGGGTAAAGCACAGGATGGCCCCAGTTTAACCAAAGGGTGAAACATGATCTGCACGTAGAGTCCGGAGGACAATCGGGATGAGGCAGCGTCTTAGTAACAGTTCTTGATCGGAATGTAACATTACCTGACGGTGAAAAGTATTGCAACTGTGGATTCTTATGGCATTCAAATTTAACACACATTAGCAATGAACATCTCATGCAACATAAATTAAACGAACAGCAAACCAACATTACCACATCAAAGACTTCCTCAGAGTCTGATGTACCCTCAAGGAAGCCCCATAACACAACTTTTCAACACTGAATAGTGTATAGGCTACATCAAATATGATTAAAAGTGGACAGCCCAGAAAAGGTAAAAACAATAATGATATACAAACATAAAAAGTAGTAATAAAATAAAAACTCTTCTGGACAAGTTTTAGTGTTTATGTTTAATGCTGTAAGGTAATAACACATACTGTCATAACATGCTAAGATTTCATAATGTTTTTCAATTTGCCTGTTTTTATGTGTATATTTTTGTACAAGAAACGAGGTTTATGAGAATTGGTACAAGTCAATGTTGGCTTTTCAAACGATTAGGTAGCTGTTGGCACAAAATGGCGCGCTGTGGAGTTGCAATAAGCCAGTCGCCACGTCGTTGCGTCATTTCCCAGTGTCATTCCGCCTCCAAGTTAACAATTTGTCAAAATAATCATTTACATTGTAGCTAGGGAGGGTGGGACGGCTAGAATAGTATCAGAGATTACAGGAGATATTTCACAGACATGGACATAAAATTATGACCTCGAAAAAAAGTTTTGTCTAGATGCTTGCTAGCATCTGAGAGAGTGATATGTAACGTTAGCTAGATATTGTTTAGTAGGCAACGTTGAGCTGACACTTGGGCTAACTAATTGATATTATCCACGTAGCTAAGGGACACCTTCATTTCACTTTACCATAAACTCCCACAGTGTATATCAAGATATCCAATAATAATACACGCATAGATAGATGCACGCACATTCAACTCTTCTGGTAGGTGCCAGACTAAAACATAAGAATACTTTTCTGTACTTAGCTTCCTGGCTAACGTGCCTATCTAGGTATTTTGAAGGAAAAAGGCTAGTCTGACCACAAAACAAATCGTACACGTGTCGCGATTTCGAATTACAATCAATTTGATAATGTTGCTGCAAATTTAATTTAGTGGCAATCTTTACATATTTATAGGCTACATTAGACCTAGAATTACTTTGCAAGATCTTGCTTAAAATAGCTGAGGTACAGACAGATAAACATTCAGTAAAAATGAATGTTCTACGGTTAACTGCGAGAAAGCCAGATAGGCTATAGCCTGATATGCAATGTTTTCGCACTAGCCGCTTTTGCGGAGATAAAGTTGATTTAAAAAATAGACCTACTTTGCAAATAAAATTTGTTTATATAACAAAATTGTCGATTGCACCATTTTTACTTAGGCCTACATGATTGTATTTTGCTGAATTAAATGAAAACCAGTTGGATTAGTCTAAACGTTAGGCTATTTGGAGTAGTCAGGATGATTAAAAATCGCAAATCATCACGTAAAATGCTAAACCAATATTCAATATTCCAGTTTGTAAAAACAAATCACTATTAAGACACAAATGTAACTTTAGCGAAGTCTACCCAGAAACGAGTCTGAGCCATTTTTTATTTAAATGAGATACAATACTATTCTTGGGGGGGATAGCCAAAACAGAATTTCTAACAATTCAGCCTGAAAAAGTGATAATTCAGGCGATTTACCTATGCCTATTACTTGATATAGCAGTGCTACTACTTACCCAGCTAACATGCCAGTAAGGCCCTGTGTGGAGCCATTGCAGGCTGAATATGAGGCTGGGCTGCCTGCAGTGGGCCCTCTGAGAGGGTATTTACATATCAGGGTGGCAAGGGGGTCCTCAGTTAGGAGCCCATGCCAGCAGCCCACGCATTACCCACACTCAAGTTTCCATGGTGTCATCTCACACCGGACCCACGTTCACCTACCCCACGTTTGCTTCAGGCAGCCCCCGGCTTGCCCACCCCCTCCATACACTGAGGTTACGCCTTGGAATCATTCCACTCCCATTGCAGTGGGTTCTCACCTCCTCTCCTTTCCAAGGTGTTAACGTCCGCAGAGAGATAAAGATGATCGGTGCGGTGTCCAGTTTTCTTGTTCGTGAAATCTGATCTTAATCTGGCCTGTGTAAAGCTAAACAAAAATAAAAATAAATACGAGTCCATCCCGCTTAACCAAGAATTGAAACGCAGAGCATGTCTTCACATTAGTAGGATTTTCAAATTAGCTGGTGAATGCTCTCCTTTCAGACTAACCCACATTGGGTTTAGAGGGCTTGCCTACACATGGACAGTATTCCAATGACCACAATACCATACCCCAGACAGGTCCTATTAAGCCCCCTGCCATAAGAACCAGTGTGGAGTACGAACCCTAGCTCACGCTGCCAAACTGTTTGCTGGGTATGTTGTTTACAAACCAATGCAATGTCCTAATTTGCAATAAGCTTTAAATCATTCAATGTTGCCAAGTAGGTTGTTGGTGTTCACTGTAAAAACCCTCAAAGATTTGATGTGTATTATCTTGCATTTTATCCACATACAAAGGCCTGCATAGGTCTAAAACTGGCAACAGATTACAGGTTAAAATAATTTATTCCATATTTTATGATCTAGCAGTGGGTTTCAAACTCTGTTCCTTGGACCTCTCCTTGTCCAAAAGAACTGCTCTGGTGGTCCATGGTTACAATATTGGTATGAACTGAATTCATAATATGTATATGCTTTGCTGACTGCATTGCTATTTAGCTTATTATGCATTTGAAATATGCACATTTTGAATTTAAGTTAAAGGTTTACGTAATTTGTAGAGATCTTGTTATTTCAGTGGTCCCTTGGAAATGTAGAATTTTTAAACAGCTGCTACAGTAAGTATTGGTTGTGACATTTTCAGCTGAGACTGGAAGACACAGCTCTTGACACATGGTAGTGTCTCATTTCCTCAGTTTGAGTGAGTCCCGCAATAATGACCGTCTACCACTAGAGACCAGCAAAGTAGTGGCAGTCAACATGAAGAGTTTGGTCTCCTTTAATGGTGGATAATTCAATAATATTGGTTTGAATAATGACGATTTCTAAAATCAGCTATGGCAGGAAAATTGAATCCCTCCATTAGTTTCTGACAATTTTGGTTGTGTATATTCGATGCTTGGGGCCCATTGTAATTATTTACAAGACAGTGTTGTTTGCTCTTTTCCTCTCTTGGTTTTCCAATTCATTGAAGACAAGACATCTTAAAAAATATATATTTTAAAAAAATACCTCAAGTCTTTCAGTGATATGAACATAAATTAGACAACTGTAAGTCTATTTAAAATTTTGACTGCTACCTTATGGTTTTAATAGTTGTTTTGTTTTGGTGAATGTTTGAAAATGTGCAAAACCATTCACAAAAAAATAAAAATAATAACAGTATTCAGTTTGATTAATCGGTTTGATAGAATCAGAATCGGTGGAATTCGGCAAATATCTCAACAAAATAATATCAGATATTTGAAGATCATACTCTCAACAGAAAGCCTTGTGTGTGTTTTACAAGGTAAAGAAGTACCTATAGAAAAACAGCTAGAGTAAAACACCCATTTATGGACGAATCAAAAAACATATATCGGTTTCATTCTTAAAAACTTGGTCACATTTGGCCTCATTAAAATACAAAATGGCTGATAAATGCAATTGTCCACACAGAGACCTTTCAGATAACAATGACACAGTAAGTACGAACTCATGCACCCACAAACACAAAGGGTTAATGGAGTCAGATTTGAAATCGCATGAACTGAATCCTTCTTGTATGTTTATTGAACTTTTCATATACTGTTTACACAGTAATAACACTGTAGGCTGTAAACTGCAGCTCTATTGTTTAATAGCAGCAAAGTAGTATGAAAAAAAACAAATCATGTTATTTGCCAGACAATAAATAATCTGTCTCTTTGGATGATGTATAATGTTAGGGAGTTGATGAAAGCTGCAGCGTTAAGTAATTTCTATTTTACACAGCTTATACACAGATATATGAATTATTTTGTCTATATTTATACAAATACAACAGTAGTTGGTAAAATACATTTAAGTAAAATATACATGATTAGCAACATGAGTCCAAAAATCACAGGATGGCATTACTGAAATGTGATGAAAGGAACAACGACGACAACACGGCTGGAATGCAGTTTCCCTCTGAACAAATCCACTGCTCTGTAACTCACAATCATTTCCAACACCAACAGGGGAGATGTTTCCCATCCTCAGTGTTTTTTCATTTCAGTCATTTTGAAGGCGTTCTCAAGTGAAGCAACCCCATCCCATTCCCTCCCGAAAACCGCGGCCAAGGGGGAGCTCACTCAATCATCCCCACCCTTTCGGACAGTGGGTATCTATATGCACAGACACAAGAGCACCAAGACTCAGGTGCACCAGAGCATCTTGTGATATTACAGATAAGTCCATAAAAGACCACACAGTCACAGTACAAAAATATATGATACAACTAAGCACAATCTCTGTCCATTCAGCTTAAATTGATATTTTGTAAAAAAAAAAAAAAAAAAAAAAAAAAAAAAAAAAAAAAAACAAAACAAACAAAAACAATGGGGTGCCTACACATCTGTGGTGCTTGGCCCCCTAAAAATGAACAAGAAAGAAAAAAAAGAGGTCTGTAGCACCATAAGGAGCTTTCTGAAGAATACATTAGCAGCTTGATCCAATACCAAAATATTGCAGGAGTGTTTCTAACATACACATTCAATATGGTTCTCTTGTACCACTGAAGCTTATATTGAAAGTTGACATGAATTGCTAAAGGTCTGTGTCTCTCGCCAAAGGATTACAAATTCCAGAAAGCCATCATCCCCTACAAAATGAAATAAAACTGGTTTAGCTAAATTTGAACCAGTCTGACTGTTATATTTGATTTTTAGTTTTAGGGTATAATAAGTAGTTTACAAACCAATCAGGCCATGTAAATACGAAAAGACAATGACAATTCAGAAACCCATTTGCTCTGACAGGACATGTGCTCAATGTATATTTCCATAAACTAATGTGGAATTAGTTTAAATCCTTGAATAATCAGAGATGCAATGCCAAGGATACTGGTAAAGAATGCCAGGTTAAATATTGATATTATTATTCTCAGAAACCTTTGATTCTGCGCTGTGTTCAATCCACACATCAGTGCAGCATTCAGAAAGTATGAAGGTTGTAATTTTACGATATAGGACTGCTAATGTGTTTAGTCACAAATATGATAATTTCTTCAAAAAAATGGGGCACAAGATGTGAAATTCGAAGAATATGAAATTGAAAAACAGCAAAAACTGTTTTTAAATATTTTACATCCTAAGGAATGTTGTGATCTTGATTGTAGACAATGGCAAAGTTTGAAAACCTTCCACATCAACTTAATACCCTTAAGTGAGAGACACAGAAGTTTTGTGCAAGTAAAGCAAAAATGACACTTTGATAGTAAAAACACTGTAAAAATTGTACCTGTAAAAATAGAAACTTTTAGCATTGTATATACACGTTAACATTTTCTCTAAACAGCTAAATATGACATCTACAGGCACATACCATTTATAATAAAGGTTCTTTAACAATAAAAATGTTTATTAGAGAACTCACAAAGGCATTCAATCTCAGAAAGTGCTATAATTCAAATATGCCCTATATATAGAGGCTAACCAAGCATTTTTTATAAAACCACATACCTTCAAGATACATTTATAGCACATTTCCAACCCAATATCAATTAAAACACAGACATTCAATACCTTCCTATGACACAAAACGTGGCTCATGATATTTTAGAATTATCTCCCAAACAATCTCCTAATTAGGGACAACAAAAATGTTTGGGGAATTCTTTAAGGTGTTTCTTACATTAAGAAATAACAGGACATATATGTAGATAAGGGCTTGGTGGTAAATAACAGCTCAGGGGAATCTCTCCCAATGACTGCAAATTATAATCTTTATCATAATTAACCCAATATCAATACCAATATTATACTATTTGTAGTAAGGTGGTGAAAACACTCAAAGCAATAGGATAATATTGCTGCGAAAAGACAACCTGTAGCCAATAGTACACACAAAGAGAAGGTATTTTCTTTAATGAAAACGTCACATGGAGCATCTTTTAATTTGGGAATAATAATCCTGGAAATCTTGATGGATGCACTCATAAATTAAATGAATACACATAAACATACATACATAGTTTATGTATCATGACTAATGAAGGGAAAACTATTCCTGGCGTCGAGTCATTTATCAGAAAGAAATTAATAAATTTCAGATGTTGCCGATTGTTTATTTTGTATATTTTTGAAATATCCTGGACTGTTTGAAAACCAGAAATGATCAACTATTTGGAATATATAGAATAACAGATTTCCTAAACATTACTCATAGTATATGTGTACAAATGTAATTTATGGTTCAAAGGGGATGGGACTAAATAAAATGAGCATTCAAAAGGAAAAGGAGGAGAGAAAAAGCGAAATGCACAGACCGATTGCCTTTTGATTGGTGGCACTGCACTGAGGTGAATGAGTTGTGTGTGTGAGGTCCTTCTTTGCAGACAATTTGCAAAACGGTCTCCCTTTATACTGTATGAGGCCAAGATACTGGCGAATAGCATGTAGATCACAGAACTAAGTGGAGCAAAGACTGCACTACAAAATAATTAGCTAAGAGTACCAAATTCTAAATGCGCAAGCTAAACATCTTTCGGGGACTAGTATAGCATCAAATGAAGTTCGTTATTAAATGATTACCTTAACTTGGACAAGTACAAAAACAAACTGATTCCATTGTATCCATTCAAAGTAACATGCTTCTTGCACAGTATTTTTGATAACAAATATGTCATTCTATACGCAAAAACCTTTTCTGAGTGCTATACACTAGCAAAAGAATCACAGATTCACAACCATTCATAAGCATGCACACAAACACACCCACACACATATGCACACAGCCAGTGCTATATGCCTTAGTGTTGATTTAGAAGTATCTTTTGACTGAAGTAATTGTTTTTCTGGCATTACAGTAAATTCAAGGCGAAGAAACTCTGTTAACCAGTTTGACCTCTTAGCTTCTAATTTAAACTGTCTGATGGCAGAATCTGTTCTACAACATTCCTCAGTTACAGTATCTTGCACAGAAAAGCACTGGAATGTCACTTGGTTCTTAATCGAGCAGTATTTTAGGTTTGAAAACAGAGATTTCATTAACTATCCATTACAATATTAAAAATGCATTTCAGTGCTTGTTAGAAGTCGTCATGTTCTATTCAGGATAAATTAAATACACAATAACAAAACCCTGTGACCAAAGACAAAGATTATGATCATAAACACTCGTTAGTTGAATATTGAAGCGTCTCTCCTCATTTTTCATCATTTGCAGGGATCTGTCAGTCGAAATCAGAGCAACTATCTAATCAATAAAACCACACACTATATAATATACCTAACAAAATGCTTATTTTTTATGACCATGTGACTTTCATCAGCAAAAAAGATGCGTACATCCCCATCTCTTACTACACCCTACCTACTGCCTAGATTGTACAGCTTATCATTGTAGACATGGGAGGGAGGGGTGCTCCTGGTCAGTACTCCTGCTTTGAGGTTTGTCCTTAATTATGACCAACAAACTTAAGCAGGAAAGCAAATTTAAAGTAGCATTTTTCATTATTTAAACAACAGTTTTCTTTAGTCTTGCAAGTCTAACCGCTGAGCTAAGACAAATGTTGTATAATTAATGAAAAAATAATTAAAGCAACAATTTAAGATTGGGACAGAATAACAACTAAGTAACAGTTAATTGAACTGGGACAGAATGCTACAAGGGAGGATTGAAGAGACCCCACGTTCTCTCTTAATTTGACATTTAAACAAAGCATATTTCCCTGCCATTCTGCCATCAAAACTGGTCTTTTTGGTTACGATACCTTGAGAGAAAATAAGACCCATGAACTTTCGATCATTGAGTGATCCCTAATTAACAGCACTGCTGCATCAAATGATCATAAAGTTGGCCTTTTCATTATGCGCAAGTCACAGCCTCCTTTAAAAAACGACTCTGTGGTGATGATGGGTTGTGCTGGCAATACAGAACCTTACTGATTCACGGTAGAGTGTTAATCAAAGCGTTCCTTTACTTCAAAGGAATAACTGATCACTTGATTGTGTACGGTCTGGTTGGATTGTACGGAAAACCTTAACCATAGGCAATCAACCTTCTGGGCAGCCTATTCTGATTAGGCATTCAAAGATACTGATGAAAATATAGTAGCATAAGGACTTACAGTCAAAGACATTCTTTGTTATATTAAGTAAATACAAACAATGTGTATATCTTTATAAAATCTTAAAATATAAAAGTGCTTTTATGCTCATGTTTTAATATCTAGATGTCTGGCATCTTTGTACGTGTATTATGATAGTAATCTATAACTTCATTTTTTTTTTTTAAGGTTTTTTTTTACACTTTCCCTCTACAGCATTAGATACAATAGTGTTTGGGCCAGCGTAACATCAGTTAAAAAATAATGGCATCGGTGTTTCACAGTAGATCGCCTTATTTTAGCTATATCACAACATTCATTTCATTCCAGTAATTTCAATGATTAAACCGTTTGGGAGTCAATGCCGTGACATCTCCCTCCGTTATTGCAGTAGTCAAGTGACAACATTTAAGAAATGCCACTTCTCACAGCTGCGATAATGGCCTTACCCAAACATCACACTTTATAGACATACACTATAACAATAAGCCAACTTCATCATCACCATTTATGCATATGTAAGCCCAGGGCTCCTTGTCCATTCACACAAACACTCACACAGGCAAGAACAAACACACAGAGGACTAACTAATAGCTGTAGATAGGCCAAACCACAATTTTGCAACCTTCTGCACATTCTCCCAAAAGTTTTAGTGGGATAAATCACAATTCCACTGCACATTTGACAACCTTCGACTAAAAACAAACAAACAAAAAAAAAGTTTTTACATATACACACACAAATATGCATACGCATACATAGTTTATAGAGTCCAGATATTTGTCAACAGCTGCTTATTTTGAAAACATATTGGACTAGCACAATATTAGGGGCTTCGTGGAAGGGGGTCTACATTTTTCATGCGGTGTCCAAGGTAAATACACTGGTATACAATGATCTATCACAGCAGTCCTGACTTTGATACAAGTCGCTTCCTCGTATTCCTATGGCAACATTTGCAGCCCACCTGATTCAATGCTTCAAGGGAAATTGCTCCTGATGCTGAAAAAAGCTAAATCGATCTTGACTAAACTCCTGTTGATTATGGAAGGTCTACCCAAAAAACACACTGCTAATATGCAGTTCCATAAAATGAGATAATAAGCAGTTTTTGCCTCTTTAAACTTGTATCTTTTTAACGTTATATCTAGTCCCTTTATACGTATCGAAAGTAAGCAGATCAACAATATCTTAATTTAATGTCATACTATAAGTGTTTGAGAGGGAACTGAGCAGCAGCATCATATTAAACAAATCAGACAAAACAAGACATTCTACTTGGCTCTTAAATATATATTTTTGGTGGGGTTTGGTTTTGAAGAGGCCTAGCAAATGCTAACATCACATGGGGCTTAATCTTTTCAGTACCTCATGATTTTTAAAAGCTTAAAATTTACCTAAAATATTTTAAATTAAATGCAATTTAATTTAAAATTTTGACTTTAGGGATTTAGACCTCCACTTCAAAGTGCTATCTGAAAACATTCCTTTTAAAAATAAAAAACCCTACATGCTAAACTCAAACTGCTATACGGTAGGGAGGTTGAGTTGTGCTAAAATCACTGCAACCACATTCCTATATATTTTTATTTAAACAAACCTCTCCAAATCCAAAATCATATTTAAAAAGAACACCCATTTGATTGTAGGAGCTATGTCTTAACAGGTCTTTCTATGCTACAAAAATGATAGTGGTGGCCGCACAGGACTATTCAAATTTAATACTGATTTTTTTTACGTTTATTTTTTTTTAAGGAAAATGTTGAACAATATCAATGGGTTGTACCATGTGGTTGAGCCAAACCACATTCCTATTCATTTTCAACAATATATGCCTATATATGTATAAATACATATTTAGATATATATTGACATAGATATCTAAATATCAATATATCTATACATAGACATTTGAAAATACATATAGCTATGTTTTTATATATATATATGTGAATACACATACATATACCTAATATGTGTGTTGTACATTTGTGTAGACAGAATTACTGGCTTCAAAAAATATATAAGTTTCATGTTTGGCAGATACATACATTTTGTTGCAGAGCCCCGGATTGCTACTGAAAAGCTTGATGAAAGCGAGGCAGGGTGGTCGTGGAGCTTAAGTTGGATGCGAATGACGAGGACAGCCCGTGGAGGGGGCTGATGCAAACCCCGCTTCCGGGGTCCTGGGGCTCCTGGGACTGTGAGGGGAGCTGGGCCAGAGAGAGCACGTCCTCCTGGGCGTAACTGATTCCGAGGCCTCCCCCAGGAGCGGACTGGTGGTACGGAGGCCCGTTCAACGGCAGGAAGTTAAACAGCTGGGAGAAGTCTAAGGAGGAGGAGTGAAGGGACTCACTGGCCGAGGCGACGCCGGAGATTTTTGGGAGTGAAACATCCTCCGACGTCTCGTCGAGGCCCCCTACTTGGGACTCCAAGTCCAATTTCGAAGCGCTGATCGGAGTGTCCTCGGACGAGGACGGCATATTGCTTTGTAGTTCCATTAGATAGCTTTCAATTTCTCCCTTTAATGGCTGTTCTTTTTCCGGCATGGAAATAGCGTACGAGGTAGAGCCAAGCTGGTACTTTAACGAGAACTGGTGGGAGGGGTGGACCGTCGAGTCCATGTCTAAGGGGCAGGTCATTCCTAAAGGCAGGGTCGTGGAGACCATTTGGTGCGCCGGCCCACTGCTCTGCATGGACTGGATCTGGCTGTTGTAGATGTTCAGCTGCACCGTGTTGGCGAACGGCTTGGCGAGCTCGCCGGAAGATATCGACATCATCGAGTGCAGCTCGTCCTTGACCGGCACAGTGATGTTACAGGAGAACGGGTCCAGCAGGTCCATGGGCTCCGTTTTGACCTTTAGTAGTTCTTGCGTGTGGCTTTTCTTCATGTGTCGGGTGAGATGGTCCTTGCGGCCGAACCTCTGCGCGCAGTACTGGCAGAGGAAGTCCTTCCTCCCGGTGTGCACCACCATGTGCCGCCGGACGTCCTTGCGGGTGTAGAAGCGGCGGTCGCAGTGCTCGCACTGGTGCTTCTTCTCTTTGGTCCCGCCGGAGGACTTGCCGGCGTGCGTCTTCAGGTGCTCCAGTAGCACGCCCGTGCTGGCGAACGTCTGCTGGCACACCTTGCAGGTGAGGTCGCCGTTGTTGGCGGCGTGCAGGGCCAGGTGGCGCTTGAACCCGAGCTTTGTGTTGTAGTTCTTGCCGCACTCTTCGCAGGTGAACGCCTCTTTGTTTGGATCGTGTGTGTGAAGGTGATTCTTTAGGTGGTCCTTGCGATGGAACATTTTCTCACAATAATTACACTTGTGGGTTTTCTCTGGAGAATGAGTAGCCATATGCCTTTAAACACAGATATAATCTGTAAGCATTTATATTTGAGCAATTTATTCATTGATTCTTAAAAAAATGTATAAATACTCGTTATTCCTTATAAAGCTCATTTGTAAGAAAATGGCTAATAAGTCATACCCTTTACATCAGCTTTTCAATACACAAAATATGATTGCATTAAATGAATTGGAGCATGACCTTGTTTTTTCTCAATATACCATTTTTAAGAGTTAAAATAGCACTATTTTAGCACTAAATAGCACCAACTATAAAATGCTTAAAGTGAGCATAAAATGCCTGACAACCTCAGGTCAATTATAAGTTGAAAAATAGAATCTCACACCAACTTTGTTGACATATATGGAAATGCACATCATCATTCATTTGGTAAAATGAATATTCTGCCCACTGAACACAGAAAGTTTATCAATGTATGGTGTTACTCTTTTGTATACAAATGCTTATCAAGCTTAAGCTACTACCGCTGAGCCTGAGAGAGAATGCAGTACCTTAGCAGCTTGTACTTTGAAACAAAGGCCTTGCTGCAGTCCTGGTGTGTGCACCGGTATGGGCGCTCGCCTGTGTGCGAGTAAGAGTGGACCTTCAATTTCTCGACACTGTTAAAGGCCTTATCGCACAGCTGGCAGGGGAAATTTTTCCTGGGTTTGCCTTCACTTCTCTTACGCTTCCCTGTAGCTGACAGGACCCTCTGGGTATCCTTAACTTCGTCTAAATCCCCAGGTATTACCGTGGCCATTGCAGCCTAAGGCAGGCCTACAAGTTGGACAATTATGATCTGCCCAGCTATTGTAAATGTTTGTGCTTTGGAAACGCTCTCCAGTTTCATGTGATCAACACTGTGAGCACTGAGGGACCTAGAAGAGAAAGAGAAAGAGAAAGAGAGACATGGAAATGAATAATAGCAACAATCAGAACAACATGAACTGAGAACACCACTGATCATTCTGTAATATTGAAAAATGTTACTGTCGTGAAAGAGGCATTTGTCATTTCAAAGCAGACATCACAGTAGCTTTCCAGATGCATTGTTGGCACAAAGACAGCTATCAACACAGCCTGACCCTCCAAAACTCCTCCCTCTCTTACTGAACTTACTCACTCATTGTAGCCTTTGCCAAGATGACAAAATCAAATTGAAAACTAACACAAAATGACTTAGCATACGTTAAAGCACACCTGCTGGAAGAACAAGGCACTCTTCGTTGATGTGCTCATCTAAGTGACCAGACAATAATACCCACGGTTGAGAATCTAAGAAAAACAAAACAAAAACTGTTATGAAAGTTTGTGTTGGGAAGGAATCTAGAGTTGAGATATGCTTATAGAGCACTCATGCCTTATTGGTTTATTTTAAGACCTAATTCTGCCAAAAAACCTGTCCAAAAAACTTTTTCAGTTTCAGGAAGGTTGAAAAATGTGCAAAGGTGGAGACGTTTAAGAATGATCACAACTCAAAATACTGGTTGTTCAGCCTACTGTAATTCTGAATGGACTTTACGGTTTAAATGATTTCTTTGTACTACAGACTTCTGAACTAAATGCAGATTAATTCATTTCCAATAACTTAAGCAACATGTGAAGACAAAGAACCACAAGGGGATGTAAATTTGATTCGAATTCCTTGGTTTGTGAGGAGAAAAGTATAAATAGTGATTAGCTACGAAACACTAATCTTACACATTAGAATGACAAAGTTAAGTTAATTACCTGCTTAAAGAGACACTATAGTAGTCTTTCCTGAATAAGCCATAGTATCCATTTAAATGTTTACTATTTTTACATTTAATAAATAAGAGAAATATTCAATCACAAGACAAAATATCCTTTAAAACCACCTTCAATCTATGAATGTCAATTAACTTCAGCAGGAAAAAAGCACTGTTTTTGGAACTGTTGCATCATTAAATGCCCCCTAATGGTGGAACAGATTTCACAGTGTCTCATGTCAATCGTGCTCGTACTTTTTTATGACATCTGTGAATGTCCATTTATGTTTCCATCTTGGGTAAACAGTTACAAATGTTCAGTGAAAATCCCATTTTAAGGGGGAAGCATTTCTTCCACTTGTGGTAACTGTCATATCAAATCTGTTTGATTTAAAATTGTCCTAATTATCGGAAATTGACTAGTAGGAATTCCCATGAAATACATTGGCTCATTGGTAGCTCTTTATTTATACGACATTTTGTGGAACTGGCATCTCTGTTAGAGGATGGGTGCATGGAGACTTGATTGATTGTTAGCTGCATAAATTCACATGTGAAATATATCATCATTGAGATCCCTTAAGGGATGAGCCCAGTTTAATTACATTTTTATATTGCTATGCATGCCTTAAATGATCAGTGCTAAAAAGTTCCAGAGCCAAAGATTCGCACAAGTTTGTTTCAAATCTCCCCAAAAACATGCTGAAACGTGATAATGAGATTTTGTTCGGGACAATGACTGGTAATTTATATTTTATGTTTCATGTTTCTCAAGTATTTATTGTCCCCCACTTGTCTGTGCTTTCCTAGCTTAAGTAGTAACTGTAAGCACAAGAGATCTCATAGAACGTTCATGATCATAGTCTGGTCATAATTTCATAAGCAAGTTACTGTACTTGATCCTGATTCACTTAACTTTATTTTGATTTGTGATACTTGTGCGTTATCTATTTTGCTACATCTATAACCAAGTCAATTACATAAATGAATGAAGACGGATATCCACAAATTTAGTCTGATTCCACTTTACTTAGAATGTTTAAGAGGGCAAACTAATTGTATCAATGTATAATGAAGTCATAGACAGAGAAAAAAGTGGCAAATGCAAGCACTTGCATTGTACGTTTTAAACTTAAAAGTTCCTATCCCAAAAGATACTTAACAAATATACAAGTAAAAATACTTTAAACTGTGTTGCTTATAAACCTGAGTATGATGATTTTAATTACAGAGAACCAGATTACCATGCCTACAATTATACCTTTTCTATGTCAAACATTAATTTGTGAAGTAGGCATATCGCAACTTTGGCTGTAGCAACTTAATAATAAATTGGTTCCACAAATTGTGAAGCATGTTAACATATTTCTATGTAATCGCAAAAGCTGTTTTCAGAATGATTTCACCTTCACAAGAGAAACTGATTGCTTTAACTAAATATTTCTAAACCAAAAAAACTTTTTCAAGGAAAATGTTTGAATTTATAGATATAATGTAATTAAGGATGACATTTGACAATGCTGTCAAATGTCTGCAAATGAGTTATACTTGATATACTGAAACTAAGTTTAGGTAAGCTGAAATTCAATACTACATCATTCCTACACTGATTTAATTTAAGACAATTTTATAAAATTGCATGAAAAAATCATTTACAGTCTAAACATATGTAACCATTATACTACTTAGATTTTTTAAATTCAAACAGATCTATTGAGAATGAAATCATAATTATCTCCACAAAGGGTGGTATGAATTGAAACTTGGATATCAAAATCATCAAAATAATAGCAAATCATAGCAAATAATTAACATGTTTCAATTACAGTATACATGCAGAAACATAAATACCAAGTTACTATATAAATAGATGCAGCACTGTGATAAATTCATACTAAACTGAAACCATTTGAAAACATGGTGAACAACAACATTAAAAAGACAATTGTTGTTAATAAATATTTTCAATAAAAATGATAGAAATGATCTGTTTCTATACATTTCTATCATTGCTAAGGAAAGTTCCCAAGAGAAGTTTTGAACATCTTTCAGATTCTTCTTATTTAGATCTATGTCGTTGTATCATCCTACATTTTCCATATTGTTTTTATTTTTATTTTGTGACATGCACATTGAGGATGCACATTCAATCCTCCTTTTATCCACCATACTCTTGCACAAACCTACTAATCTTAAGAGTAAAAACACTATTTTTGTTTCAATTGTTTAGCTTCCTGTACAGTTATAAAAGTACTACCAGATTATTGGAATGGCATCTGCAGATAATGCGGATAAACAAAATGTGTGTTTGTCACAGGCTATAAAAACAACATTTAAAACAGAACTCTGGGGATATCTGCCTGACGCCACAAAACACTGGGACAAATAATGATGTTATGTAAATGTCTGCACAATTTAATAAGCAAATCAAAATCTGGATAAAAGGCTTTAATGACTGCAGCCTCACCTCAAAGAAACAAATTACTTTTATGCATGTTCCCAGTGTGAGATTTCCTGTCTTAAACATCTGTAAACATGCCTATCTTTATACCATCTGCATCTGAATCATTTACTTTGTTGCGTACCATTTGAACTATCCATGTGTACACAGGTTTATATTACTCCCATGTAATATAATGTAATGCCATGGGTGATTTTTCACTAAAATGCCATTTAAATGGGACAATGACCTGACCCAATCACAAGTACTGAGAAAAATGTTGCAAAAGAAAACATTATGAATATAATGTAGAGGCAAAGATGACACTGAGAATATCGTTATTTCAGTAGCCTACATTTGAATCACATGTTAAATGTATTAGGCTATTCCAAATACCAGAACCACCAAAACACAAACAATGCTGTTCTCCAGCAACACCGCCTTTCAGTTACCCATGCCTGGCTTCACCATCCAACACCAGAACATGCAAGCACACACATTTGAAAGACAGCGTATGCAAACAGGTTATAATCAGTCCGAAAAATACAACAAAAGGCCATTTTAAACTGATCAATACCTATGTACTAGGTATTTCATAAAAATACCCATGATGACATGTCGCTTAAATTTGTATCTTGGTGTGCATTAAACGATTTAGCTGCACTAAAACAACTAATTAAATCAGCTTTAAAAGCACATTCAACATTGTGCTTTAAGTTACATAATATTCTACTTAATGCAATGCAAAAAGCAACAAACTTATATAGAATTTGAGCAACACAAACAGCAACATCTTGTTAATAACTCAAACTGCTGAATCAAATTCCTCCCCAAAATGAGAGACCATGGAACACTGACACAATCCACAAGCAGCCAGAATCATTTACCATACAGGTAAAATGCAAGAATGAGTTGGATCACACATTTTGATAAAAGCTAAAGCATGGGGTGGATACAATGAAAGAAGCCCACACACGGATAGCAGACGGCAAACTCATTCCAATGCATGTTGCAAAGGACAACAAACATGAAATCGATTGCTATGTTAAAACATTTGCAAATATTGTGAAAACATTTAAGCACTGGTCTTAACGTTTTTAGTCACGACGTTGACAAAATAACATTATATCGCGTATTTCCTTGTACAAATATACACTATGGAGACATATTGGTTAAATGTCACATAATTCAAATAATACCCCAGTACAACAACATCGAGAATGCAAATAAGCGAAGGAGCAGCAACACTGCAGCCATAATAACGCTACTGTCTCTTTAAGATGCCAAACTCTTCGTTCCCACGTGAAACCAACATCGGCAGCACTTCAAAGTATTCAAAACAGCCATAGCTTAATTCTCCTGGCATCTTAACATCAAACCTATGCATTAACGACATTACTGCATTCATAAACTGTAGTGGAAATAAGAACTATGCATTGGTTGAGAAAAGCCATCTCAAAAATCGTGCAACTCGACACATGGTGTTGTGCCATGCTTACTGCCTATACATTTTTATTACTTAATATTCCTGACCAACGTATAGCTACATAGGACACAGTGTTTGAAACGCAAAGATTGATCATCCAACAAAAAGTGTGCATAAATAAAACGTAACTTCCCAGCAATCGAATAAGCTAAGCGTTTCAGGAAAGAAAAAGCAAGTTTACCCAACGAAGAACATGTTATGAGCTAGGAGGCTACATAGAGCTAACCACTGTTATGAAACAAGTTCCATCAAAACACAATAATGTTTCCAAACACAACCTTGCAATTGTTTCTTTGGTTTCTGATCTACATTGCCAGTGGATAAATTAATACGACGTAAAAGATTTGAAGATATTGTTCTTCATGGAAACGTGACATTATCGTTAACAGGCAACATTTTCTATATCGAGGCATGACCTGTAAGTTAATAATGGAGTTGATAGATAAAGAATTGGGAAGAACGCATCTCTAAGCAAATGTTTAGCATAGCCTAATTAGTTTCCCTTCAGTTCTCCCTCCATTTTGGTTGTTTATGATATTGACAAGCAACTTCTCTTATTCGTTTCTAATCTGTTTCGCTAGCTTACGCACTGCTACACTGTAGCTTCTGATGTACTCTAAAATCAATTTCATTTCACCAGCTTTGGCCTACCACGTATTGTTTAAATAAACACCAATTAAAATACATACATTATATTTCATGTTTAAATTCAGACATGGAAATGCCAACTTGCTCCTATCGATAGGCGTATGTATACACAGTTTTATTTGTGTATACATATGTCAAAATTGGACTAGTGTGCACGCAACATGCATTTTAAAACATTTTCCCAAATTATTTTGGTTTGCGTTCCCCGTTCGGATGTCAGCAGTGTTGTTATTATATTCAGGGGAAAAACTTAAGCTAACTATCTTTCCAAAACTTTTTTGCAACTTTTTACAACACTACTGATTCCCCCTGATGGTTGACATGAATGTGCGCGCGACGTGATATGACACTAACTTTTAACACAATTTATTTAAATTTTCTTGATATTTATGTCTTCTTTGGCTTTCTCTGAGGTCCCAAACAGGGGGCTGATTAACGCAAACTTTTTTCCCTGCTCACCCCTCTCCCATAATTTGAATAACCCCGATATTTTAATTCAAGAAGGAAGTAACAATTTACTTAATTTACGCCAAACTTACCGCGGGAGCCTTAACATCCTTTCTACGGTCTTTTTCTTGACTTTCAACTATTTTCCGAATTTTTAATAATTTTTTTCTCATATTTTTTGCTGGACGCGGCGGGCCTGAAAATTGTTTGCTTTCCCCTCTTTCCAGCAGCCATTGTGTATGCGCTGCGGTGCAACCAAACTTCAATCTTGACCACGCCCATTGTAAGGCCCTCCCACTTCTTATTTTCGATTTGCTTAAGGTCCTGTCATTTCAGCTTATTGGCATAATTATTGGTCCCCTTTTTTAAAGATGAATTTTCTAACTCGCTGGCGATAATGTCAATCGCAATTAAGTCGTATTGCTACTATGTGCAAGGAAAGGTGGGCTATGGAGTTTATGTTCATATTTCTATTGGCTGGTAGGAGTATCAATTAACTTCACGGCTGTCAATCTTATTTTTTGTGGTACAGTGGTTGGTCAGTATGACTTTCAATTAATCAAAGGCGTTCATGTGTGAAAGCTTGGTTGTCCAGTGTTGGTAAATGACGTCCCAACTGGCATGAGCGTGAATATGCAAGATTGCTGCGACTGAGTAAGTAGCGATGTGAGTTTGCGGCGTGTTAGGATAAACAATTGCAATCTGGCTAGTTATTTTGCTAGCGAGTGAGATATCGTTCAAGGAAAATTTTTGCCAACTATTTCAAAATGCAAAACAGTTTTTGCACTGTTCGTGAGGGCTTTCCGTCTATACATTTTGCACAATGAACCTTCATGAAGCAAGCTAACATTAGCTATACAGTTAACATCGCCAGCGTCCCCCCGATCAGACATTGAGCCGCTAGCTAGCTAGCTAGGTAGCGTGCAGTTAATAGACGCAATGGAGAAAGGAGCCAGGCTTACGCTAGCTAGCAAACCAAATCCACATTTGGCTTAGTTAACGTTAGCTAGCCAAATTACCTAGCTTATATAAAATGGCTATATTGTTAACGCCGGTACTACCGGTAGCTAAAGTTCACCAAGGACGGTGACGTGTTAGTTAGCTAGGAGGCGCGCGCAACTTCCTAGGGCTAAATTAGCTAGAGACTATAGTATTGAACCTCGGTTGAAGGACAACGAATACATAATCGCGTGGTGTGCTGTGTTCAGTTCAGTAACGTTGCTGTTGATGTGGCTGAATGGCTACCTAGCCACTCTAGCGGTCTTTAATGCAATAGTGGTCAGAACACAACGTTCTGTACGACCTTGTGCTGACTGGCTGTTCGCTATAGCAAGCTTGCGAACTAATCGATTAACATGGGTTTGCTTGCTGGATGGAGCTAGGTAGCCAACTGCTGTGCAGCAATGTGACTAAAAACATACTTTAATAATCCAGATCATCTGTTGGAATCGATAGGATCTAGCAGGTAGCCTAATACAAATAAGCAATTAATGATACGAACAGGTGTTTTCTAGCTGCAGAAAGTCAGGCTAACTATGTTCCCCTTGATAATCATGGCATTTTTGGCGCTAGCAAAGTAACTAGCCACACGACATTGGGTGCGCAATGGGTGGAGCCATCAACGAGTGAACCAATCGTTGCTGCGAAGAGTGGTTTTTGATTTGGTCAGTGTAGTCGGTGATTGGCCGCACACGGTAGCCCCACCCTTTAAAGGGTTCACGAAGCCTCATAGACTACATTGGAGGGACACAGTTAATGTAAATTTGAGGCATTCATGTTTAAGCTTAACACGGGAACTGCCGACCATTGTGGAGTGTCAGGAGCTGAGTGGTATCTTGACTGCTTTTCCTTTTTAATCATATTGGAAAGCTCATATTGGAAAGTGACCTCCCTTTGAGCATTATAATTTACATAGATCATGTACAACATAATTGTACAGTGCAGGCGATTTTCTTTTACTTAATATCTATTTAGTATCCATTTATAATAGGCCGTCTACCAAGATAATGCCATTTAGGATACTAGTCTGTGCTCTTGGAACATTTGTTTGTATCCTTTCCAGAAATCACATTTTAATAAAGGGGTAATATTTTACTCTGAAATTTTGTCTGCCTCTTTTTTTTCCAGTCACTTAACATCCCAAATACCTATGATATGCAACTAACAATTATAATTATATTCTTATTTATTGGCACGTTATACATTTAGAATTGCACTAAAAGCTTCAAGTACTAAATCTTATTCTGAAATGCATACATTTCCATATTAGCAGACAAGACTGCAAGCCGTTTGTAAAGCTTGTCTTCACGAGTTGGCATATTGTGCTAGCTTATTAACTTCAAACGAAACAACTATGCATCACTTTGCATCTTATTCACTTATTTGAGCCATTAAAGATGAAATATTTAGTGGACAATTTGAATGTTTCCTTGAAGCAAGCAAATAAAATTTTCAACTTTGATGAACGTCAAGAGTAGGTTTTGCCTCATCAGCCTTTCACTTGAAGGAGTTCAAAAGAATGTCTCAGAAACATCACCTCTGAACAAAATTAAAAATACATTTGAGGTTTATTTTTCTAGCAAAATAACAGAAAATGTGTGTGTTTATTTTGGGTCATGAATAAAATGTTGAATTAGAATGTTAATTTTGTACATTTAACTTAATTTTTTATTTTTTTACACAATATCATGAATTAAGGTTGTAAATCAAATTACATCTTCCATGCAATTTATCTTACAATTAACCACAAATTGCACTTTCAGTTCATTGATAAATTATGAAATGGGTTGCATTGCTGGCATATAGCCTACTGCGTGAATTGAATTAAAAATGTGTCCTCTTAAAATTTTCAGACTAATGCGTGCAAGAAGATGTCTCCAAATGCACAGAAAGTTAGAGACCATGATATCAATCCATGCATTGAGGTAAATCATTTTACAATAAGTTATACAATAAACACTGTAACGTATGCATGCAATGTTTTGTAATTACTTGGAGCGGTGCATTTCATCAACATAACTTGGTACATATGGCACCTAAGTTTTCACGTGTCTTTACAATGCATTTGTTTTCTGTTTTATTTGAAGGAAAGCGATGGTTCAAGGAAATGTTTAGATTCAAATAACTACAATAAAGATATGTGTTCAGCATATTTTGCAAGATACAAAAACTGCAGAAGGTTTTGGGTGAGTGTTTGTCTTCATTAAGTTGCCTATTCAGGTAACTGCCAAAATAAAGGAAAAGGAAAATTAGGTATGCAAAGTATATATAATAAACCCCTTATTACACTGAAAAATGTCTGTAAATTTGTGAGTAAAGTGCAAAGAACACAGGCAGTGGTCTACTGAGCAATGAAGGGAAAAATGCATTCTTTCACCCTGGTCTCAACATGCAGACGAGTACATGCACACGGTTAAGATCTGATTTTCTGGCATCGGTCACCAGATCTTAACCAAACTGAACACTTAAAGGAGATTCTGGAGTGGTGCCTAAGACAGCGTTTTCCACCATCATCAACAAAACACCAAATGATGGAATTCTTCATGCTGTAATGGTGTTGCATCCCTCAAATAGAGTTCCAGACACTATGCCAAGGTGCATTGAAGCTGTTCTGGCGGCTTGTGGTGGCCTAACGCTATTAAAACACTATGTTGGTGTTTCGTTTATTTTGGCAGCTACCTGTATGTACTCCAGTAATTGATATTAATTTAATTGTTGCTTGGAATGTGTATTAAAGTAGCTACTGTCAAGAATAATACTAATTTGACATTTTTGCAATACACTGGGAAAGTCACACTGGCACTGTATAATGGATAGGGAGCTTGGCTTGTAACAGAAAAGTTGCAGGTTTGATTCTCAGGTGGCGCACTGCCGTTGTACTCTTGTGCAAGGCACTTAACCTGAACTGCTTCAGTAAATATCCAGCTGTATAAACGGATTGTGTGTAAAGAAATGTGAACTGTGTAAGTCCTTCTGAATAAAAGTGTGCTAAATGCCTGTAATGTAACAGCATTTCCTTATCAACAACCCTAATGATGAGAATTTCTGGGATGAAACAGGACCGGAAGCCATCCATTTCCAAAGAGATGAGAATTTAGTTGCGTCCCAGAAGTTGCACAGCTTCACATCTTACACAAATGTCTGCTTTCCTAGCGTATTATTGAATTCTGATATTTAGAAGCCAAGCACGTGTGAGAAACAAGTAGCTACATTACATTACAGTGCTAGTGAATGATCTTTCATTTTGGTCGATGTCAGTTTAGGCAAGAAAACGCCACTGTTAAGTGCTGTATGGGGCAGGTGGTATTAAGGCACTTGAGTATTGTACGTCTTCACGTTTGTAGAAAGGATTACCTTGACAGGGGAGAGCTGACAGGTGACATTGCGGTGACCATGCCTCCGACGTGCTGTGCTCAGTAACCAGTTCTCCCCTGTTCAGCACGAGATAATGATACAGAGGAGACGGGATGGAGTGAAGCCAGACATGCCCACAGCAGACGAGAGGCAGCAGATCCTAGCAGCCCGGGGAGGGAAGCCATACTGAAACAGGACGCTCCCACAGCCTGTCTGATTTTGCACTACTGATTGATGTTGTCTGTACACATTGTTCAAAGGGAAGAGTCATAGTGCATGTCACATGGCGGTGGGGGGTATCTTACTGGATGTATTTGAAAGTCTTCCAGTAGTTCAGCAAAAAAGTTATTTTGCCTCAATCTCTTACTTGTATAATTGAAGCTATTATCTAAATCGGAAGGCAGCTCAGCTGGGGTTCCATGTGTGCAGTTGCTAATTCAAAGTTAACTCTGACTTGCTGGACTCTGGCCCAGCCACACTTCAAGAGCCGAAGGGCACGTGATTGTGTTTGTGGAAATGTCCATTATAAATCTGCATGAATTGTGATTGTTAATAACTAATAACGGTTGGGTACGGCCGCAGCACAGCTTGTCTTCTGAACCGTACACTTAAGCACACGGCTCAAGTGATCGTTGTCTTCATTGAATCACTTTTCATCACAGTTATGAGAGCATTAGTGGTTTAAAGAGAGCTATAAAACGGTGATTTAAAATCTGTGGGACCGGAGAGGAGTAGCTCTGATATAATAAAACATTTTCCAGCGAGTGCAAACACTGGAAAATATCAGCCATTCATTTCAGATAAGTGATCTGTTTTTATCATCGGAGAGAGAAGTATTTGAAGATGTCTTCAATTGCCTACGTTTTCACCTGTGTAAAATATAAGTATTGTAATGTACATTCAGGTTTTCTGTTTAGTTCAAGGAGGGATGCTAATGTGAAAGATTTCCACTCCAGATGCCATCGTCATGCAGTATTTTATTCAATATAATATCATACATCAATACCCACTGAGATTTCTACCTTGCATTTTAATCGATTATGACATTTTACACTTTAAGCCTTTAGCAGACGCTCTTATCCAGAGCAACTTACAAGATTAATACATGGTATGATCAATCATTGTTCGCACAAGAGATCAGTGCAGTAATACAGCGATAGACATCATTGTTGGCCGCTGCATACCATACCTGTAATACCGGGAAGGAAAAGGTTAGTAAAATTATAATATATATATATTTTTAGGAAGTTTTAAACAAGTATACATATACAAAAAGCAGTATTAAACATGTAGGCAAACAATTGGCTAGGTGTACAGAATTCAGTGGTAATGGACTTTGGGCTATGAATTTTATAGTTTAAAAAAGGTGGTTTAAAAGTAACCATCTATATAGTTTTTTTGTTTAGTTAAGAATGGCGTATCATTTTTAAGGGGATAATTTTACTCCCCCCCCCACCCTCAATAAATTAAAGCCGCACCACAAATGCTTTGTCTTACATAAGTATTTGTATGCAGAATGCCTTACATGCCCAGTGTAGTGTGCCAAGGATGTGTAATACACTATTGCATTGACTTTAATGAAAAGGCTACATTGCAAGTGACAACACATTACAGCATAACATTTATGGCATTACATGTCATAAATCTTAGTGCAGCACAAGAGGCCACAAGAGCAATAAGGCAATAACTTGCAAGTGACAATGTGTTACTTCGTGTGGCCTTGAGACAACTTAATTGTGGAAAGCGAAGCTCTCATTCCATTCTGTGCTGTGCTACAGAACACAGCGGAAAAGCAGGTACCAGAATTGACTCAAATGTATCTATGTGGGGGAAAGTGGTTTGAATTTAACTGAGAGCATTGGTTTTCTAAACTTGCTTTTCCAATAGTAGTCAAAATGTAGTTTTCTTTCTAAAGATACATAGCCTTTTCTACCATCTCATCTTATATCATATCTCATAACTACATGAAAGAAGTAGTTGAGCTACATAATGCTTTAGAACGGGGGTATACAAATCCAGGCCTCGAGGTCCGCAGTGTCTGCAGGTATTTGCTCCAACCACCCACTACACCACCTGATTTTGAATAATTAGTTTACCTCCTTGGTCCAAGAAGCGAACTAATTGGTGAAACACTGCAGACCTTGAGACCTGGATTTGAATAATCCTGATTTAGAACATACACTGCAAAGACGACTCAAAATATGTAGTGTGATTCATTGGTACAATTGTGAAATACATAAATAAAAATAGGGGTCAATTGAAAACAAATTTAAATGTATAGATGTTTGAAACACCTTTGTGGATTTTAAATGCATACACCCAGCATAAAACAGATGTAGGCTACAATATTCTCCTAAAATGTGCCATAAAGCAGTCTCAACAACAACATTTTTATGTTAATGAGAAGGAAGTTCCAGCTTGTGATTGTTTTCATCTCATCTTCAGCTGCTTATTCCTAGTTAGGGTCGCGGGGGGCTGGAGCCTATCCCAGCATGCATTAGGGCGAGAGGCAGGAATACACCCTGGACAGGTTGCCAATCCATCGCAGGGCACTACATACACCATTCACTCACACACTCATACCTACGGGCAAATTAGACTCCAATTAGCCTAACGTGCATGTCTTTGGACTGTGGGAAGAAACCGGAGTACCCGGAGGAAACCCACGTGGACATGGGGAGAACATGCAAACTCCACACAGAAAGGCCCCTGGCCTGGATTCGAACCCGAGACCTTCTTGCTGTGAGGCGACAGTGCTATCCACTGCACCACCGTGCCACCTTGTGATTGTTTTAATAGGAAATATTAACCTATTTGTGTGAAGTTGGGGAACTGTGGGGGATCCTGTCTAGCTCTACTGCAATCTGACCTACGTCTAACAAACTCTTTTGGGGGTGTGTGTGGACAAAATCTTATGTCTTAAAAGTGTATGTTTTACAAAACGAAATCATGTATAATTTGAAAGTAGGTTGCAATGGTGATATTGAGTTGATGTTTTATCTAGGAGTTTTAGTGGCTATTTGTAAAGTGATAGCAGAGGATTTATTATTATTTATTTATCATTATTATTACCACCATTATAGCAAAAGTCTCTCCAACCTGGTTCCAGCTTTTGTGCAGTAAGCCAAATGAAGTTTGGAAGTTTCCTTGAATCGAGTTGTGATTAATTGTGAGAAAGGAGAGACAGCAGAGAAAAAACAGAAATATTTGTTCTCTTGAGCATATACTACTGCATGGGGTATCTCCCTCAGCCCATGTTTTTTTGTAAAAATATTTTTTGGTCATTGATGAAAATGAAAGAATCAGTTGGCTCTGTAGTTATAGTTTTGTGCTGGGAAGGTAGTTCAAACATCTTTGTGGGACATGAAGGTGTGATTGTTTGATTTAAACGCTAGGTGGTGCTGTCTGCATGTTGAAACTTGCGCCATCATTTAAAAACAATTCAAATAAAATACTGTTAAGTGCAAGTTATGGGGAAAAGTAATACTGGCATACATGTTCTTTATTATTATTATTATAAGACATGCATTGTTGTTCTAGTAGTCCTTTGATTGGTGGTGGAATTTCTCAATTGAATTACGAGAGTAATTAATATAAATGTATACAGTCCAGTGTTTGCCGTTTCATGGTTTGTGTCAAACTTGGAACCTTGTAACGTATACCTGCCGCAAACGACTTTAGATGCCAAAGAAATGGAAACACAAGAAAGGCCTCATTCCAGTACTTTCAATGTTTTTGTCGATAATTTCTTATTTAAAGCTTTTACCTTCCAGCAGCAACAGCTACTTCAGTCAATGCCAATCATGCTAAATCAAATCAATCAAAATCAAGCTAGAGTATGTCGTGTTCATAAATTACCAATCCCATTGATATGTTTAATATTTTGCATGTAAAGATTCTATGCAAATGTGGGTTGGGTTGAGGGTAATGCTGTCAAAAAGACACCAGTCCCCACGATCCAGAGAGCCAATTATATATGCAACTGCAATTTGCTCACAGTTCAGCTGTAAACAACAAAAGGCAAAGATGGCTAAAAAGACATACTGTATAAGGCACCCCTCCCACTCATGTCACGCACAGCGGTGACTAACACGCTCTGCCACGTTTCGGCTGCAGCTGATTTGCATGCAGGCACAGACACTTATGATTCGACAGGTTGTTATCAGGAGTGGGTGTTCAGAAGTCCGCTTCATAACATGCCCGCGCGGCCCTTTCGTTTGGAAGGACTTAACCTGCCTCAGCGAAATGCCAGAACCAGCCCCCACAACAACCAGTTCGTTCTGATACAGCGGCCACGCTAATGTCACCACCTGTGATTTTCGTTAACATGCCAAAATTGTTACGCCCATCACGTAAATATCTCAAGTAAGTCGTTTCTCGCTGAGCAACGACAGAGCAAATACGTTGCTTCTCACTGAGTAATCATAGAGCGGTGTGAAAAATGAAAGTGGGACTGGAGAGACTTAGTAAGCCGCAGGTAAAGACAAAAAAATGTGTATGCTACTTTACGAAAATAACTGAAGGAGTTCTACCTTTCGGCTCTGAAGCGGCCACTGATGGTCTATGACAGGGTTACTAACCTCCGGTTTTTACATCTTGCTTATCCAATCAGAACTGGGGGGCAGAGGCTAAATTGACAATGAATATCATTGATTGGTAGAATCAGATGGTTCAACACCTGGCTGGACCAAAAGTCTTCAGATGACGTGCTCCTCTAGGACAGTTTCAAGGCGCTAAATGTAAAATGTGAGAAGCAGGAGAGCAGGCCTCTTGGAGAAAGCGGATATCTGCAGTGTCCACATGGATCCACACAAGAGTTCCTGGGCAAAGTGAGATGAACAGTGCAAACAAAGCAACAGAACAAAGATTTCTGACAGACATTTAGAGGGGTGGCAACATTGCTTTACGAGGATAACAGTGAGATAGATGGGAGATTTTACACTTACTTTCAAAATATATAGCAAAATTATATAACAGCTCTAGCCAAGAAATACGGTTTGGGTAAATTCAGTGGACTGAATGTGGATGGAATTGTACTTTGCACCATGTGCACACTTTTATTTCCTCGCTAAAACACATATAACATTAACAATAACAATCTAAAAGCGAAACATGCCCAGTGTAGTTAATCACAGTGCGAACAAAAAGCTACCAATAAAGAAATGTAAATGATGTATCCAGACCACTTGTGTGGATATTAAGGACATAAAGAAGCGCTTTCATTATCCCACAAGCATTAATCTATTTGCCATGTCTATAAAAGCTCTCACTGCTTATCTGCTGTTTACTCCTATAGTTCACCATGGATAGAAATGCCTGTTAAAAAGTCTGCCACTGCAAGCACCAATTCCCTCTTATTCTCAACCCATTTCAGTTAATCGCAGCTGCGGCACTGTCTCTGGGTTTTAAATGCATGCACCCAGCAGAAAACAGATGTAGGCTACAATGTTCTCTCCTAAAATGTGCCATAAAGCAGTCACAACAGATGTTGGCACCACATTTACACACTGGAGTCCTTCAGAGGCAAACCTTGGGCCAGTGATTTCTCCCCTGTTGGTCCTGGCTAATATTAGTGACCAAACTATTGAATGCCTGTGATATTGGCTTAATTACATGCAGTGGTGGACGGTAACTTTCACTCCCCTACATTTAAGGCAAATGGGGTTAAATGTACGACTTTTTACTTTTACTGGAGTAATATCTTATCAGGGTATCTGTACTTACTGACTCAAGTAAAGGATTTGTGTACTTTATCCACCACTGATTACATGTAGGCCTATGTATCAATTTATAATATCATAATATCATTCTAGAAACAGATACAACCCTAGTACAGATACGTTGAACTAATTTCTTACCATCTCCTTAGTATTAATGGCACTTTTTTTTTCTTCTTTTTTTTTTGTACATTTGTTACCTGATTACTAAGACATAGATACGCTTCATCTCCCCTACTGTATGGTCAGTTTATAATCATTCATATTTCATTAAAGTACTGGTCCACGTTCACCATGCTGAATGGTACAATTATGATTGCTTACAGCTTATATGCTTTAATTTTCTGCAGTGACATTTTAAATATGACCCAAAGCTAACACACATTTGGCTTGATCATTCCCAGATACATAACACCAAAGATCTTTGACCAAAATTATATTCCCTTGGGGTTTTTTTTGCCTCTAACAGTGGGTGTTTTCAGTCTTTGTTTTCAACAGTTTTTACATAATAGAAAGTACCTCATTAACCCCCACTGGGGAAATTTGATTGACACCTGTAACAGACATTACTTACTTCAGCCCACCACTCCGTGGCCATCTCACTCGGTTCTGAGCGATTTTCTCCAGCTCAGATATTTCCCTGGTGGATAGCAGGGACTTCGGCAATGCGGTTTCCTTGTGGCTTTCACTACATTGCATCATAATCCTCTCCTTTAGAACCCCTCCTCTCCCAGAACACGTTGCACTAAAGTTTTTGTTGTCAGTGTTTCTGTAACAACTTTTCTGGGGGTGAGGTTGTTAGCCTGACACCCAACCCCCCACCTGGAGGACCAGGGACTGAACTCTACCCTTTGACCTGTCCGGCACAGTTAGAGCTACTGGGAACTAGGGGTGATTCTGGGATTTGACCTTTAGGGGGGCTCAGCCCCAATGAGAATATGTGATGTACACATGCAAAGCACAAGCCTACATTTTAAATTAATTTATACTGTTACATTCCCCAAAACAAAAACAGTACAATGGTGGTCGCTCTTAAAATTGAAATACCACTCTCTATCTGTGGTATTAAAAAAAAAAAGATATTAAGTAAAAATGTTTTCAGGGGGGCTAAGATGAAAGACAAGGGGCTAAAGCCCCCTAAATAGGGTCTAAAATCACCACTGCTGGGAACTAAGGCTCCTACCGGCATAGCTCTATGGGTTATGGAGGATCAAGGTGGCAATCCTTGGAAGAGTACATGTACATAACAATTTCAACATGGCCAGTATATTTAAAAACTATGCTACATTAATACGCCTGTAGCGTTTGATTGTTTTAATGTGTAAAATGTATAAATGTTTCTGTATATGTGCTACAGTTAATTCAAAAGGACATTTTGGTTCTTTTGTTTCTTTCAAAGCAGAGCAGTAACATTAATTAAATTACACACACAATAAAATACATTTTAGAAGCAAGAATTAAAAACATTTATTCATTAAGGCATACAAGGTAGATTAACAGTAAGATACACTGGTTCTGATATAATATGGGTTCTTTTTGCTCACACAACATTTTTACACAACTTTAAGCATACAAATTCAAGTGTGACAGAACAGAACAGTTTCATGAAGTGATGCTTAACAGCGATTATATAAAAAGGTATAAACTACAGTGGTTATATCCTTGATAAAAAATTAATGATAAAAAAATGAATATGTTCCTTCTGGATTCAAGACATAATAACTGCTACAAAATAAAGCAAAACAATTTACCTTCATTAACTCTCAGGTACAAAACATTTCTAGTAAACATTTATTTAACTTGCATATGCTGGGAAGAGGTTTTTTTCATGTTATCATTTGGATAGCATAGAAAAGATTACTTGATAATCTTACATCTTACATGGAACATATAAACATGCATGAATGCGATAACACTGTTACGCTGTACGATCTTTACCGTACAACTACTGTATCACTATTCCTTCTGATAAGGTTCATACAAGCACAGTCATGCCCTAAACTGAAATGACTATAATGAGAAAACTTTATGGATCTGAATGACATCTCACCTATTGGTCAGCTGTTACCTAGCAACAACAATTCTCTGACATTTTATGCAAATGCATGCGATTCACTAAAACAAAAATGTATTTGGAGAAAAATGTGGCGAATTACCAACGCAAAATATAACCTACAACATGGAAGCATTCAGTGAGGACTTTATCACCTATGAATTCAACTCTAAGACAACAGAAGACACGGACCTGCAGGGTTTCACTGATAAATGCACTGTGTGGCGCAGGGAAAACATTTAGCAGCGGGCATTCTGCATGAGGAAGAGAATATATGGACGGCGATAAAACTGATAAAGTGTGTTAAAACAATCAAGTGCACACCACAGCGCTTCTACCCCACAGACGTTCGGGTTCCGACGAGGAATTAATCGCTTTAGAAACAGCATCTCCACAAGCATGTGCAAGTCTGTCCTCTCAATTCCCCAGCCGTGCGCCTGAAAGGGACAGACTGTGATTGAACTGATCAAGTATTTATTCACCACGACTGGATACATTTTGGCAATGCATCGTGGTCTCGCAAGGCGTCATTTACAATGCGTACATCGTTCTGTACACATTTGTTCAAGTACTCAGTTACAAACAAGAGTTCAATGTGCCCCAAAGAGAAGTGGGGTAGAGCGACACTCTGAAAATATGCTTTGCGTCGCTGTTCTTTATTTATTGGGGGCGTACCTCGTGTGCTCTCCTTTCAGCAACTTCAAACACATTCTGTGACTTATATCAGGGTAGAGTTTAGTTTAGTATACCAGGCCCTCTGTTATCAAATTGATTGAAGTCTGACTAATTAAAATCCATAAAAATGTAAAATACACACACACACACACACACACACACATCATAATTATGGTACGCAAGGTATTTTTGCCATGGTATATGGCAGATAACATTTCAGTCATTATTACAACCAAATAGGTTAATACAACCAAACCCAGAGAGAAGCTTGGGGGGTCACAGATTGCTAACATGTTCAAATTCAAAATGCTACATAAATGTAATCTAAAATGTTGGATTTACAAAAAAGGATAAGAGTAAAAAATCATCAAATTGCACATTTGATATACTGTACAAGATCCACGGGAGCATCCTTCAACAGGTTGGCAGATTTATTCCTTCTTTTTTCCCTTAAATGCATCCATGAAGTTAAATGCACCAAGATAGTTTCCCAGAACCAATCCAAGCTTTGTCGGCACAATGCTGTGAAAAAGCAAACAGTGAAGAATTTGTGAAAACACATCATCTCACAACATTCATGGCAACAGACAATACTGTCACATCCCCAGCTGCACCAAAACCAGTTGCCCTAAACATACCAGCAATGCAAAAAGTGACTTTGGGAATTATTCCGTTGATGCCTATGCTCAATGTTGCACTATTGCTGGTCGACCTTGAAGCATACTAAGAGGTAACCATACCACAAAAGTAATTAGCTAAGGGAGACAAGATTCAGATCATGCCACTTACCTCAACGTCAAAACATTTTGCAACCCACAACAGCTTATAAGAAAGTTTATTTTCGGGGAAAATAATATTACTTTTTTTTCTCTGAGCAACTGCATTAGTATAAAATAATATAACTTCCATTTTTTGAGCATACAATATAGCTCTTTACCTGTATTGTTTATTTTATTCAGCCTTTATCAAGGATGTGAATCATTTTTGAGGGTATTTTATGAAAATATAATTGGTCATAATCGATATAAATATATGTAAACATAATTCATTTGGTCTTTAAACACAATTAAATGGCACTCTGTAAAGCCTCAAAATGCATTAAAACATTTTACAAATTTGCAATATGAATAAGCTATTATGAATGATTAAGAGCTAAACTAGATATAGCTATACTAGAGCTAGAGATTTCCCATTGAGCACTCTTCTGTATGTGGGATTTAATTGGTGCAATCTTTTCTGCCATTTAAAAAAATACAAATAGTGAATATGCGTAATATGTTCAAGGGAATACGCCATTATTACTTTCAGGGCTTTTCCAAGCTCAAAAAGATAACGGATTCATAATGAATACTCCCTATTTATATACTGCTTTATGAAGCATTCATTTGCTTCAATGATAATTATAATAATGGAACCTGTAAATGCGAGTTGAAAAAATCCATTTCGTTCTCCAAAATGGGTCTGAATTCATTCCAGTTATTCAATTATTCCGTCATCAAGGTGGTTATTTCTGCGGCACGACTGCAAGTTGGGACTAACAACTTTAAGTACTTCATAAAGAAGAGTCTGTGTACTTGAGGACACAGAACGACCGTCTGGCATAATCAAAAAGTTCACTTTTTGCCATTGCTGGCAATCGATAAATCAATTTGGATTTCACGTTGACAAAAATGACTGACTGCAGTGCTCATCCGATGGACATCTGACACGCATTTCAATATTTCACAATAACATCTACCATTCGGTTTCGACAGCAGGAAAAGTAGAGTACAAGGAGGGAAGAGTTACAGCGATCCGTTTTAAGTAGACAGCCATTTAAAAATGGAAATTTGCCCCAGCCAGCGCATCTCAAATCGTGTCCAATTATCCTTTCACTGAAATATCTCAATTTTTTAGTCGTCGCATGTTAGAACATTGTCGTTGGACGTCGTGGATAATGCAAAAAGATCTTATGGCACCGCCTCTATGTTCAGAATGATCCTTCCTGTATCTTTCACCACTTATTCAACCACAGAGCAAGGCTCTAGTGTGACACATTAATTGAACTGAACCTGCTCTCAGCATCAGGAATTAACTTATCTATCAGGGACAATTAGCATCATTTCCTGCTACTGTCAGCATTGTAAAGAGGCTGACAGTGCTTCCATTGTATGAATCCAACTTCAATGCTCACAATTTTCCTTTTTGAGCCGTGAAAGTGCTACCTAACATAATTCTAAGTGAATTTACATAATCACATAGCATCCCACACAATACCCATTAACAGTATGACACAGGCATGCAAGTTGCTAAAGTAGCTACTTTCCCTTTTCATAAGTCTGAAGTTCTTTCATCTTTTTGAATCAGTCGAGGAATTTTGGTGTGATTGCATGTCTGATTAATGTTCGATCAACTGTGGTCTGGTCACACTAATCAAAACTGATCCACGTTTTCATCTGTAGGAAATGCACAAAGATGCAAGCTCTGGGGACTCTCGGGTGGTCTAGTGGTTGCAATGCTCAATGCTGGCCACTGCGACCGGGGTTCGATTCCACCAGCCGAGCCAGAGTCGGCTCTGTTCGCTGTGTATAGGAGTGGCTCTGTAGCTCTGTGACACTGACCTCGTGCGCAAACTATGATTGTTCCTACCATGTATTAATGCACATCTTGTAAGTCGCTCTGCATAAGAGCATCTGCTAAATGCTTAAAATGTAAAATGTAAAATTATGCAATGAAAACCTATGCTGTCGTTCTGTCCCCATTTCGCTGTGCCAGAAGTGATTTCACCAGAGAATGACTCACATCCATCCATACAGTATGTATGTCAGTAGTTCAAAAGGTCGCAATCATTGTCAGGGAACAGCACATGTAACAGTGCTCAAACCTTTGTCTACCATACCATTCCCTTCTTGAAATGCCATGTCAAATGGTCTCTATTGTGTTCCTGAATTAGTCATACGGTTTCAGCAAGTCAAGTGCTTATACAAGCAACAGTTATCCAGCAAAAAAAAGAAACTTGTTCAAGCTAACAAGCACCAGTTGTTTGACGTTTTAAAAAAGTCACAAACATTTGAAACAGCGTCTTGTGGTCTCTAAGTGAACGCAAGAGAAGGTATTTGATTTTGGTGTTGCTGTTTAGTTCTGCAGTCAGGCCATCTTTATTGCATATACTATTTGACGTTGTTCAAAATATTCATATTAAACTCCAAGTTTAATAAAGTTTGAGCATACAGTGTTCAAACCTCACCTAAATTGTAACATCTATTCTAATAAAATTATGTTCTTCAATGTGAAGGAAGGCCAACCATTTCAACAAAATAACACTGCCACTTAATGAGTTAAATTTCAAAACTTTATAGCAAAATAACACTGCCCTGCATGTTTTCATTCCAACCACCACTTAACCCATTCAGACCTAAAATGCCTGCTAAAAACACCTATTAAAACCTAAGCAATTATTCTACACAACCTCTTAAAACCTGAGGGTTTTCTGGAAAAATTTCTAAAAGGGCAACACATTTCCCCACGTCTATTTCCGAATCACAGCGCATTTTTAATCGTAAAATCGATGCGACCAACCACCAGGTCTTAATGGGTTAATCATGCTCAAGTGATCATTAACAGACGACCGATGCAGACGATTGGTTGGGAGCGAAGGTTGGAATTAAAATATCCAGGGCAGTGTGCCTGTAGGAATGGATTGAGAAACACTGCTTTATAGCTTCTCTATTCTGATTCTGCAAACCCTTAGCACAAAAAGTCCTATCAATTAAAAACTGAAAATTGGTCAAGGAAAAGGTCTACACTCTGTATTTATCAAGCAGAGAGGTTGACAACATGCTTTTCTTCATTTGTTATATAAAAAACACATCTTGTCATTGAGAGAAGTGCTGAAGACTGAAATGAATACAATAAATAAAAATAATTCAGAAAGAAAATCTTTCCTATTTGATAAATACATAATGGCTTCCATTTCTAATGCTTGTTGAGTCCTGAGTGGGTAAATACACCAAAGGCTATAATGCATGGAGTGTGTGTGTGAACGGTGAAGAGTAAAACTTAACTAAATATACATACTTCTTTAAGCCCATTATGAAATACATGCTTTTGGGAAGCAGAAGGTAGACTTGGTCCGTCAGGATGGCATCCACAATTTTTTTGGCAACGTAGTTTGGGTCCAAAATGGGGATCATACGGGGCCACCTGAGAAGCAAAAGAAAAAAGAAAAATAAACTTCAAATTAAACTGCAAAGGTGATGTGAAAGCTTCGTACGACTGTATACACATCTACACGTGGAACATTTCCAATGAAATTTGAAACTTCAAACGTGAAGACAAAGCTCTTGCGTCTACCGCACAACCCAGCACAACAGGGCCCTCTTAAATGGTCTGAACAATGCAGTCTGAACAATGCGGACAGAAATAGGATCTGGGGCTCCTTCCCTCCTAACATCTAGGGACAGAGATCTGGGCAGGTTGTGGGGAGAAGAGTGCCCGTCTGTCTCTTCACATTGGTTAGGGGTGGAGTGGGACAGACGGACAGCACCGTGCTCGTCAGACAGCACGTCAGAACACATCCACAACCCCTCTGCCCAAGCCCCAAGGCCAAGCACAAAACCCCCGTCTGGAGCTAGGAATGCCTCGGGGCATGTTTTGGGAATAGGATAGATACAAGCACAGCACCACGCCTTATCACATTGTCTTGTAAATGGCCACAACACACACACTCCTGGGTAGTCAAACACACAGGACACATTTGCTCTTCGGCAGCAGGGTGAAAGAAGGGATCAGGAACTCGAGATCAAAACTGTTTATCAGAAGAACTGAGGAAAATTGGGAAAAAGATGCAATGTCAGTCAAGGAGGAAAACCCCAAAACTTGGAACTCCCACAAGGACCGAAAAAGACCTTGTTTCCCACGGTGAAGGGCTCTGATTACTCCTTTCTGGTGTGGGGTGCATTTTCCTGCCATTGTTTAGGTCCACTCAACCCCAAAAGTTAAATGGCAATAAATACAAAGCCATTCTGGGTGATCATTTTCATCCTATGGTGAAGCATTTAAAAACAAAACAAATTATACATTTATTTCAAAGTTTTTCTAGTTTTTATCCCAATTTGGTTGCCAATTATATCCTCTATTTATTTCAATTCCCCACCCCCACGAGTCCGCTGCCTGTCCTCTGGGAGTGAGACACACATTCCTGGCCGATTGTTCCCGCCTCTTCCGAGACGGAAATTCTTCCACGGACACCTTTAACCTTCTCCTCGACGGACTCGTGCCGGCTCACCCTCCCCCCTCCCCCGGAGGCGGACAGCCAAATGCCGCCTCCGATCGGGGCTGATGACCAGGGCCAGTCTGGTAGAGACGTGGGTTTCGAACCGCGTCCCTGACAGGCAGCGCACGCCACGTTAGACCGCTACGCCATCTGCCACTGGTGAAGCATTTCTATTCTAATGGCAGTGGTCTCTTCCAGGATGACAATGCCCCATCCACAGGGTATGAGTGGTCAGTGACAGGTTTGATGAGCATGAAAGCGATGTAAACCATATGCCATGGCTGCTTCAGTCACCAGATCTCAACCCAATGGAACACTTATGGGAGATTCTTGAGCAGCGCCCGAGACAGCGTTTTCCACCACCATCAACAAAACACCAATTAGTGTAATTACAGTTCCAGACACTTGCAGAATCTATGCCAAGGCACACTGAAGCCGTTTTGGCGGCTCGTGATGGCCCAACACCCTCAACACTTTATGTTGGCGTTTCCTTTATTTTGGTAGTTGCCTGTAGTCGTGTGGATAATAGTTTCTGACTAGTGCACACACGTAATCTGAATAGATGTGAGGTCTTCACTGTGCCACCTGCGTCTACACAAGTGCCGGCCCCCCTCTGAGACACCCGCCTCCAAGCCAGTCACTATTTTGTACACTACAAGGCGCCCACAGCATAGCACAAACTGGAGGAGAGGCGGTGTGGCGCCTGTCGGCTGATAAAGCGCAGGAAGCCTGATGAGCAGCTAGAGGGCGCTCACGCACCGGTAACCTGAGTAGCCCTGGCCTACTTAAACCAATCCGGCAGGGTGACGCAAATCCCATCCCGCCACTGTGGACTTCCGGTCAGTCAGATAATAGCGCAGCCCAGGCTCCAGACGGCGATGCCTCGGGCCCAGCCTTAATGACTGCACCACTTTCCCAGTGAACCCTGTGCACCACAGTCTCCTGCACTTTAGCACTTTACTGCAAAAGATAAAATGATAGCGAAGCAGCAAACAATTTCCATGACAGGACTTACTTGGTGCTGCAGCCATCAAACATCCCAGTGTTGATGAAGAATGGGCACACAATCGTGGTTTTAATCCCATCCTTCCCCGTGGCTAGCAATTCCAGAGCCACGGACTCAGCGAAGCCAATAGCAGCAAATTTGCTGGCACAATAATCTGTGTAAAGAGAGCATATGGGTGAGCACATGTGCAGCAACCTCCAAAGCATGTCACAGATCAACAGCTACTTCAGATGGCAGTTGGTCATTTGCCTCAGCAGAACAACAATGATTATTTTTGTTAATCTAAAACTATATACCTGTGGCAGCCAAGGCAAACAATGCTTATTTTGAGTACATTGGCCCTTTAATTCTCTCTGGAAAAGCGTGTCTGCTAAATTAATAAGTAACTGATCAGAACCTACAGCTGAGATATTAACCATGACCCTAGTTTGTGGTTCAACCACGGGTTGAATCTTGTGAGATAACGTTTTATTGTGGCAGCCTTATGATGGCACAATAAAACGTTGGAAGTAGGAAGTGGGACACAGATTAAAAAGGAAGTGCTGTATTTTAAAAGTGATAACTTAATTATAAACTAACTATAGACAAAATAATGCTGGTGTTAAAAACAAAATTGCTCTTCTCTCTATGATGACTGACTCATAAAACAGATCGTTATTATTAAAACTTATTATTACCTTATTATTATCCTGGCGGCTACAATGAAATGGATGAACTTCTTACGGACCAAAGTAGCTACACATCACAAACCCTTTCTGGTTGGACTGGGAGAATTCCTGTTTAAGCTGGTTGAATCATGGGAGGCTAAATGGCTGTGATAAAACTGACTGCAAATGGCTTTTATATTTTTATAAAAACACCATGGGGAGTTTAACAGTAGTTTTTTTACCTGTCAATTACTGTTGTATTCAAGCCTGATCTTTGTGATGGGATATACAGCAGTCATAAAAAAACAAAAACAAACCCCACCCGTCTCCTTGATGACAGATTGCATGGCAACCCCTCAGGCAGCAGTTCAGATTGTACCATGTTTACCACACATTTCTGACAAGTGGGGGTCTTTGTTCCCAAAACATACTGATTTGCATCATTGCGTTTACACACTTAATGGCCAACTGTGCTGTGCATTCAGTACCTTGTACTCTGAAAAGCACAAAGATCTGTGCTTGAATTATTCATAACACAATAAGTATAAAACAGCAGCCTGAGTTTAATGCAAATGCTTTCATGTGAATTATTGATGCACAAATGTAAAAACACACAAAGATGCAGTGATACAGGCTGAGTGTGTTCACCAGGTACGGTCAGTGTGTTTTCCCTTATTCTCTTCATAGATTTGCATTTATTCTGTTTGAACATGATAGAAAGATGGTTACATGCCTTTTCTAAGACCAGGAGCTCTATTGGTATGAAATCAGTATTGAGTGGTTGTCACAAAGACACGGAACAAGGTGAAAAAAGCAACCGTAAATGCATACCCCCTCTACAATTACAGAGCATTCTCCGTTTATTATATTTATACCTATATTCTGAATCTATATCGATAGAATATATGAAGCCATGGTAAGGCAACATGTTTAACTTATATACAATTGTTATAACTTTACACTGTTATAACATATGTCACCCACATCCTGAGTAACTCACACAGCTTATATCAGTCGTACAATCTTGGGTACAATCACTTTATCAAGCTGGATATTTTACTGAAGCCATTTTGGCTATGGCGCCTTTCTCAAAGAGTGCAACCTCCACACTTTCCAACCAAATATTCCCACCGCTGCCCCAAGCAAAAATGCTTTCTTTTCATTGTAGGCCACTGTAGCAGAGCTCATATTTCACAGGGAAATAAGATGATTCACAGCCATTGGTTAAAACTGATTGTGTTAGTGAACTTTACCTGCCAGGCCATTAACACCAATGAGTCCAGCCGAACTGGCAATGCTGACAAGATGCCCGTGGTTGTTTGCCATCATTGCTGGAAGGAATGCCTTGTAAGTCTTAAAGAACAAAGGACTTCATGATTAAGTTCATTTCAACGCAACAGTGACAGAAAAATGCCCAATAAATACATAAAAAACACGCATTTGACAAATACCAGCAGACTTTAAATACAGAAAATAATAAGAGGGTCAGAAACCCAAAGTTGAATGAACCAGAAACCATAAATGCCATCCTCCGTGGTATACTTTTATGAATAGAAAACAGTATACGGAATGTTCAAGCACTGTGGCGGCATCAATTAAAATGCATTTGATAGACAGGTCACACTCACCCAGAAGTGTGCCATTGTGTTCACTTCCATTGTCTTTTCTACAAGACTGTCAGGGGCATCCATGAACTTCTTTCCAGTAACAATCCCAGCATTGTTTATGAGTATACTAACATCGCCGACCTCTCTTTTCACCTGCAGGCAAAACAAAAACAAAAAAAACAAGTTTGGTCAGTAAGCTTTTCGAATGAAGGATCGTACTGGACAACTGATTTCCCTAAATACAAAACCTTTGCTGCCCCGTGACAACATGGCATTTTAAAGGAGAGCCACTGTGGAAAACCCATATGTGATATGAATCATGTACGTATATGTGCACCTGCGCAAATGTTTACCCATAACCACATCCTGTAAGTCTAGATCCCGAGCCTCCGTCTCCAGTAGGGATCCCATAAGTCAGCCATACAACTGCACCAGCTGAAGCTGTTCATTGGCATGGACAGATTAATACACAATAAAGCTTAATTTAAGACCTTCATTTAAATGGGGTGTACAGGTGTGGGCCTTCACTTCCACAAAAGTGAACAAAAGGCCTTGATTCTCAGACTACGCAGCCTAGTCACCGAATAGATGTCCCTATAGCCGCAGGCATCTGATTACAAGCACGATATTGTCTCTGGCTCTCTACTTTGTCCAAACATTTGCATCCCACACCAGTTGTGTAACAACTATTCACAAAGGCATCTTTCATATATACTACACACCTGCCAGAGCAACCAGGGAAGCAGCAAGTAGTGGGAAAGTTATGTCAGTTTTTCCTGTCTCACATGTTAACTTAATTGCATTACCAATATGCAGTACATGTCCAAATTACAATTGTGTTACCACTTTGGCACCAGCCCTACAGGTATGTTTAAAAAAAAACAACAAGCTCACTTCCTCTTTAGGGAAGCTTTCACAAAAGAATAATCATAGACCAAAAAAAAACTAAGGAATTAGGCCTATACTGTTAGCAGCTCAGTGGTGTGGGGGCATAACTGTCAATATAATGTAGAAAAAGACCACCGATAGTGGTTGGGATAGCAGTTTTTTGTTTGCCCAATAACAATGGAGGGGAACAGACATGGTTCTCTCGTAACAAAAGAAGGCAGGGAAGAGCATGTGACAACGTCAATGGGTTTTTGCAATATGAGACCATTCCAAAAACATATGCGCCAAAACAATACAATGCTTTTCAATGCACAACTATAGTTCTGCCAGTCACCCCTACCACTCTCAGCACCATCAAGAGGTAGATATATAGACATATTGTGGCATTTGTCAGATGATATTAATCTTGATTTAAAATAAAATCAATTGGTTAACCTCACGGACCAAATGTGTCCTGGATCAGGTCACACCAGGATCACATTTTCTTTGTTTTCGTCTGTTTTAGATGTGAGCAAGGAAAAAATAACTATAACTTTAAGCGAACAGGAGCGCAATCCAGATTTGATGGCTGCGGGGTTGCAGTTTCTGTCGGCCCCTCACCTGATCAGCGACTCTGTACACATCGGTCCTCTTGCTGCAGTCACAGATGTACGCGTGAACTTCAGAGGTGCTTCTCAACTTGACCAGACGTGCCGTCTCTTTGTTGCCTTCCTCGCTGATGTCCCACAGCACTAGTGTGACATTCATCCTGGCGAACTCGAGGGCCATTAGCCTCCCTATGCCACTTCCGGCACCAGTAATCAACACCATCTCCCCAACCACACTTTTCCTCCTAGCTGGGAGGAACAGTTTTACCAACGCTTCCAGGTTGTAATATATGGACAGGATTAGCACCTGCAGTGTCTCCAGGAAGAAGTTCATTGTGCAGATCTGAGGAACCTATGTGTATTAGTGTGGGGAGAAAACAATTAATTTATTAGGACTTTAAATAATACTTTATACTGTGCTAGAAACAGATTTTATGTAGGTCAAATTCTCAGGAAAGCAATACTGCCTTCTCATTCCAGCCTTTATATTCTTGCATTTTTACTTTTTCATGAAAGTTTCTTGAAAAGCTTGGCTATCGAATCGAATGACTCCCGATACAAGGTTCTTAAATCTATGTTGACAACCGTTCAATGGCATTCATTATTAGGATATTTAGTTCACCGTGAAGTAAATATAAGTCTTATCAGCAATACAGCTTCATACACTTCATGTAAGTATCAAGTTGATTTAAAGCTATTTGCACATCATAGTTACAAAGTAACTGTCTGTAATTTGCTTCTTACAGACGTATGCAGAAAAACTTACCACCCAAGTTACTCGAAAACAAGCTTCAGCCTCTGACAGATTGTTAGAAAGTTGTCTTGGTCATTCCTCTTGATAATAAAAGTATTGCATAAGTTATTATTTGCACAACCTTTGTACTGCTAAATAATAAGCACCGTGTGTCGCACAAACGCAAAGTTCACCTTGCACACTGACTTTCCGGCAGCTAACGGTGCACAGGATATAAGCGAGGGCGCGGTCTCCATGTTCAGATCCATGTAACCCTTTCATTGCCGGTGGTGACTTCAGCGCATGTGCACAATGGCGTTACATGAACAGAAGTAAGAAATGCAACCGACATCTATGTGATTGGCTATGATTTGGCTTTGGCGACAAAGACTTTGGCCACTTATCTCAGGGAAACAGTATTTTTTCCAGCAAGATTGAAGAACATAAACAGGGCTGTGTTGGGTTAACCGGTCACGTGATAGGACAATAAGCTTATCTTGTAGGCCTTTTTGGTAACTCTATAAACGTTTTCCCGGCAACGCTTGAGCCTCACTGCTAGTTCACAATTCAGATTGATAATGCAGGCGCTGCACATATCAAATTATCGCTGTATTACAGGCATGCGTCATCGATGTCTACTATTAGCTATGAAAACAAATCAGCGCATAGCTTTAACGGATTCCTTTCAGCAGCTGTGTCAGTGCATCGGGGAGAATTGAGGCTGTAGGGGGAAAAAACGTATACTAAAAATAATTGCTTTCAATTGCTAACATATGAGATTGCAACGAACATTCCCGGCCAAAAAAATGTTTTCTCTTTTTTCTGGTGAATTATTACTTCCCTATAGACAATCATACGCGATGATAGCATTTACATTTTAAGCATTTTAGCAGACGCTCTTATCCAGAGCGACTTACAAGATGTGCATCAATACACGGTAGGAACAATCATAGTTCGTGCAAGAGATCAAACAATCAATAGTAATATGAACCCTTTGCTGTGTTATCAAGCTAGTTGAAGCCGGGGTAATGAATTAATTGCGAAGTATATATGAGTATTTGTGCTTTTTTTACGCCTTTAGAAGATGATCTAAATCTGCTGCTCGGGCAGCCATGACCACACACAACTTGAAAGCAGAAATGAAAACTCTGGGACAGTCGGGGCTGACAACCTGCCCCCATGCGGCTTTGGCGAGACCTGGCTGCAGTGGCTGTGGCGAGACTCGTGATCACGTTGACGTCTGCGCTTCCTCTTGATCCTGCGTATACAATTATTCCGTAGCAAACAAGTGAGGTATTTTTACTGTTATTGGAAGCGTTTGTCATCTCTGTGCTCTCCAGGTTACTGTAACTCACTGGCGATTCTAGGATTTGACCTTTAAAAAAAAAAAAAAAAAAGGGTCTAAAATCACCACTGCTGTAACTCATTGCCTTTAGTCGTGGAGTCTGTTTAGCTTGTCTAACTTTTAACAGGCCCGTCGATTTATTTCCATATAAGAAACAATGGGTTACTCTTTTTTTTGTTTTTCCTATCAGGACACAATTTAGCCACAAGTGAAATTATCCCCATGTGTGGTTTTGGGCTATTATTGTCATAATTGAATGTGTCATTTGTCTACTTATAGTGTTCTCTCCAGCTGTGGCTGTAAGCCTCACTTGGACTTGGAGTGGCTTCTTGGGTACCTCTAAATCATTTTTAAAAAATTAGTTTTAAATCTATGTTCTAAATCGAATTTATTATTATTATTTTAATTTGTACATTTTATGTGTTAGCAGAGTCAACAACAACCCGGAGCTGATGTCTTGGTTTCTCAGTTCCCTCCTCTCCGTAACAATATTTATTTTAGTGCAGTCAGTACAGCCCTACTTAAACCTTCTAAGTGCCCTTTCTGCTAGACTTTATTTGAGAAGTTCTCAGACATAACTCTCAGATGCCCACATTACTTACCACTAATGAGAATGGTAATAATGAATAATGCATTTGCACTAGCTAAGCAGCTTTGCTTGTGAAAAAGTTATACACTCGTAATGTACTTACAGCAGTGTACTTACAGTAACAGCAGTGCCTGACGCATATCTTCCTGTCCTATATATTACATTTAAAGTTGTGAGGCTGGTACAAAAGGAAAACAGGTAAATAACAGTAATGTCCTGTGTAAATGACATTATGTACAACCTCCATTAGGTGAGTGTATTCCCTCATCACCAACTGCCCCATACATTTACTGACCCTAATTTACAAAGAGCTCATATTAGTGTATAAACAGACTTTCCCTTTTTCAGTGATGATAACCAAGAGATGCTTGCAGTTGTGTTTATGGTCTCTTGCTGCTGTGTTACCCGGGACTCGGGTGGGCAATCCTCTCTGCCCCAGAATATGCCTCCTTGATGTTGCCCAGTGATCTCTGTACAGTACCACATGTTTGGGATTGGATCACGCTGTTGAAATGCTGGAGAAGCCATTTTAACAGCTTCACGCAGTGAGCAGTGCAGTAAAACAGTACAGTTTGGCACTGTGAGATGAAAAAACACCATACCTTGCTAGAACCATAAATTGTTCTGACGATTGTACACACATTACAGGTTTTACCCTGATTTAGCTGTTTAAATTGCCCTTTAGAGCTTGCAGCAGGTTTACCATGATTATTCAGAACATTACATTTTACATTTACATTTTAGGCATTTAGCAGACATTCCTATCCTGAACTTACACAATTTTACATTTCTTTTACATACAATCCCATTTATACAGCTGGATATTTACGGAAGCATTTCAGGTTAGGTACCTTGCTTCAGGGTACAACAGCAGTGCTTCACCTGGGAAATTGAACCAGTGACCTCTGAGTTACAAGTCCAGCTCCCTAACCATTACACTACACTGGCGCCTAAAGTTCAGTACGTGAAATCGTACCCTTAGATAATGTAACGTGTCACGTCTCGTGAGTGATGATAATACCTCTTGCCACCAGCTTCAAGCTGTGATTCTGACATTTTGGCAGATTCCTTTTAAGTGTTGCATTTCATGAGCAGCGAGAGACTCCCAGCAGCCAATGAGAAATAATCACTTAATGTGGCAACAACAAGAAGCTATGTCTGCATGCTGTGAGTGTTTGCTGTGGAACCACTGCAAAAAACGAGGAGCGCCATATGATAAGAAACCTGCAATGCTAAACACATGAGTGCCAGGGCTGCTTGGTGGCTCACCCTGTTAAGGCACTGTTCTAGTGTATGAATTGACCCCACGGTCTGGTATTCCAGTGCTGGATGTGGTCTGCAACCCAACAGGAAAAGAGGAAGGCATTTCAATGGGCGGGATGTCCGTGTCTCATTGAGCACCGGTGACCCCCTCTGGTCAATTGGACACACACAGTCTGCCTGCAAAAGCAGCACATGAAGTGTCCACCTCCAGTTCCACGTCTTTGTGAGCTTAACTGGTGGAAGGCGGATTTAAAAGAAGCAGCGGCTGACATAAGAATACATAATGATGAGAACGTAAATATTCCTCCGCTACTCTAGGCATACGCTGGCCCAATGCAGCTGTACCCCTCCAGTTCAAGTGTAGCCCATCCCATTTGTACAGGTCACCCCTGTTCCAAAAGGAGTCCCAGTGCCCCATAAACCTGTACCCCTCTTTCCTGCACCAGGTTTGTAGCCACGTGTTAAATCTCCATATAAAATTCTGCTTGCCTTTACTAGCACGTGGTACTGGCAGAATTCCAGAGAAGACTACCGTGGATGTTCTGCTCCTTAACTTTGATCCTAATTCTATAAATTTGTCCTGCAGAACCTCAAACCTACCCTTATCTATGTCATTGGTTCCAACATGGACCATGACCACTGGATCCACCCCTGCTCTGGCCAGGAGCTTGTCCGTGTGTTCCAGGAGGTCTACGACCAGAGCACCAGGCAGGCAACAGACTATACCGTCTATACCTCTAATGATTGAGTCAACATCACATGCTTCCAAAGAGAGTGTTTGCTTGTCTGCGCTCTCCCAAATTGACAAGGGGTTGCAGTGATTAACTTGGCTGATTACAAATACAACTGGGTGAAAAATAGGGGCGAAATAAATAAAGGAAAAGAGTGCCAAGACAGAAATTTATGCTGGATTGGAGCAGAAGATGAGGAATTTATTGGGCTGTGGCGTGAGCTTGAGGCTTTAGGTAATCCGTCTACAAACAGCTACCACTACAAACAGTGGAAGCACAATAAGTGGACAGAACAGTAGTACAGCATGACTTGTGTTTTCTGGAGTCATATATAGGGTTTGTCAGTTAAACTGAAGGTAAGTCATCACCCCGCTCCTTTCCCCCATGGCTGCTCACAGACCAGTCACCAATGTTAAATTGACTCCTAAAAATATGTGTAACACACTTACTTATACTTTACAATTTCCTAATTGTAAGTGTGCTAAGTGTGTTGGAATGAAAATGTATGGCATGGATGAGTTATTATTGTCAACCCCCCCTCCAAAGTCTTTTTTTCCCAGTTTCACATTAACCAAGTTGATTTTCATAGCTTTACTTCCTATTCTTTTTGGCTTGAAGAAGACTTCAGGTCAAATCCATTCTTACCAGTCATGACCAGGAGCTGTAATGGTCATGGTTTGTGAATTCAAAAAGAAAAACGAAATCACATGTATTAACAGCTCAGCCTCTTCTCTGTAAAAGCAAAAGATAGTCATACTGGATTGTTGAAGTCCTAGCACAAGCTCATGACAATCTCCTGGACAAAGTTAATCAAGGAACGCTCCATATAAGATTTTCATATTGCAAAGACACACAGCATAATAAAGATTATTACAGGAAAATAATAATGTTACAGCCTTGTGCCATGTCTCCCAGCCTATGATTAGCCCTGGTCAACCACTAAATTAGGAATTTAGTTGAGATTTACAAATGGACTCAAGGAGTCACAGTTCTAGTTCTAGACAACAAATTTGATCAATTTTACAGTTGTTGAGTTTAAAGGTGCAGTGTCTTCACTATCTTCACCCTTATTAGATTTGAAGAAAAACTGAACAATTTTAGTAGAATATGCATTTAATTCTTTATTTATTTGCTCTGATAAATTGAAAATAGACAGATTTTTTATCAATCAATCAATCAATCTTTATTTTTGTATAGCGCCATTTACAAACAGGTTGTCACACAGCACTTCACAATTGGCATTTTCCAGAGGGAATCAAAAAACCAGAAAGCCATTGGAGCCAATGTGGGAGACTGGAAAATGATTCCCTGACCCCTTAAAGGCGGCCGAGATGAACTCCTGGAAAATGGTGGGATACAGAGAAAAACAAAACAAATAGTCCTTGAGGCTCATGAGGCTTAACAGACCACCGGAAAGGCATTCTAAGTGTAGGGGTGGGGTGGACCTCGTCCCTCCAGATACCAGGGAGCATCCGGCTAACACATGGCAGGGGTGGGGGGTTGACTCTGGGGCAGGTGAGCTCCGGGCAGGTGCCACGAAGCCGGGGAGAAAAGAGGAAAGGTGCAATTATGACTATGATAAATATCACACCGGATCAGGGGAAAGAGTAGTGATAACACTTTTGCACCAGCAGAAGTAATCTAGGGCAGCATAACTAATTAGGTGAGTGGCACAGGGAGCACGCAGCCATGAGGGCACTCAGAGACCATCCCACCACATCATCAGCAGTCCTGATAGGGGCGGATCATCACTTATGATTGGTGACAGTAAGGATAGCTCATTGCACCAGAAGGCTCTATTGCTACGCCCCCTCCACATCTGCACCTAATGACTATAAGAGAGACTAAAGAGATGTGTTTTTAACCTAGACTTGAAAATTGAGACTGTGTCTGACTCCTTCACAGAGACGGGTAGACTGTTCCACAGTAAATTAGCTCTATAGGAGAAAGCTCTGCCACCTGCTGTATTTTTTGATATTCTAAGGACTACCAAGTTGCCTGCATCTTGTGAGCGAAGCGAACGTGGGGGATTGTACGGATGAAGTAGATCCGTCAAGTAAGAGGGTGCAAGTCCATGCAACACCTTATAAGTTAAGAGGAGTACCTTATAGTCTACACGATAGTTTATTGGAAGCCAGTGAAGTGACGCCAACACAGGACTAATGTGCTCATATTTCTTTGTTCTAGTCAGGATCCTTGCAGCAGCATTCTGTACGAGTTGTAGGCTCCTGAGTGAGGTATTGGAACAGCCAGACAGTAATGCATTGCAATAATCTAATTTAGATGTAACAAAGGCATGTACCAATTTTTATGCATCTATTAATGACAGGAAGCCCTAATTTTGGCAATATTCCTCAGGTGAAAAAAGGCTACTCTGGAAATGTTTTTGATGTGACTATCAAATGAGAGACCAAATGAGTCTTTCACCACCAAACTTGACAACAGGGATCCAGATTAAGAGATAAATCAGATAACCCTCTTCCACTGGACTGGGACAAAAATAGGGTCTTTCACCACCAAACTGAGACCAGCAACAGGGCGCGAAAAAAACCGGAATCCAGATTAAGAGATACCGGCCCAAAATCAGATAACCCTCCAGCCCTTCTGAGGTTTTTGGGCCCCAAGACCAACATCTCTGTTTTATCAGTATTCAACAATAGAAAATGATCTGACATCCAGTCTTTTATGTCTTTAAAACAGGCCTCCAACTGTTCAAATTGTCCTTCGCCAGGTTTCATTGATAGGTATAATTGTGTGTCATCTGCGTAGCAGTGAAAATGTACGCCATCATTTAACTGCACAAATTGATAACTATCTGACAGGTAGGATTTAAACCAGGAGAGTGCCTGTCCACGCAGTCCAACTAGGTTTTCAAGTCTGCTCAGAAGAGTTTGGTGGTCTATTGTGTCAAACGCAGCACTTAAGTCCAAGAGCACAAGAATAGAGACACATCCACGGTCAGCCGATATCAGTAAGTCATTGACAACTTTAATAAGAGCAGTCTCAGTGCTATGGTGTTGCCTAAATCCTGACTGAAAAGTTTCATAGATGTAATTTGATGTCAGGAATGAAGTCAGTCTCTGAGCTACAGCTTTCTCTAGAATTCTTGAGAGAAAAGAAAGATTAGAAATTGGCCTGTAGTTACTGAGATTTTCTGGGTCAAGGTTTGGTTTCTTTAAAAGTGGCTTAATTACTGCCACTTTTTGAGAATTTGGCATATAGCCTGATGGAAGAGACAGATTAATAATGTCTAGCATGGATTGCCCCATAACAGGAAGAAGTTCTTTAACAAGTTTTGTTGGGATTGGGTCTAATTGGCAAGTAGATGGTTTGGAGGACATAACCAATTTAGAAAATTCAGTCCACTCCAGAGCGCTAAAAAACTCAAGAGTAGCCACAGGACCCCTGTCCTGGTAAGCCTGTGCTTTCTGATCAGTGTCCGCTACAGCAGAAGGTGCCATTTTAGTAATTTCATCTCTAATTTTCTCAATCTTCTCAGAGAAAAAGTTCATGAAATCATTACTATTATGGGCTGCCGGAGGCTTAGCATTGGTTTCAGTCTGGTTCTTTGTCAGTTTGGCCACTGTATCAAAAAGAAATGTTGGATTATTCTTATTATGCTCAATCAGATCAGACAAATAGGTTGACCTTGCGGAGGAGAGAGCATATTTGTACTGTACCAGACTGTCTTTCCAGGCAGAATAAAATACTTCTAATTTAGTGGATCGCCAGTTATGTTCCAACTTGCGAGAAGCTTGTTTAAGAGCACGTGTGTGGTCAGTATACCATGGTGCAAGCTTCTTTTGGCTAGTTTTTTTCTTTTTGAGAGGCGCAACAACATCAAGAGTGTTGCGCAGGGTGTAATTTAGATTGTCCGTCAGCTGATCAATAGATTGTAGACTAGTGGGATCCTGATTAACAGTAAATGATTCTTGGAACAGGCTGACAAAGTTAGGTATCGTAGAGGAATTTAGGGAGCGACTAAAGTAGAACACTGGTTTTGATCTAATAGCAGTGGTAGCATGAATTTAAAACAGTTTTAACAGTAACAAAATCACGTTATACAAAAAATAGCTTTTTTTGAACACAGTGATCATATTTACTCACACCCCTGCCTTTAGTATTTTGTCTGTCTACCATTGACTGAGATGACACAAGAAAGATGTTTGCAGCAGTGATTATGGTATTTCAGCTTAGGGACCTGACCATTCCTCCTAGCAGAATTTCTTAATTTCCTTCAGATTTATTTCTTAAGCTATTTACTTGAGTTCAAACCACACATTTTCGATTGCACTGAGGTCTATATATAGCTGTGACTAGTCAAGAATATTGATTTTGAACTTAACCTTTTTTTGTGGATTTGCAGGAATGTTTTAAATCATTATCCTGCTGGAATGTCTTTTTTTCAATTGTGGGCCTTTTAGCAACAGGACCAAGGTTTTAGCTACAAATGTCATGCTATGCATTTCAATCAATTTCCCCTTGATCCAGACAAGGGATAGACCAAGATATAAATCAACCCCAAAGCAAAATAAGTAAGTAAGAATTATGCTAATCTCAGAATGAGCGTAGCCTTTTCAGCACCATACAGCAGATGATCATTTCTGTTTCTTTTTCCCAACTGACCACATCCAACATGCTATTTTTCAACTTGCGTTTTGACAAATCTCTCCGAAACTAAACTTCTGCTTCTGCTTCTGTGTTTAAACTTCTGAAGAGTCTTCAGCTCCATCCAGATCTGGCACAAGGACCAGCCAGGCTGCTGCGAGAGGTGCCAGTTTTTGCAATGTGATATAGAAGACATCAGACATGCTTTAAAATCTATCATTGTTGTCCTTGGATTCGAGTTTACCTTCCAAACCATATTTCGTACCAGCTTATTGTGGTAAAATATTCTTACATCCGCTTCCTCTTCTGATATCAGTCACCTCAGAAATCTCATTGACTTTGAAAGAGGGGTGATTGTTGAGGCATGTTTGGCAGGAGCTTAAGTGATGACAACTCAACTTGCTGATGTTTCACAAGGAACAGTGGCTAAGGTGATATTGACATTCTGAGGGAAAGACATAATCAATTAGGGGCAACTGTGGTGGAGAAGCGCATGCTCTTCGACCATGATGTTTGTGCTTTGGTCCAAGGTTCAAGACAAAACAGATGAGAAAATCGGAATCACTTGACTGCAAATATCAATCTAGGGCGTCAGCAGGCAGTTTCATCAAAACAGTCTGTTGAGGCCTTGAGAGTTGGGATATCATAGTCGTATCATATTGTTGTTTTCCCCTTTTTGGCCACTACCTGTGTGTAGTATATTTTAATTTACTGGAGTAAAAAAGATTGTGGACTTCTTTTTTGAACCGATTCTAATCAATTTACATTTTTACATTTCATCCCAATTTGTGATTCCCAAACATATTCGTGGGCTCGTCCCATCATTTCACTGTCGTCACTATGCAGTCCTCCATCTGACATGTGCAGTCATTATGTTCACAATTCATGTAAAGCTGATTGATCACGATGAGACGGAGGCATCCGTCTGACTGAAATTATCCCTCCCTGGGTGACGCTACGGCCAAATACATGCCACACTGTCACTGTAAGATGCTGACTGTAGTTGGCACTGCCACGCTTTCGATTATATTTTGATATAAAGATTCAATTTGAGTCTGTGGGGCCTTCAATATACTGAGAACAGTGCTTTAACTGGACAAGTTTCCCCACGACACATGACTGTGCACTTCCAACTCTGTGAAATCATATTTCTGTTCCCTTTTGTTGAGGAGTTATGCAAGACGATATTTATTTTTCCAGTTCCTGCATTTTCTGGAGTGGATGAATGCTTATTACTGTATTCAAGCATTGATTTGAGACCTGCAGCAGTAGTCACCAGTCTTTTGACCTTCGACATCCAGGCGTGTTTGAAATGTGGGCTCTGTTGTGTTCCTTTGAATAATGGTTTCCAAAATTGTCAGGGTACTACGACAGCAATAGTATTAGCAATATTTACCTGGGAGATTTAAGGCATACATTAGAGACATTAAGTAACTGTTCAAAACAGTTGAATCAGTCCATTGGAAAATAAAACAAAAATGAAGTAGCTATACACAAATTCAAATAACATCCATTCTAGATTATTTTTGGAATTATTAAAGTGGCAAGAAAAGTGACTATTCAGTGTTTTAGTCTAATTAAAGACATCTTTAAGGATTGATCCACTTTTTAAATGAGAATTTACCCTGGTTGAATACATTGTGTAATTAACAATAGGATTTTGCTTGATCATTGTGTGCTTGTATTTGCAGGCTGCTTCCATTTTAATGTTATATATGCACTCATATGTATTGACACTGCTTCAATTTTAATGTTATATATGCACTCATATGTATTGACACCTTCAGACACACCAGTTATTTACTTGCAGTCTTTACTTGACTCACTCGTATAAGCTTTACAAACCACCTTCATTAAAGTTAATTATAAATTGGTAATGCATTTACATTTTTAGGAGTAAATGTGGACATTGATATAGTCACTGCAATAGTGCTTGGGTTTAGAAACCATCCAAGTAATAGGTATGTTATTCTTGCAGAAAATTGGAAGTATTTACAGGTTTGAATTGAACTGATGCTACAGCTGTCATTAAGGTACTGTTTCAATCCATTAAGTCTCGTAATTTGGATTATGGAGAGTGTCCGGCATATCCCACTGGAATTAGTGCACAATGCAATTACCGTAATCCAAGCCATTAAATGCAGCTATTGTCTCATTTATTCTGTAATAGTGTGTCCGTGTTATATGTGCAATGTCCATCAAGATATAAAATAACACAGCAGATCCTCTCCAACAATTTACATCAATTTACTCGGAACAGGGAATTCACTCGTCTCTTATGTCAGGGGAGAGATGGGCTGGCTGTGTGACTCAATTCTGCTCAGGCAGCACAATGAAAGCATTCATGTGTGTAGACTATTAAAGATATGATAGCATACATGAAAATAAAGAATTACATCATGAGTTTGGGACATTGGGTGATGCTTTTCTAAATATCACCCTGGACGTCTATTCATGACAAACACGGCCATTTCTGCAGTTTGATGAATTTATTGTAATCTGTGTAGCTAGGCAGTATGATACAGCTTTGATTCAAATGAAAAAATATAGAACATTTTAAAAAATAGAGTAGAAGCCTTAATAACTACATACACAGGGAAAATGTGAACAAATCAGAAAAAGGCAACATATTTCAAACCCTTTCCTGGCCAGCGAATTGCTTATTGAGATCAAAGTACAAGATATCGCACTGTATTTTCAGTAGCTGTAAAATAAATGGAATCATTTATTGAAGGTGTATTTCCAGGCATGATTAAGCATGGAAGAGATCGACTCCCCCAATAGCAATAACCTTAATGGTCTCAGAGTTCAATGCAACCCTGTTCAGACACTGCATACAAGTCTTCTCCATGTTTTGTATGCCACTTAATTTCATTAATATGAGCTTTCAATAATGGCTACTTATGTGTGTGTGTGTGTGTGTGTGTGTGTGTGCTTGTGTGTGTGACAGAGAGAGAGAGAGAGAGAGAGAGAGAGAGAGAGAGAGAGAGAGAGAGAGAGAGAGAGAGAGAGAGAGAGAGAGAGAGAGAGAGAGAGAGAGAGAGAGAGAGAGAGAGAGAGAGAGAGAGAGAGAGACAGAGAGAGAGGAAAGATAATGATATAATGTTTTAGGCTATAGTTCACTGACTGTGGCAGGGCAAAGGGTTCTGCTCAGTAAAAATATCTTATATGATAAGGAGTGGACAACACCCTAATGACACTTGCTGAAATAAACACAGACCTCCACATACTTACTGAAAAGTTGTTAAGGTTGAATGGAAGAGGGAGACTTATACTTATAGGTAATCTTTAGCTCAGACAGTTTAAAAAAACTGTGCATTGCAAGCAAGACAGTGGATCGTGAAAAGATTATTCATAAAAGTCTTTTAATTTGGAAACTAATAATCCATAAATCCCCCATATCTCTTCTCCATATCTGGCACGCTTTCGGAGTTGTTCTCGCCGTCTTCCTCCCAGGAACGCCTGAGAAACCCACCGTACCTTTTTTTGTCTTCCTTCCATTCCGGTCTGCCCACCCTCCTCATGAATCCGCCGTACCGTTTCTGCAGCTCTTTGATGCCCTCTTCCAGCTCCGAGCTTCGCTTAACGCTTCTCATAAAGCCGCCATACCTTTTCAGGATCTCTCCGTCCCTGTCTGCCTGAGCCCCAGTGCCGCCCTCCGCGTTCACGATATCGTTTAAAATGTTCAGCGCGTCCACTCTGTGCTCGCCGTCTTTCTTCATGAATCCACCGTACCTCTTGGCGAGGATTTCTCTCCCGTGGTCTTCGTCGTCCGGCTCGACGTCGTACAGCTCGGCGGTTTTCTTCATGAACCCGCCGTAGCGTTTCATGAAGCCCCCGTACTTCTTTGCGAGCTGATGTTCGTCGTTTTCCAGGTTCACGCTCTCGGTGGTACCTTGGTCTTCCTCCGTCAAACTGTCAGGCTTGTCCCCTTGCAATACGTCTTTGCAGAGGTCCCACGATCTTTTTGGGGTCAACTTTCCTTCACATTCTAATGTGCACGTCTGCAAGAAAGTAAATACATTAGCGTAAAGTCATTTGTAAGCCGTTTTTGTTGGTTACCCAGTTTTCCCTTTACTCTCCAAACAAACTTTTTTTTCATACGATTATTAAATCGATTATTAATGTGATTAAAATGTTTTATTGCACAAGTCAAAATGAGCTTTTCCATAAACTACAGGATTTTTTAAAGCAAAGGAAATGCATATAAATGAGTATAATTCATATCTGTGATCTGTATTTGTCTTTATCATAGACCAGCGTTACAAGTTTGCCTTTTCACTCAAGAATGAAATTTTACCTGCACGAAAATTAATGACAAAATGAATTGTGGCCCTTTACTGCATTCTAGTGGTGGAAAGCAGAACACGCTTTTTTTTTGCAAAGCAAACGATAAACTTCACTTCCAATCCAGACAATACTGTATGCTACCTAATTACGGTTTTCCTGGGGCACTGCCTCCTAATGAAGCAGGAACTACGCATATGAATTAACGCGATTGCTGTGAAAATGTATTGCTATATATCTCTTGAACGTTAATGTCAAATTGGAGGGCCACTTTGTATAGTAGCCTACTGTAGACTACATTATTCTAAATAAGATAATAACAAATTTTACAGGGACTAAGGCCAATAGATTAAGTGATATAGTCTACCCTGAATATTTTATTATTAGGCTACGTTTCAAATAATAAATAATAAATAAATGCTAAAGGTAAGGATGTAGGCTAATGAACAGTGCCGCGAATGCATTACAACTGCATTTGAATAAGCTTACTCTTCACGAGTCCACAAAACTTTTCCTATTTAGAAAATAACGCTTTATTTGAAAGTCTTTGCGAAAGACTATGTGAGAGAGTGCAGCAGTACACCAGCCAATCTCGAAGGGACGGACACGACACCCCATCCATTTTCCTCCTGCCTCCGTTTCGGACACCGATGGGTATCAGCAGAAGGGTTGAAAATCATATAAAACAATGGTCATTACCCCCAATAAACAGCCTTAGATACTTGTCTACGTGTATCTAAAGTGCAAGCCACTGCCGAGGACTGTGATTACGTGAATACATTGTATGCCCCCCCCATCCTCACTGCAATCGCGTTCAAGCGTTTTTTTAGTATAACACTGTGCAAGTCTTCATTAAAGTGTTGAACAATGTTTATCACCTCTGTCATCTATTTTGCTATGGAAGACATACTGCACGCCCCCCCAAGTACGTTTTTTTATTTTTGAAAATCAAAGGAAAACTGAAAGATTGGAAACATTGTTGACAAGGTCGATTAATTAAATCGTTTTAAAACATTAATTTAGTTAATCTGATTATTTAAATCGTGAGGTGACAAACTTTCAAACCTATTTTCTGAAAAAGTAAATCACGACCATGATACAGCACAGCACAGCACATTTTAAAATGTAATGAGTATTTGCTCAAAAGGAGTAGGCTACTCGCACAAACACGTATACTCCAGTTCATATCGATATCCCCAAAATGAGCTACTCTTGCTGAAATAGCTGAAACAGCATGTTAAGCCACTATCGCTCATTGGATTTAATTGGGGCTTTAATTAGTTCCAGTTATGAGGCTTTCCACTTTAATTTCCAAAAGCGCACAACCTAGTGATGCATAGACTAAAGTGTTAAACCCACTGCGTTTATATTTATTGATATATATATATATGGCTTCACCAATATATCATAAACGTTATCGTAAAGTCGTTTTAAATGTGAGAATATCAAGAGGTAAATTATCTAGGCTACTTGTGCTGCTACTTTCGTTCAATGTTAATTACACTTATTTTACGCATGACATTATATTAGGTCACATTAGGTAGGTGTAATGCCTGTGGCATTTCGCACCAGAAAAGTATAAAGGTAGTATGCTAAAGCCTATGCTACCCTGAAAGATCAATGTCTAATCACGAACAATTGACTGGATATCTTTGCCGTAAGTCAAATCAATATCATATTAAACTATGGTTATAAAAGTGGGTGCCTGATAACTAAAACTCTGCATCTAGACTACTAGACAATGAACTCTCGCTAGTTAGCAAAAATACTTAATTTCTTCTTGCTGCTTCTTTTCCCGTCCACATTACCGTTTAGTTGGCGGGCAGTGGATTGCATTTGTGCTACAGCGTTCCAACGAAAGTTTGTCGACAGATTTTTATGACGATTAGTCGACGTGACAGTTAGTTACGTTAAAAGATTCAATTTAAAAGGAAAAAAAGAAACGGTAAAAATATAACATCAGGTTGTACTTACAAGAGTGTTTATCTCTGTTTGTCGACCCTGCATGTGGTATATGCAGTACGCGCAGTCTTTGTCGCATTCAGCTGTGGCCATCGGTACAAGGCAGGCGCTTAGAACCAGCATCCAACAGGGGCTTACCGATAACGCCATGGGCTGAAAAAGAGGAAACCAAATGACAGCATAATGGTAAGGCGCTTCTAGCTTCTCACGATTCCGTGAACAATTAAAACAGTTATTTTGAACACCTTGGTGCTCCCTTTCTTCATTGTGTTTTAAAGAAACATTATAATGCGCTTTTAACAAACCGACTAAAGGAATTGGCATTTCATCTTTATCTATGCTATTCAGGATGGCTTAATAGTAACTGATATTTGAAGTTATGTATCACTTAAAAAATCCTGGGAATCCAGTTGTTTCGAAGTATGTGCGCCCTATAAACTGACTGTTTCGCAGGAAGGCGACTAGTATGTAGCAGTACTGCATACACAGAGGGAGCACATCAAACAAAACAAAAACGAACAGTTCCTTGAACAGTGCAGTGGATAACTCACCTCCTCTGGGTCTCTGGGTACTGTTAAAGTCCGGCGAAGTTTTCAAGCTGCACTGATGCGGTTGTAGCCTCGCACCAAATATTTATACAGGAGCCAGCCAATCTCTCTGGAGAAAAGCAAGAGAGGAAAAACAGCCCTCGGTAAACCCAATCACAACTAAATCTTAAGAGTTTGACTCTTCAGAAGACGAGACCGGTGAAGGAGCTGCGACCTCGGCTGTAAAGCGTCTCGGTGTTAACGCACAAACGAAATCATTTGAATGTAACTGACGCAGTAGCTTGTAGATAGTTCTTAAATGCATAAGAGAACTTGGGGGGTGGCAGTGATCCCCAATCACAGAGGGGACGTTCCTGACGTGTAATGACGCAAACAACACTTGAGTAATGCCTTACTGTCTGAAGGCAACTATTTCAATATTTAGGAGGATAGCCGCATTCATCCATCAGTGGTAAGGATTGTTTTTTTTACTCAGTGTGGTCCCGCACGAATGGATCCTAAAAGAGTCGATCCAAAATTCCAAAGCAACGTTTATGTCATCTTTTTGGAAACGAGAGGGTCGTGCCCAAATTATTTTGGAGGATACAGTTCAAGTCTATCAATCTGATAAACACATTTATTTCATAGTCACACTATAGTAATACATCTACTAGCAAATTGTAGTAATACAGGTATATTTACCTACTCGGGTTGTTTTTAGTTTTGAACATGAACAAACAGTTGTGATATAGGCCTACGTGTTAAATTAGATAAAGTTTGATCATAATTGGGCAAGGGCAATGTGTTAAGTCACAGTATCAGTCATTGCTCATTTGATAAACGAAATGGCCGCAGCTAGATGAGTAATCTAAAGAGGTATGATAAATTAATCCCTGCAATTAGTCTATTTTTAAAGACTCGGTATTTAGATAAGAATGGGGGTATTAAATGTAATTTCTCCCACTGTGCATTAAAAACAAACTAACAAATAAACATGTTGCCTACACAAATAATGGACTTAATATTATAAAACAGTACTTGTATATTGTGGGAGGTGTTCTCTATTTTCTCCACATACAAAAAAGCATGTTTTCTAGTTTTTATACCCTGCTGTTTGAAAAGGTATTGATTACATTTATAAAGTGGAACACATTCTCTTCTGCAAGTGAGTCAAGACATCAATACAGCTATTCAGAATTGATAGAAATTGTGACCTTGGAAAAAGTAGGCTACCACACAAAACAGTCCTGAATTGAAATGTCAAACAGCACTCACATCAACATTGGGGCCGACTTAACCCCTTCTGGAGAGACCCAACAAAAGACAATCAGCTGTGGCTTAGAAATTAAGTATGAAACAAAAAACGGACTTTGTCGATTTATTTGTGTTTTTTGTTGCAATCTCCAGTTATTCATGCAATTCCACCTTTATTAAATTCTGACAAAATACTGTTAGTCAAATAGCCTACACAAACTTTTGAAATTTGACTTCAACCAACATCAATCAACACATATAATTAAGCTAATTAAATAAATTACTCCCAATTTAAATGATTGACAAATACTAAAAGTTATGATGTAATTTAACTGTAAACATTACAACTGAATCCAAACACTGGTACCACCAGTTCTGTTTCCCTTGAACTTTCCCGCCAAACTTGTCCTGCAATGACTCAACACTGTTCAGAGACAAAGCAGCATTGCCAGCTTGAGTCTGAGATCAAGATGATATGCTTGATCACACATGTTTGCCTACATCAAAACCCCCCACTTCCGCATCAAACCCCTCATAACAACCTGGCACTTGGGATACAAGCACTGACATCTAGTGGTCACAGTGGATACTGCATCTTACTGCGTTTAAAGTGAAGTTGTCGGAGTCAAATGACAAATTACACCTCCATGGGTTTGGGATCTGGTGACTGAGACGGTCATGGCATATGGTGTACAACATTTTCTTGCTCATCAAACCATTCAGTGACCACTCATGCCCCATTGTCATCCTGGAGGAGACCACTCCCATCAGGATAGAAATGCTTCACCATAGGATGAAGGTGATCACTCAGAATGGCTTTGTATTTATTGGCATTTACCCTCCCCTCTAAGGGGTTGAGTGGACCTAAACAATTCCAAGAAATGCACCCCACACCATAACAGAGCTGCCAGAACCATTCATTTACTCAAGTGTTTCCTTTTTTGGCATTTCCTCTAGCAGCTTAGTAAGCCAGCACCAGTGATTTAAATTTGATGCGTGCTGCGATAGGGAGCCAGTGCCTGGAGGTGTTGAGATGTTGAAATGCTTACAGATATAATATATCCTCTTGGGTAAAGTGTAAATGAATTGATTCAAAATCAACGGAGAAAGTGCAGCATTTGGGGGAACCGGAATTCCATGTAAGACATGAAGGAACATATTGTATAGAAACAACATAGTAGTGCACACCATCATATCAATTTTTTTTCTTTTTTCTCACCATCGTCCAACCTCTATATTGAAAGATATCAGGTTTGTTTGCCTGTCAAATGGACATTGTATTGGATTAGGTTTAATGGTCTTGAAATAAGTTGAAATCTGTTTTGCTTGTTACTTTCTGTTTGGACTGGCTTACAAGAGGGTGTGCACAATTGATCGCGGGGAGCTGGTGGACCTCTGCTCCATAGTCTTCCATGCTTCAGCTTTCTACACATTTACCGATTCCCCACAGGGAATGTATAGATTCCCAGTCGCACTGCTGAACCTACAGATTCCCCAAGGAATCTACAGTTTCCCCGCTTGATGGGAAATCTATACTTTCCTTGGGAAATCTATAGATTTTTAGATTTTACACATTCACTGTAACATATACAGGTAACTGGCAAAATAAAGGAAACACTTGAGTAAATTAGGTATTACTGGCTGCTCTGTTAAGGTGTGGCTGCTCTTTCCTGGCATGGTTTAGGTCCACTCAATCCATTAGAGGGCAAGGTAAATGGCAATAAATATGAAGCCATTCTGAGTGATTACCTTTATCCTATGGTGAAGCATTTCTATTCTGATTAGAGTGGTCTCTTCCAGGATGACAATGCCCCCATCCACAGGGCATGAGTGGTCACTGAATGGTTTGATGAGCATGAAAACAACATAAACCATCTGCCATGGCTGTCTCAGTCACCCGATTGCGACTGAGACAGCGTTTTCCACCACCATCAACAAAACACCAAATGATGGAATTTCTCCCGAAAGAATGGTGTTGCATCCCTCCAACAGAGTTCCACACATTTGTAGAATCTCTGCCAAGGCATATGCAAGCGGTTCTGACGGCTCATGGTGGCCCAAAACTCTATGTTGGCGTTTCATTTATTTTGGCAGTTACCTGTATATATGTTCTTCTACTTTCATACAGGTTATGAGCCAGAAGTGGAAACATCAATGCAAAGTCACTTGAAGGATTAGCATTAGCAAGTGACAATAAGTCACTAGCATTGCTTAAAAAAATGAAGACCTACCAAGTCAATGTTCATCTTTATTTAATGCTCATAATGCTCATGCTCAACTTGCTGTGTAGATTGATTGTCTTTGTATGCTATTTGAAAATATAAATTCCCATTATATTTGCCATGTTGGTCTGAGTGCTCCTTTAATAGGGCACCACTTTTGGCCAGTATAGCCTGTATGGGCAGTGGCGTTGAGTCTACCAGCTTGTGGAATTCTACAGGAGGAATACGACATTACTGCTCTACGAGAAAGCCAATCTCGTCGTGATTAGTTGATGGTGGTGTAAAATGCTGTCTCAGGTGTCATTACAGAATATCCCATAAGTGCTCAATTGGGTTCAGACCTTGTGACTGAGAAGGCCATGATGGTCAAATGGATATCGTTAGTGTCATGTTCCTCCAACCACTCTCTGACTACTTGTGCTTTGTTGATGGGGGCATTGTCATCTTGATGGACACCACTCTCTGCAGGAAAAAACATGCTTATAATGGGGTGAAGATGATAATTCAGTACCATTAAGTAACAATTGAGACACACCTTAGCTGACAAGGGTATGAATGCACCCAAACCATGCCAGGACAATGTGTCCCATACCATTACGGAACAGCAGAACCCTTCCTGGTTAGAGTACTATTGTCCATTTCTTTATTCACTACTTGTAAGTATGTAGAATATGTTATCCAAACAAAGATACAGTAAATTTGCTGGATATTTGCAATTTCCAAATGAGTATACCGTATGCCTTGCGATAGAGGCAATGTATGAAGGAACAGTTTATTTGCCTATTAGTATGCTGAATTCAGTGCTTATTGGAAATCAAGTCAGCATCAATGAACTCATAAAAACTTACTGAAAGTTCAGCATGTCTCATCCATTTAATTTGCATCAATGTGAATTACCCCAGGGATTTTCTTGCTATGATATGCCTTCATTTAAATCTTTGTTAGGAGAAGGAGGAGACTGAGATAAAGCACAGTTAAGCATGGCTAAGCATATCAATAATTATTGCAGGACTATCTCAATTTAGCCCGAGGGTGACAGTAAACATGGATATTGTTTTACAAAGTTTTTTTATAAAATCTGAAGTCATTTCATAATATGACTGACCTTTGTTTTCACTGTGACTCGTGGTCTTGTTGCTACAGTACAGTGCGTGTTCATTAAAAATAATTTTTAAGAACATGTTTTTACATTTGTAAAAATATTTATGCAGTATATTGAGACTGAAAGATCAATACTTTTACCTTTCTGATAATAAACTCAAAATCCCATTATCAATGCAAATTCTTTCAGGGAAAGATGCAATATGACATCTCAAACAAGAAGCAGTCATCTTGAAGTACAGTCTAAACTAATCCGGCATTAGAAGATTGGGTAGGGGCCTGCCATGTGGGGTAGCGGTGCTAGAATGTCCGATGTTGCCCTGCAACCGGATTCCACCAGGTCGTGCCAGTTTCGGCTTTGGCCGGGAGTGCCACTAGGGGGCAGCAATTGGCTGTGCGCCCCAGGGTGGGGGGGAGGGAAGCCGATACGAGCTTGCTACATATAAGAGTGGTGCTGTGTGTATACCGGAGTTATGGTGACGAGTTGGCGGGTTCTGGCTCGCAGGAGGCGGTGCTTCGTGCATGCCACTGCCGGTTTCAGGACTACAGCAACAAACTATCATATACGAGGGAGGGGATAATTGACATGAAAAAATGAGGGTATAATTGGCTACTAAATTGGGAGAAAAAAATGTTTTCTTTTCTTTTCTTCTCAAAATTATTTTCTTATTTGAGTTCACGTATGGATATCTGTCCTTCTGTATCGATTGGATGAAATTAACATTTTATTTAGATAATAAAAAAAGATGAGAATCACTAGAATCACTACAAGCCACTCTAATTTGTTGCTCTGCAAAAGGTGAGTCTGCACTTAAGTTGCCTGGCCTATAGTCAGGACTCATTAAGCACATTGGACGGTTATTGATTGCACAGGTTAAAGGTTTGTAATAACTTGGATGGACTGGCTGACACTGATGGAGAAGCACTCTCAGGTTTATGAGACATTATGAGGTCATCACATGAGGCGTGTCTGCGAGTGCATTGTGCTGTTATCCAGAATGGCTTCAGAATTCAGTGATTTGAAATGGGAGTGATAAAGGGCTAGTGGCTGTCTAATATGCTCCAAAATCATTTAATATAATAATATAACAATATTTAAAAAAACCTTTTACTGCATTATTGATTTAGCATCATGATCTTACTTATACTATTATATAATAATATATTTTGTATATAATATATATGAAACTTGTTATGTATATACATATATATATAATGTATAAGGTGCATATTTTTATTTGTGTTTTAATTTGAAAATATATTTTTCTTGGAAAATTATTTTTAATTGAAAGACAATATGATAGAATTATACTATTGCTAAATCAGAAAGTAAAAAGAATATGTGAAAACTCCAGAGAAAGTATATAGTTGGTAGGCACACAATATAGTTAATGTTTAGATCTTTTCCCTTTTTTCCTGTTTAGAAAAATAGCTACAGAATCCACATAGTTTATCAAAATGAATGAAACGTAACAGGTTCTACGATGTAAGCAGACCACACAACCAATATTGCATTGATTTGGCCTCATGGTGAATACAATAACCATTTTAGAGCCACATTTGACGTGGTTCATATGCTGTTAATATTTCAGTGGTAAAATGGCTTCTTGGTTTATTTTACTTAAGAGTTTATCTTTCTCTTTCTCTAGATAGTTTTTGGAGATATTTAGGGTTCATTGTTATTCTTTACAATTTGTTCTTGATTCTTAAGCAGAAATTTACAGGATAAAATCATTTGGAGAAAAAAAGTAAATGTGAATTACTTTTAATTTCTTCCTTTGACACTGACTCAACAAAAAAGATAACGTTTACATCTCATTATTTATGTCAACTTGCTGAGCGCTACATCAGGAATGATGGATTATTTGCTTAAAAGTAAAACAAAAACTTATCTTATCGTAAAGTTGTAAAATGGACTGCTCCATTTATTTAAAGGCCATGTTAAGAGATTAGACCATTCCGGGGTACAAGTGCAGTTTGTCATTGTCTTTGTGAAATGATTTCGTTCAGTATAACTTGAGTGATGGTGCGGGATTCCTTGTTTGTGGTCCAAGAGGATCATTGACAGAGCACAAACTACCAAACCGTAGCGCTAAATTAAATTGTGTTTAGCAATTTCTCTTGTTACAGCTGTTCAGGGCAATAGAGCAGCACAGCTGTAATATGCACAGATAATGAGCCTCTAAACATTGGGCACTGGAATCATCCAGCTGTCACCCTGGCAAGATGTTTATACACACCTCTACACTACCATCACTAATATACATGGAATAAGCAAAATATTAATATTTTTATCACCCTATTTTTTATTTCACTTTCCAAATTTGGAATGCCCATTCATATTTTGCAGGGTGTGCCCATCATTGCAACGTCCTCCAAACGTTTGCGAAACCACAGACTAGCAGGTGCATCCTCCAAAATATATTTCTGCTTCTTTTCACTCTGCAGTCCACCAGCTGAGCTGCTCCAGTCATTGCCAACAGGAGTAAAGATTTGGCACAATGCTTGTTTACATACAACAACTAAGATATTGAAGTCTTTGCAACTGTTATATTTAAACATCCATCCACTGGCCAATTAAGAGTACTGATCTCTTAGGACCACTAACGGACTTTGAGGTTGCACAGTAGCGAAAATCTGCATGCAGGTCTTGCATCCATCACCGTTTCCCGCTAATGAGATGTCACGGAAACCTGTTTGTACACACATCCTTGGGATCAGGCTCTGTCACACAGACAATGGAGACAGTGGCACTGACCACAGGGCAAGCAGTAAGATCACTGGGAAACAAGTTAATTTATCCTGAGCCAGAGTCCAGGCAACCTCTGATATTTTAAATGATCTCTTCAATTCAATTTCCCGTTGAGGGGGAAAAAAGAATAGACGCACGCAATTACATTGTCACTCATCCCCAACATTATCTTTTACCTGGTTAGGCACACAAAAACTGAGGAATGACTGCATGATTAATTAACTCGATGCTATGGGGTCAGAATAGAAGGTTGCTGTGGCTTTGCATTTACACAGGATGCCACATTTAGCCTATGCACTAAAATGTTCTGTATTTGATTTAATCTTGGCAGGGTGGTTCATGCCTAATACGCTATATAATATTGAAAGGCTATTTGTTTGGGTTAAATGTTCATCCATAGATTTTAATTACTGAAGTTTTTGTACGAACGTTCAGTAGAGAAAAGTTGAGTGAAAAAGTCTTACAATGTTCCATGAATGAAGGGAATTGTCCAGCTATGCAGTATATAGCAACTCCATAAAGTGATCTATCAATTGTCACTTACCACCCTAGGCAAATGATGTGGAGGCTATCTTTACTCTGTATATTTAAGAGCGCAAAGGGCTATGCACTGGTGAGAACTGATGTCCCATGTAATGGTATTGTCACCCTCTTGTTACCAAGGACATTTAAAGTGGTTTAGTGTCTCTTGAATAAGCACCTTTCCCATCCTCCTTAAGCTTAAAATGAGCAGACTGGTTGATATACAGCACTCTCCAAAATTATTCACACCCTTGAGAAAGATGAGCAAAGAAGGCTGTATAAAATAAACAATACAGGTACTAACGAGTGATATTGCACGCTCAATGATTTTGTTCAACAAGTAATATTTTTCCCCCAAAAAGATAAGTATCACAATTACTCGCACCCCTGTTTTCAGTACTTTGAGCGCACTCCTCTTGAAAGGACAATGCTACTGTGTTTTATGAGAAGGGTGAAAACATATTAGGGGGGGATCTTTTTTAATACATTTATTTCAGATTATTTTTTCAATTTACTCCTGATTTCAATTCGGTGGCCAATTATACTATCTTTTCTACCTACCCTCTCATACTGCAAGTTTCCCACCGCAACTCTGGGACCCGCAGTGACCAAGAGCCACCTCCTCCAAGCTGGAACTCGCCAAGCCATCGACCCTAACTCCCAACGCACACAGAGCCACTTGAACGCAGTAAACTCCTGCCGGTTTCTGTCTCCTCCCCCAGGGGATGAACAGCCAATTTCTGTCCCCGAACAAGACTCCGGGTCAGAGCCTGGTCTCAAACACAGGCTGCAGTGGGCAACATGGCACTTACAACAAGTGCCATCACAGGTTGTGCCACTCGAGGGCCCCAGGGAGGAGGAATCTTTGACCATTCCTCCATACAGAATCTTTCAAGATCCTTCAGATCCTTCTGTCTGCACTTGAGGACTGCCTTAAACAAATCAAATCACCCATTTTTGATCAGATTCAAGTCTGGAGACCAAGATGGCCATTGTAAAACAGTAATTTTATAGTGAGTTAACTATTTTGTGGTTGATTCTGAGGTATGCTTGGGATCATTGTCTTGCTGAGAGATCAATTTGTGGCCAAGATTCAGCTTCCTGCCACAGGGACCCAGGTTTTTAGCCAAAATGTGTTGGTTCAATCAATGAGTTAATGATTCTATTGACCTTAACAAGAACCCCAGGACCAGTAGATGCAAAACAACCCCATCAAAAGATCCAGCACCATATTTCCCCTTGATATGACATTCTTTTCAACATAACCATCCTTCTTCCAACGCCAAAGCCATCATTGGTGTGAATGGGGTGTGAAATTTGGGTCTCATTTGACCATTTCAATCAGAATTCCAATGCCGTTTAGCAAACACATATTTTTGCTGATTGCCCTGCGGAATCACTTGCGATTTCCGCAAGAGATTCAAAACCCACCTTTTCAGATACCACTACCACTGAATTATGTACTTTAGCTAATTGTCATCACCACTGCCTACTTGCTCAACACTATATACCCCTGCTTACTCCATTTAAAAATAAATAATAATTTACTAACCTTTTCCTTCCCAGTGTTACAGGTATGGTACGCAGCTGCCTGCAATGATGTCTATCGCTGTATTACTGCATTGATCTCTTGCGCGTACTATGATTGTTCCTACCATGTATTAATGTACATATTGTCAGTCGCTCTGGATAAGAGCGTCTGCTAAATGCTTAAAATGTAAATGTAATGTACAATGTATTCGGAAATCTAAGAGCACCAACATGTCGTCTGCTGCCTAATTGTTTCCTCATTATTATTATTATTATTATTATTATTAGTAGTAGTAGTAGTAGTAGTAGTATTACCAGATTTAACACATTGCTTAAGCTATACATAATGATTTGCACAATAAAGTTATTAATAAATTAAAACAACATAAGCTAGGCTACTTGTGGAAAACAAAACAAAAACACACATTGGTTTTCCAAAACTACCAATATTAGCATAATTGACACATCCTTGAAGGAAATGTATTTAATATACATATTATGGTTCCACACGTGTAAAACATTTCGGTCAATCTATAGTCTATGAAATGTCCAATAATGCAGTGGTTTGCAAGAGGAAGAATGGCAGCATTGTCACTTCTCGAAGATATCGCCAACCGCGCAATAAGAAGGGAACGAGTTATTCGAGATTTTGACCTCAGTTTTAAATCGGACCACTTTTTCTTTATGTCCTTCAGGGACCTTTGCTGCCCCCCCCACCTCGTTCACAGCCTGGGCTACAGACTGCCAGGCCACATACTTGGTTTTACTGGTAAAGCCACTGGAAAGGCTCCCAAACAGCGTCACTGCACGCATCTGCACCTCCGTCAACAGGACCTTGATTTCGGCCTCGCTAAAATTATTTTTCTTGCAGCTCACCATTGTCAAGTAGGGGATTTGTGTTTTGATTCGAGTTCCTTTATATGCTAATGATATTAATTAGGGGGCGTTTACAAGGCGGAGATCTAAAACCATTCAGCTACGCACAATTTCAAGATAATTTGTGATTTACAGATTTCACATCTGGGGGACTGGCGTACGCACGTTTTTTTGTGCGTACGTTCATTTTCTCTGAATCACACTTACGCACATTTCAGAAATGATCTTAGATCAAATATAGGATGGTTTCTACGCAACTTTTTATAAATAAGGCCCCAGGTGGGCTAGCTAGCTGAAGTGAAGTGCACCACGCCCCTCATGAATATTCATAGAGAAGTGAGCTTTAGGACAGCACTTCTTGGACAATACCCTCTTGAGAATAGAGCCCTGTTCACAAATCACTAAAATAATTACGTATACAAGGCAAGGAAGGTAACAGTTACGTGAATTTAGATGAACAATATTAAAAATGCAATGGTCTTAATAGGAACAAGCGCTTGAATATTAAATTATGCCATTTTTCCATTTAAATAATTACAGAATGAGCCAGAGCGCTCTCTATGAACACTGAATGTTTGAAACAATAGGACTCAATGTTTCAATGTTAGAACATAGGAGTGGACTGTCTGTATTATTATCTAGAATCTTTGGTAGCATGTTAATGCAGATTTATTTTTGTTGGATTTTATGTTAAATAATTATTAAGGCAGTGAATAATTGTGACATACATTTGAGAATAAAATGATACAAGGTAGCTCATTACCAGCACTTTTTAATTCATACAGCCTTCTTTGCTCATATTTCTCAAGAGTGTGAATAATTGCTACTATAGCTATATAACTATATAAGTGATTACAAACTCATTCCTTAATTGTATAAGTAAAACTGTGTTTTTAAAAATCTTGTGCCTCATTCATATTCCACAAATCAAACATCAAGCTTCATTCCTGTTGCATTAAACATGGCTCTTAACAAAAATAACTAGCTTCCTCAATATGCAGTACATCAGTGGATTCCCTAAAGTCAACTTTTATCTCATTTTTTAATGACTTCTATTTAATCTTCTTTATCTCAAAGCTGATCCTTTCATAAGTTTAATCAAACCAGTTCAATGGTTTATCTGATTTGATTCAGGCTGACAAAAAGGCTGTCAAACACATTTTGTGTTCCCACTACCTCCAAACTTTACCTCCTAAAGTTTGACAGCAGTTGTCCACTCTAAACTTGGCCTGGCGATATACTTGTTGGATATATGTTTGATCCTACGCTTTTGTTCCAGTATCGACAGCACTGTGGTTTGTTTTCTCTCTTTATCTGGTAATAATCGTCAACTAGATCCTAACTGGGGATGGGGTCGGGCTCTAGTGTCAAAGGCTAAGGTGAGAATATCAGGTTCTGAACAGCTTCAAGTACTCTTTTGTGAGCAACAGCTTCCCTGCAGTGATTGTCTCCACCTGCGCCCACTGCAGTTCCATGGCATTGGACTCATGCCTCAGACTAGAAGAGGCTCTCCCACTGGATAATGGTGCCATAGCAACAACAGAATTCCCCTCTGCCCTCCTTAGTAACAAGCTGCACCAGATGCACTGTGACTTTATGGCCCACACCGTGTTACAGGCTGCGGTTGATTAGTGGTACTTAGCGTGATTCCCTCCTTCACCAGAAAGGGCATTCAGGAGCAGTCCTCGTGATGGCTTTGGTTTATAATGTTGTGCAAACATCATTGTTTGGCAGGTAACAACATGTTTGTATGCCATTATTTATATAGACCTTCCAGATTCATTACATTTAAGATTATACTGAATGTATTGTTTTAAAAATGCATACATTTAAATGTGTTTACTGAATATACAGTGAGCACAATAAGTATTCACCCCCTTCGGATTTTATTTTCTTACTTTATGGAATAAAAATGGATTTAATTGGGACTTCTTCCAAATGATCAACACAAAATACTCTATAATGTAAAAAAAACCCTCAGAGTTTTCTGAATTAATGACAAATAAAAGACAACAATTGATTGCATAAGTATTCACCCCTCTTGTCTCAATACTTGGTAGAAGCGCCTTTAGCTGCAATTATAGCTGTGAGTCTATTTGGATAAATGTCTACCAGCTTTGCACATCTGGACTTTTTCGTAGTATACCCACTGTATATTAAGTTTGTTGTGTTTGAGTATGATACCTAATATCGGAATAGCCTACATTGAACCTGGGCTTAAAGGCAGGAAAAATATTTAAGCCCATTTGAAGACAGGAATCATAGACAGTGTTGCATTATACACACTGCCCATGAGAAAATATATTTGCTGGAAATCAAAATGATATGGATTTAAAAAGAGCATAGCTGTAGTGAGTAGTCGATAAATGGACAAAATCAATACCTGCTTATGAAAGTGGTGGCAGTGGTTTGCTCCTCGCATCAAAGATGGAGGTAATCACAGTTTGCCCTTAAATCTCAGTCATTTACTATAATCTTCTCAAATGGAGGACAGTCCTTCTATTCACAGTGAAAACCGGATCTGAAGTCTGGTCTCCAACAGGATTTGCTTCGGATAAATATAAAATACCTGATGCATCACAGTTCGTCACTCCAAATACATTTTCAGATAGTTCTGGATAAGGATAAGGACATTCAAAATTCAAACGAGTGGCATCCTTTATCTTTTACTTGCAAGTAATATTTGAGTTGAATTAGTCAAAATGTTGTGATACCATGTATGTACCATGTACCATGTATAAAAAAATAAATGTAGAGATAGCAAATAATTTCCATTAATAAGACAGACGAAAAATGAATAGAATTATACTTTATCCATTATTGTTATATTTCTAACTTAACAGATGGAATGCTGGGAGATTCTTTCAACACACGGCCCTTTGTCTGATAGATGATTAAACATATAAAGTATTGCAGCAATTTTATTTCAAATATTGTGCGATGACATGATATAACAGGGTGCACCTTACTTTAAAATGTGTTGCACTGTGGTCTTCAAATAACCTTGATTTGCATCAATTTCAGCAAGTTCAGTTCAGCCTTCGACATTTCAGATGTCATTGCAATCACTTCAAATAAAAAACAAAACAATTTATAAAGAATAAGGGTTGGGGAAAAAGACGAAAGCTAGAAGGGTATATTTATGAAATTTGTAGAGACCTCCCTTTCAATACTTCAGTCAAACTCAAGACATGAAAAGTCAAAATGTCTCTTACGTACAGTAACTAATGATATGAATCAAGGGACAAGCAGGGGCAAACATATTATACAAACGTTATATATAATAAGCATGTCATTGCAAGCCTTCAGGCCATGCGCTGTTTGGAAGATTCTTTCTTATCAGAACCCATGGTCATAATGTTTCACAATTTAAAAACAACAAATAATAAAATTTGAGTTTATTGATCTGAGAGAGGACAGGATTGGTCAATGTCCCCCCCTCCCCCCAGTTTGCACACGTCTGTATACACTGTTGGTGTCCCACATTCGTCTACATGGCCTTTTCTCTAAATAATTCATCTTCGATCTGGAAAGCAATATTTGATCTGACTGTAAAACATTGTTTCCCTTTGTCAGGCTGCCTGCGCTCCATCTGGAGTTGCAATAATCCCAAACCATGAAAAGAGAAAAACAAATGTGCCTCTGCACAGGACCTCAGGTAATCTGCTGGCTGTTGTTTGTGCCAATATAATTACACACTTTGCGAGGAAAGACATTATTCTCTCAGTCATTTGCTGCCGACAGGAACCATGCAAGAACACTTCAGTGGATTAGTGATTAGTTTCAAAAATAGAGTTTATCTAATGATTCGTGACCACACAGGAAACTATATATTGTCAGGCCTTGTGACCCTCAAAATTGTAGTAAAGGTTAGGAGAAATAATTGTAAATACATATGTAAATCCTACATGTATGCATTTACATGGACATTTGTGAAATGGGCCATGCATGGCAGACATTTGTACCACAATGTTTACCATATATTATTTGCAGTGGAGATTAAATTATCATATAAGATAATAAGCTAATTAAATGTTTCCTGTAACATCACACTTAGCAATACGTATAATGAGATGATATACTAACCCTTAACTATGTATGTACTGTATATATATATATAAACAAATTTCTCACAAATGATTCATAGGAAAATTTATAGGAAAACACAACCTCATGGGCTATTTCATTATTTAAATACATTTGATACATTTTCTTGCTTTTCAGGCAAATTTAAAACTGGCTGTAGGAATAGGTACTATTTCCTCTGCCATTCACTACATGCAATTCCTAGTACTCTAAATTCTGCTTTTCTGTGTCTGATGTAATCTCTTCAATGACTTTCACTGATGGAACAGCACTCTTCTGAAACATCAATGTTGGCTATATCTAACTGACTACCAGTTTAATACCATTCATTTGCATACACACGGAATTCAATTCAGACATAATTTGATACAGCTCAGTGGTAATATGTATTTGATCTACAAGAGCCCTACATTGGCTTTTCAATTCCAAGCGTTGTGTCAACGCAGCACTTTAACAATTGTTCTCCATTAGTTTTAACACACCCCCCCAGTCTTGGGGCCATGGCCAGTGCATTGAGTTATTGTGGATATCACACTTCTCTGCAATGGGTTTTATGTTTCTCAATCTATGCAGGGTCATTTTCCATTGTGTGCGCACATGTTTGCCTTATTCTGATGAGCATGTGAACTTCCCCTGTACACACAGTTGTTTATCTATTGTATGTAGGATTTATTTTTGGCCACCGAATTGAATGAGCCTGTCACTGTTGTCTGTGTGTGTGTGTGTGTGTGTGTGTGTGTGTGTGTGTGTGTGTGTGTGTGTGTGTTTGTGAAATTCACAGGCTAGCGAAGCATCCTCCAAATGGCAGAGGGAAGAACCACCTCTACATTGTGCATGATGACCACTCACTGACAGATTTAGAGAAAAAGCTGTTGGTACAATGACAACTGTGTTATCACAGTGTCCATCAAACCGAGACTCACCAAACGTGGGCCCACTATGTGGGACATTGTAATCATATATTTATTTAGTAAAATTCCCTTGGGCTGTATTAAAAGGGCAGATGGACTTATAAACAAAAGATTGCAGGTTCATTTCCCAAGAGGCACATCTGTTCCACCTCTGAGCAAGGCATTTAGCCTGAACTGCCTCACTGCTTGCTTCAGGGGTGTAACAGATATACAGCTGGGGAAATTAATCAGCAATCATCTGTTTACAAATCCACCAACCCAGGGACATGGAAATAGAGTCCCCTGAAATATCCAAAAGGCTTTTCCCAGCTGGAAAAGAACAGGATTACAAAAAATATAGTAGAAAAAAAGAAAAAAAAGATTATTAGCTTTATTATATGTTCTCCCTGCTCATTTTCCTAAAATTCGCAGCCGAAATGAGCTGAACTCTTACATTGACGGTCCTGGAAAGCTGGCATATCGAATTTAATTGTTTGCTTTTAAAGCTCAGAATCAAAACCTCTAGAGTGCCCACTTAAGAACGGATTGTTGGCTTCTGTTCCTTTCGGTATCCATAGTACTGAAATTCACACTGAATAAGTGTTCAACTGCAACAGGTGCACTACAGTATCCACGTCTCTCTGAGGGCTTGTTATTGATTTGTTTTGTCGTGCTGCTCACAGCATAACATCTGGTTGTGTTTTAATACAGTTTTTTGGTTTTTACAAGGTTTCACCTATTGCATTGCCTAAAGGGGAAACATTTAGCCCACGTTGTCGTGTCTCAACTTGAGAATGGGGTACGGCAAAACAGCATGAACTTACATATTTGCATAGTGGATTACTACACAGGTGATGCAAAAGGGTACTTTTAAAACAGAAAGGAACAACCACCAGTGCACTGCTTACAAGATGGTGCTCTGCACTCCAGTCAACTGTGTGACTGTTAATTCATTTTTTATACTTCCACAGAGCTCCAATCACATAATTGCCAGGATTCTCACGACACATATTAACTAACTTCACAAAAAAAAAAAAAAAACGGAAAAGGAATGTATACAACAAAAACAGATAAACATTTCAGCATTAACAGTACACGCCTACATAAGTAAAACAGATAAACATTTCAGAATTAACAGTACACACCTACATAAGTAAAAGCCATTATTAGGGTTATCCAATAAATGTAGAAACAGTGACATTTCTGAATTTTGAAATACTAAAAGAAACAGATTGTCGCAGTTGCATAAAATTGAAAGCCAGTAAAATATAAGTGAAAGATGAGGCTGTTATTTTTTTTCAATGTGAAAAATCTCATCTCATCTCATCTCATTGTCTAAGCCGCTTATTCCTGGTCAGGGTCGCGGGGGGGCTGGAGCCTATCCCAGCATGCATAGGGGCGAGAGGCAGGAATAAACCCTGGACAGGTTGCCAATCCATCGCAGGGCACACACACCATTCACTCACACACTCATACCTACAGGCAATTTAGACTCTGCAATTAGGCTAACGTGCATGTCTTTGGACTGTGGGAGGAAACCGGAGTACCCGGAGGAAACCCACGCGAACACGGGGAGAACATGCAAACTCCACACAGAAAGGCCCCCGGCCTGGATTCGAACCCGAGACCTTCTTGCTGTGAGGCGACAGTGCTATCCACTGCACCACCGTGCCACCCAATATGAAAAATGTATATATATATATATATATATATATAAAAAGTAAAAAATAATAAAAAACTCCAAGGCCATTGGCTACAGAAAGGGCCCAAAAATACAAATGTTTCTGTGAACAATTCCTATCATCATTGGTAAACAGCAAACTAAAGCCAGACAGCACGTACATAGACTCAGGTGTGACTCATTGTTCACATCTCCATAGAGGAAAATTGTCTCTCACTAATGAATCAAGGACAGTCAGTGTAATTATTTCCAACAAACAAAGAGGGGAGAAAAGATACACCATTGATTTATAACAATGGATATTACAGATATGCTTATGGGTATTAGCTTTCAGAATAACTACTATTTACAAGGACATTAAATAGTATCATAATAAACATAATCACTGCAATTAGATAAAATACATTTTAGATTAAAAAAGGCTGAATGGCCATAGTTACCTCGCTGAGAAACGGAAATCTCTTGTTGAAATATTTTCCTCTATCTTTCTCTGCACTGTCCTACCAACTAGCCAAAAACACTTTTTTAAGATAAGATTAGATTCTATATATTCTTTATTTGTTTCTATGACAAATGTTAACTACTCCAATTGACCATTTACAAGACAAGCATTTTTTTAAATTTTTATTTTCAATCCACGGGTTTCATTTTAAGTTAAAAAAAGGTAAAAGAAGCAAAAAAGAAGACCTGGCATCTTGTTCCCAACACTTTTCACGCATTTTGGGAGTGGCATGGGAATACAAATAAGGAAATCAACAGAAAATGGATATGTATATATACAGTTTATAGTATATAATAACAGCAACATACATGCAGACGAGCAAAGCCTGTTCACACTGCAATCCCTGGGAAGAGGAAAAGCAAAAACAGAGAATAAATAAGTGTGAAGGAACACACAGCCTTTCACAGAGAAACGTTGGCTGTCTCTGTATCTAAACATCTATTGACAAACTGCATAACTGACTGCTTTTCAGCTAAGTCTGGTTCAAATCCTTCTACAACCATTGAATTGATTCTATTGAGGAAAAAGCCCAAATCCTCGATTGGCATCGCACTATGGGCAGAAAAACCAGTCCATGGAGTGGCTTGGTTAGATGGAGAACAGGAGATAGTTTAGAAAACACATATCAGCTTATATTAGAGTGCCTCATTGCCACCCGTTTATTTTTCAGCTTGACTCTTTTGTGCAGAATACTGTAGCACGACAGGGTCTTTATTTCCACCTCGTTAAAATCCTCTATATCTTATTGCTTACAACCTTAAGCCAAGGTCTACGTGTCCGGTATTGCAAAGGTTGGATATAAGCACCATTTGCTTGAGTCGGGAAATTATTCACAGGCGATACATGAGAGGTGAGCACTCAAAGGCAAGAGTTCCCAAAAATAACACAGTGAAGAGTTGTGGAGGCTGATGTGAACACCGGGGGCACAGCTTGGGCCACAGGCAGCCGTGATGGAGCACCATTGGTCCCCAAAACAGGACATAATGTCTACTAAGAAGGTAAGCCTTGACCGAGGATTTACTTTAAACACCAGGTATGTGTCTCATTCTCCTTTTGCACTGTGTTTAGTTTTTTTTATGAGCACACTAGGTTTCTCACACCTTTTTATGAGCGCACACTAGGTTTTCACACCATGGCTAACATGGGGAAGCGTTGCCTTACAATAACCCAACCATTCTCATGCATTGAACTGGAGAGAAAGCCCTTGAGCACACTTGACTCTCATAATGTGATAAAGGGGTTGCCGCTCAGTAACCCAGATGTTTCTGCATGCTAAATCAGAGAGACGGCCCTCCCCTGACTCCTCCAAGTTTGATCATAGCGATCGAAGCACGTTCATCCACACCTAGGTTCCACACTTTCAATTCATGCACGTCACATTAATGCAAAATACTAATGTATAAAAATGTTTGCAGTACATTTTTCAACGATACTTCCTCCCCCCACCAATCTACCAATCTGTGGCTCAGTTGGTAGAGCACAGCGTTGGTAACGCTTAGGTTGTGGGTTCAATCCCCACTGGGGCCACATGTACTGAAAATGTATACATTCACTCCTGTAAGTCGCTTTGGATAAAAGCGTCTGCTAAATGGCGTATATTAAATGGCGTATATTATTCGTAAAATTGCTAGAAAAACTACAGCTGAAAAATGGTTTGTCATTCCACTTGAGTAAGAAGAATGCTTGAGGCAGAGAACCAGGTTAGCCATTACTGGTCATCACGTCGGTGTTGATGGACAGGTCATGGAGTCAACAGATGGGCGTCTGTGAGTGAGAATGCTTGAGGATAGCCTCTCTAAAAACCCTTCCTCATCATTGTGGTAAAACGATCGGTCCCTGCCAAAGCCTCTCATTCTTTGTGCATGCCCATGAGGCACTGCAGTTGGTCTCCATCGGCATCTCTGTTTAGACATTTAACACCTTATGAATGAGAGAATTATTCTCTTTGCACAGGAATGTGTTGAGTGGTTGGTGAGTGATCTGTAGGACCTTCATCCCTGGTGACATTTTTTGTTCTTTAATTTTTTCCTCTGAACTGTGACAGGAACTATGGGATTGAAAACTTTTTCAGTTATAAGAGAAGACCTGCTCCTCTTTGGTTATAATTTTTATTAATCAAAATACATTTGACACGCCACCTAAATATGTGAGCGTGGAGGAGGAAGGAAAGGTGATAAATCATACAAATGATTAATGTGTCCCCCATAAATAAATCATCCTACAAAGAAAGAAAAAAGCAACTTTACTGTGATATTGTGGGAATGTGGGAACATACAATCACAATATTGCAGACATGTTGTGAGAATTTGCTGTCTTAGATCAAATATACAATAAGGGCCACTTATTGTACAGCATTCCTTCATCCACAGTACCTCTTCATTAAAGAATTGCATGTTGCCAAGATATAATTATTGCAGTAAATATTAATCCAAATTACATGTTTTAGCAAAGGCTGGTAAAATGCAACATGAACCACATGAACCACAAGTTTCCTCCTGGGAGTTCTTGGTGCAGTGACTTACCCCGTGGTCTGGAATGCCAGTGCTGACTGTGGTGGGGAGTTCTACGAGGCAAACCATAAACAATACTAATATCTTTATTTCTGTTATTTATTTATTTAATGTTCATACTGTTGCCCGAGGAGGAGGAGTCTCAGAGGGCTGGGTGTGTGTTTCAGACTATATTGCTATTTTAAGAATAGCAAACACTGTAATTGTTATGCTATGTGGCACATCTTGAGGGTGTACACCTTGGAGTAACCATTCCATGCATGATTCACCCAAGTGTATGTGAAAAAGGCACACACTTGTAGAAAGTCTCACTGCTTTTTGAAACTCCATCATTTGCTTTCAGGAAGTAAGATGTAATTTCCTGAACCACACCTGAGTCTATGTAAGATGTAACTATTCCCACACTCGGCTTGCAGAGGTATATGTGGGTGTTGCAATCTTTGGGGGAAAAATAAAGTACCAGTTGCGATGACATATTAAGTAGATGTTTTATGTGGTCAAATTATGTGGGAACAGAGACAGTTGGTTTATATGCATATAACTTCAGACTTTAAAAATGATTTATTTTGTATAACTCAATGATACAATACTGTCAAAGATGGTATTTCATTTTATATATCATAATGCCACTGTCCCTCTGTCAGTACTGCATTGGTGTATTTGCTTGAGGTAAAAATAAAACAGATTCAATTATTCACAAATTACTACCTTTATTTGTATATGTTCTTACTGAGGCATACTAAGAGGTCTAATTGACGGAAAATTGTGAAAAGATGATTCGAGTGCGACGTACTGTAGCTACCTGCCCTTTCATACAGCAGAGAATAGTGTCATAGCTGCATGTTAATTAAAGCGCACTAAATCTGATACTTCAGCCCAGGGATGAATAGCTGACTAAGCTGAAGTGGAAATGTTCCCAAACCCTTGCTTTTCTCCCTATTCTAATGAATTCATCTTTAATTAAGCGCGAGCTGCTTACTCACGTAGAGGATGGTGAATCACGTTTACATCAGGCGGCGCGTGCTTCGCGCACATCAGCAGGTACAGTGCTCGAGCCAGCGTCGTGAATAATGACACTCTTAAGCAGCGGAAGAGAAATCGGGTTCGGTCCATCGAGACGACCTGAAAGAAATCAATAGAGAACGCGTGGCGTGATCGTGATCAGCAGAAGCGTTATCTGCACTCCAAGCCTATCCAAGGCTTTGATTAATTTCGACACGTTGGCTGTGATATCCGTTATCTCCGTACTTCATTCAGGTCAGTGAGTTATGTTCTCTCACTAAGAGGGTCTAGAGGTCAGGGGTAAACTGGGTCAGATATGTTCCTACACCTGTTTTGGACGTATAAATGCAGGCTCAAGAGTGATGGTTATAACAACGTGAGCAGCGCCATTATCTGCAGAATTGTTATCTGTACATATATTATAACTATCTGATTACCAACAGATATTTTACATCGTTTCCATTGGTGGTTGTATTTTAAGAAATCCAATCCATTTGAGTTGAGAGTGTTTTTCTTAATGATTTTTATCATTCGTCTTTCTGGAGACATGTTTTCCAGACCACCTTCAAAATGATGGTTCATGGTAACCTGTTTTCCCCCTATTTTTCACCAAAATTACTCTGATTTGATGTTTCTAAAAAGCCATTCTGGCAAGGACAAAAATGGCCATTTCAGCAAGGTGCTATAGAGGGGAAAGACCTTACCTTAAAAATAAAAAAATGCATTACCAATGGTGTTTACAAAAATGTGGGATACCATTTCTGCAATTAACGCTTTTCATCAAAGCCAGCTCTGTGTTTGTGTAGCGTTTCAAAATGACAGGGGGAGAGTGATTGAGAGGGTTGTTTTGATTAAAATGATTAGGCAACATGTGTTTTCCTTCGCCATTATTGCAATTTATAAAATAGCAGCGGTATTGCCACGTACTTCTGATCTACTCGTCTCAGTTGCAGCGTGGGTTCCACAAAAAAGGACAATGGCTGGAGCTGGCAGCAGCAGACATCGATACAGTATTTCACACAACTATTACACCTACTGATTTTTATGTGTCCCTAGTAAACACAAAATGCAAGACTGAGATGTTGTGCTTAAAGCACAGGGCTCTGTCGCGGGAATTCAGAGAGCCGTAAGTCAATTTATAGTGCATCCCTGCAATACACTTTATTACTGTAACCATAGATTGTATCACTTCTCAATCTACTGTTATGTCAACACAATATGCACTCAGAAATATTATGCATTCTATTTTGCAAATATTATATTATGGAAATATGATGCACTCACATTGTGTCACTTCATGTAGTGTTCCTGTTTTATTCAGCAATCTTGATAAGGGTTAAGAGCGTCCCTTGAGAAATTGTTCGATATGTCCTGTTTATCAACCTTTGTGTTCATTATAGCCTGGCATTTTCCTGAAATAACGGTTCTTCTGTACAAACACACTCAGCTCAGTTGAGTACAGTCTTCCCTTGGCAAGCGCATGGTTATATACACTGTTCCCTTTGCACAGGAGCCCCCACAATTTCATTAGTCAACTGGATCGAGTGGAATTGTGAACTCAATAGATCAACAATTTCACCTTCAAGGCCTGCCAACAATTGAATTCTCCCGTACCAGTGATTGAATTCAATTGAGTTCACTTGGCCCAGAGCATCACCAAAAGCCTTTAAAGTTCTTAGAGTAGAGGTTTACTTCTTTCCTATTTCATAAAGGGTCTAGATCATTTAAAGCTAAGGGATTTTGAACTGGAATGTGAACATTTTGCCAATATGTTTTCTAAGCGGAATACTTCAAACACAATGATGTTAAAACATGAATACAGACATTGATGGTAATAATATTACCTGAATATTGTATATAAATGAAACAAAAGCAGTATACATGCATTCACCATTGATTTAAAATAAACATTTCCATTTGCTAGTTGTCATGTAACACAGCACTCTCTGCCAACTTCCCCTTTACTTTTCCCATTTACTGGTATTACAAAAACAAGCTTCATAATATGTGTTGACAGCCAAAGTGTGAAATTAAACAACTTGTCATTTTCATATTCAGCTCCAAATGTCCACACTGTCACTATTCTTTGGTTTAGAGATTGCACTTCAGATGATTTACATAATAATTTAGTTGAACAAATAAAGTAATAGCACCAAAACCAATAACAACAAAACTATATACAAAAATATTCAACTTTCTCTTTCAGCAAGTGTTTTAGTGCAGTACTCACTTTTGTGAGCTTGCATTTCCTCACAAGTATTTCAAGGCAATACTTGTATAAATGAATAACATGTTCTACGGAAGTAAAAGGAAAGAAAATCACCATGTGTGTCTCTCCTCGCCAAACCTTTAGCCAGCTGGAACAGGTGTCATATTGAAACTGGATGGATTCACCGGCATGGACTTAAATATACTACACTTATCGCAACAGGAAGAAGTGCTGTCGCTTCAGTTACAAAGGTTTCAAGGCAACCATTTCACCAATCAAATAGTCTCCAGCTTCTCAGAATTTCACTTTGGGAGGGAAGCATAAATATTTATAGGGGCTAGATGTCTGAATATGAGGGCTATAACTTTAATGTTAAATTCCATATTTGATTGAACCTTTATAGTTTTTTTTCTGTTAAAGATTAATGCTGCCTGATTGTGACTGGTACACGCTTATGACTTGATATTCTCTTCAATGAAAAAACAATAAATTAGGCCTTTCCTTATTGCCGTGCTACAAAATGTATCATACTCTCCCTTTTTAGCTCATACTGATTAATGGGGAAGTAATAAATGATAGCGTGAGGATTAATTATTATCAGTGCAGTCTCATAAATGTTAATGTATTGTTATAAATACCATGTAGTCATATGCAGTATTAAAAAGGCATCGAGTAGTAATGTGGAGATTCTACAGACCCAGATGTTGTTATTGTGGGCAGGAGTAGGAGGGTCATAGCCCTGTCCATCTTTCCTGGACCGTAGAAAAGCAACACTGACAGCATAAAAATCAGCATAAGGTTGTAAGAGGGGCAGTGAAAATGAAGAGACAAGGCCAGGACTACATTATAAAAATGTGTAACGTCCTTGGAAAAAAGTAGACTGAACCGATGTAGTACACAACCGCTCACAATGTGGTACCCTTTAAAGCACAAATAGAAGATGTACAACCTTTTGTGTAACCACATTTGAAGCCACACAGCTGAGATGCAGATGAGACACAGGTATCCACGGAGCTGAAAATTCCAGGTCATACTCGTCTAAAAACAGGTAAAAAAAAAAAAAAAAAACAACGAGTTCTGCATCTAAAGTTAATGATCCTTGCAAGTGAATCCCTTTTTAGAGGCTCTCTTATAAAAAAGTGATTTCCGCGAGGATGTAATAGACGATAGCTAATATGCGACCACATTACGACTGACCGAAAGCAAATTCCCTTTCTAGAATGGGGTGCTGAGAGATACTGTGTAGCAGAACTGTTATAATTTGCGTGCGTACAGTATTTTCTGAAACCTGCATGTTGCTCCAGGGGCTGTGCGAGAGAAAGAGGCATGGGGAACAGGGAATACATCGGCTGCAGCTGAAGAACTTTTCCAATCGGTCGAGGTCTGATTGCATCCTGTGCAGACAATCACCAAGCATTTATCACAGTCGTTCTGCAGATTTACCTCTCCCGTCGGAGGCCGTGAGAAATTATCCCCCGAGTAGCAAAACCTTGAATAGGCTAATTCAAAGGGTATTCACTCTCACAACCACTCAGGCAAGGTAAAACAGTGAGGTAAATCAGGCTGTGACGGAATTCTTAGTTTGGTGTTTGCTCCGTGCTTTCATGGGAAACAATATGCGCACGTGGTGATATGTACATGCGTCGAAAGGTTGTAAAGAAATGACGCATCGTGCAACATCACCTTCTCATGCAGCGTGTCAATCAAAATCAGCTTGAAAGAAACATTGAATCAGGGGGAGCTGAAATACACCATGAACAACAGCAGAGCAGGAGCTGTGAAGACCGGATAGAATGCATGAAAACAGAGGAATATTATCTGGGTAATAACATTGAGTGTGGTCATTTCAAAGAGTAATACAGATACGAATGCACCCAGGACAGGAATGAGGTGACAATTATGGAGAAGAGTTATGGGAAAATGATACGACAAGATAGAATAACGGCAGACGGCATTCATGAAAAATGAATATGAGAGCTAATCTGTCATTATGAACGGATATTCGGTGTCTGCTCAGCACTTATGACCATTCACTGTACAGACTCATGTGAAACTGGGCATTCTGGTTGAAAACATATAGCCTGACAACTGAATCTATGTAAACTGGGGTGTGAGAATAGCTAATACTTACCCAACCACATACCTCACCACACGTCACTGCTGGCAACCATAAATTGTACAGGTGTTTGTATGTCAAAATTATTGAGGATTTCCCATGATATACTTGCTATGTCACAGTCACACTGGCTTTTCCCAAATTCAATTTGGGCCCTAGGGTGCATCACTGCACTTTGCCCAAGTGCCTCAACAGTGTGCACCATAAAGGAGCCATTTCAGTGTTGTTTTACAGCTCCCTCATGATTGATACAATGGACATTCCCATAAAGAATATTTTATAATGAATTTAATTTGAAACAACCTCTATACAAATGTTGAAACACAACAATGCATGTCGGTACGTGTATACAAATTGATTTTCTATTGATATGAAACGATACTTTCTACTTTTCCCCTGTGTTGCAGATTTTATGTTCTCTTTTCCACAGCTACATTATTACTAATCAAAACATGAAAATTACATTTTTGAGTAAATTACATTTTTGTTTAGTCAGTCATGTAAATGAGAGCACATGAAACACAGGAGGCCCAAATTGTCTGTCTCCCACAGAGAAATTCTTCTTACGAATGTCCATTATTCATCAGCTGATGGAAAAACCTTGCTCTCTCTGATGAGGCAGTCAGGAATAGAGACAAGATTTCTCAGCAGGTGAGCACTTGAGATGAAAGACATGTTGATTTTCAAAAGTTATGATAATGGTACTGGATAGAGATATGCCAAGCATTCTTGTAAAATTGATAGGTAATCCCCTATGAAATCTTGTTCTATACTGGGAAAGTGGAAACTGAAATTGTAGAACTTATAGGACGGAACTCAATGTCGATGCCATTCATTTTCAAAAGGACGCAAACTTTCCTTCAAGATATTGAAGAAAGTGACCATTGTTCAATGCTTGGGCATTGTTCTTTGATTTTTACTCTTTTTTTTGCTGTTAATAACTTAAAAAACGGTTTAACCTACACTAACTACAACTCCCATGACTCCCAACATTTCATAGTGGCCAGTGGGACCTGCTGTTGTAGTTAAATTTTATACTTTTTAAGTTGATCTGCAGTTTAGTCCCATAAATTGCCGTGCGAGCTCAACGTTCCCAGTGTATACTCCAGTTTAGGTTACTATCTGATTAAGTAGACACTAGACTATGTGTACCCCTTCAATTAGCTGAGGATCATTCCACTTGCTGTTAAGTGGTTTCCACAGATAAACCTCAAATTTTCCACATCATGCATATTTTAAATTCAGGTGTCATGTTAATACTGCACATTAAGTAATGTCCACAGGTTATCAGAGAGCACAGCATGAATTGGGGGTGCCTTATCAATGTACACGGACAGTGGATAGGTGATATGCAACTTTCTTGGAAGTTAAGGCTGGAAATCAGGGGTGAAAAGGCCAGACGATAGAACTGAAAGAAGCTCCACATTTTTTAATATGGCGATAGATTTCTGTACACATTGAGAAACCGAAATTGCCATAACTAAGAAGCACAAGACAGTAATGCTATAGTGTATACATAATTATCAAATTGTAACAGGAAAGATCTAACTCCATAGGGTGAAACCATCACAAATCAGCTCAATTTTTCTCCTTTATCAAACAAAATAGACATTTAAACTGTATTGCTTTTAATTAATCATTGAATATTCATAGATTGTTTTGGAAAGAGACAAACCATTGAATATTGATTGTCATATTGAAAATTCAATCTGTGGAAGTAAAGCTGGCAGCTTCTGCTCTCTAATAAAAATTCCTCAGCATTATCTTTCTATGAACTTTTTCTGTAAATGCACCTTTGTCAAAGACAAAATAAAATTAATTTGATCAAACTTGATGGTCTGCATGCTGACACTCGTAGGTTTTCACTTGATTACGATAATATTAAATAGAGATAATCCTTAACGATCCATTAAGTACAATTGGGAAGAATATGCCTCATGAATTTACATAAATCACAGTTCATCACAGCTGGCTGTGTCTATCAATGTTAATCTACTGCCATCCTTAATATCATCGAGCATAAGCCCTGAGAGTTGCCAGTGATTTGTGAGTTGATTTGCTTGCGTTGTTTATGGGGGAGCCAGAAGACTGGATCGGGAAATGAGACTGACACAAAGGCCTCTTCATTTAGCTCATTCTTCAGAATCATTACTACGTCTCTGCTTCATCATTAACACACTGTAACACACTGTATGACATACGGCACCCACGCTACTTATACCTGCTGGTCTTTTTGTGCAGCTGTGTGGGTAGACTTTTGCTCTAAGGGAAAACACGACAAAAGGCAAACCTAGACAAGGAGCCGTGTGGGGGGGTCCTTCACCCTTATAAATCTCAGTCTTTAACGCTGATTGGATTCCAACTCCGGTCTCTTGCTGACTGAAACTTTCAAAGGCGGGGTGAATAAAGAAAGAAAAAAAAAGTCAAATAGAATCACTTACGTATTCTTCAATGATCAAAGGCAATTGCACAAACTGTCTGTCTTGAAGGCTTTCATCTCCCTCCATTCATGTAGGAAGTGTGTAAGAGTGTGTCTCACTTTGCATGACTTTAGAAATTACAGCTCGGTCTGAGCCTCTTACGAGGGGAGAGAGGATGAGCTGCTGGGATGAATATGTAACAGTGCAGAAGCCTGCTCATCTCCCTCCCTGGGCTGTTCGATTACGGACAGCCCAATTATGGCAGAATCACAGCCACCATGTTGAATATAAATGTTCAGAAACACAAGAATCACAGCTGTCATGTTGAATGTCAATGTACAGAAACGCGAGACTGAAACCTTTTCAGAAATAATAGCCTTGTCTGTATGAATACTTGTACACACAATTTCTTCTGCGATCGCTCGTTAATCATAATGGAGAAAGAAGTCATGCATTGTAAGCTTGATGACATGATAAAGTAAGGATGTTAAAAACAATGATCCCTTTTCAGATGAAACTTCACAGGCTACAAACCCCCCCACACCCACTCCCACACTCCTGAAATAAAATTTAAGGTAAGAGAAATTGCACTGACCTACTGACCTGACCTGAGAAGACTTTTGTGCAAATTACACTAGATGTCTGGAATTATTTCCCCAAAATATTACTCAAAATCCCCTATCTTACCAACTGACTCCCATACACATTCTGAAGGCTTCTCTCATGCGTTATTTTAAAATTGCCCAGCTATCATTGACTCCCATACATTTTTGCTTTGAAACTTACCCCATTCATTTTTCTAAATCCCTACATTTGGGGAAATATCCCCCGTTTGGCAACCCTGATTCTTTTATATATAAAAAAAATAAAATTGTTTGCCTGTGTGTCCTGAACAGATGCTGTTATCGGTAGAAGTAGATCTGAACAGATGATGCTATTGGTTGGAATAGATATTGACCAATGGGTAGAATTTAGGGTATGGCACATTTTTGATGAAGCAAGTGGCAGGAAAATTAAGAAGGAGAAGCAGAAGATGAAGAAGAAGAAGCAGAAGAAGAAGAGGTCAGAGGGTACAGAAGGACTGAGAGTGTGGCCCTTGCAGTTATTTATTTGGGAGATCCTGGAAAGTGCCAAACTCTCGCTGCTGTGTAGGTATAGGGCATGCCCTGCTGACCTGTAACCTGGCAGATGGCACCTCTGCCCTCTCAATATAATAACTAATAATTAGATGCAGGTATAACTACTGCATGCATGCTCAAAAAATACAAATACAAGTACCTTATTTAATATGAACAAATGAATGAAAGAAAGTATTAGATGTTGAAAAACATATATACAGCCACACATAAATGTGATATCAGTACATACATTAAAAATGATCGAGGTGGTCCTCATATTAGGCAAGGATGGCAGGCAAGAAAAAAATGTGTTATTGATTATTGTTAATGACATTTTTCAGTTAGCTTAAAGTGCAGTTTCAATAAATAAATACAAATATCAATACAATTTATACAGAATGGTTCTTAAAAAACTATTTGGCACACTTTTCGAGTAACTAAGATGAAAAGTGGCAAATGGATCATATTGAAACTTAAAGTTCTTTACTATGCATCACATATAATATTCATTTTTACACCATGTTACAAAATATATACAATAAAAAGCTGTCAGCAATGTATAAAAACGTAATTATGAGTATCATTTCTGTAATTACATTTACGCTGCCTTGTGATCTCATTTGAGATACAGTTCTGAGGTGAATTTTCCATATTATCTTCCCAAGTATCAAAAGACAGCCCATATACACATAGTCATATCCTGCACACACAATGTGAGGAAATTAAAAATACAGATTCTGTATTTGATAAAACAAACTTTCAGGCACCTCTGAGCCACTTTATCACTGAGGTCGCAAATTCATTTTTAATGCTGAGGTCTGACTATAGACAAAATTGTTGACAACCATCTGACTTTTCATTTTAATGCAGTGGACATGAACATATTTGCACAGAAATGTGATTAAAAAAACATTAAATAATAAATTCTGCCACATAAATGAGGTGAATGCATGGCATCCAAGTGGATCTACTTTCACACACCCAAACCCACCTTAAATCTGGTACAAAGTAAATGAATTATCCCTGGGACTTGTTGCATTTATAAATAACTACCATTGAGTCATGGGCCTTTGCCATCATCAAAGAGGTTAAGCCTAGGGGAGGTCAAGCCTCGAACCTGACCACATTGTACAATATTTGCTTTTTCTAAATCAGTTTGATGTAACGTCAGACTCATAATGTTTTTAATTTAGATGATTCCCTCCATCCAGGCCCCAGGTATGCATAGAGTATGAGATACAGTTTCTCAGATGAGCAACACATTGTATCAGTGAGGAAGAGATGTGTATGTCTCTGACAGGTATACATTAGGTCAAGACCCCAACATAGGTTGAACACATGCACGTTTGGAAAGATATAAGCACCACCTCATAATATGGTAATGGATTGCTCAAGAGCCCAGAGCTTGAGAAATCACCAGAAATTGATAAATTGAGTTTTCTACTCTGTAAAGTTTCAGAATCAATTTATCAACCTGCTCTTACTCAGGGCAATGTGTTATAATTACACTTCCTGCCTGAGTACATCATTATCATTGCATTAATTTTTATAAACGATCACACCGAATGTTTATCGTGTCACCAAAGTAGTTTTCAAACTTTGTTTTTAGAGTACAAGCAATTTGTAGCAAATTATTGTAATTTGTTGGAGGCATTAAATCATAATACAAATACATAAAAAATGACACATCACCTAGCAGAGCCTAGTGTATCATAAATATACAGTGCTGTGAAGAAGTAAGTGCTAATGTCTTGTTTTTTGGCAAATGTTGAATCAAAAGGATACTTGGCTATCACATAAGTCCTAATATAGATTAAAGGTGGTGTGCTATAGCAAATAACATGAAAAATTACAACTTGTCCATTATCTACTCAACAAAAAAGTCATCAGACATTGAATACCCCTGTGGGAAAACATAAGTGCACCCCTAGCTTAAGTAACTGGTAAAAGCTATTTTAGTAGCAATTAGTATTGATAAGTTTCTCACATTGATTCATTGATTGAATCAATGTCCAGGTCCTGAGCCATCAAAGCAGCGCAAAATCTCCACCCTTCTGCCACCACGCTTCACATTGTAAAGAGATACTTTAGTGGTGGTGTTCCTCCAAGCAAATTCTCCCATTGAAGTCAATAAGAAAATTAGCATGGATGAACACCACTGAAGCACCCCATCACTATTAGTGATTGAGTTAATCAATGTGTCAACCTTCCTTTACCAGAGCATTGTACATTGCACAGCTGAAAGCCCATTGAGATGCATTGAAAGAACCTGACGTGGGCTCTACATGCAAGAATGCCATGGTTTAAACAATTCTGTAAGGAAGAGTGCTCCAGAATTACTTCTAGGCAATGTGAGAGACTTGCTTACAGGACATTTTTAGTTAAAATAATTGCTAATAAATGAGCTTTTACCAGTTACGGAAGCTAGGGGTGCGCTTACCTTTTCTCACAGGGGTAGCCAATGTTTGATGACTTTTTGTTGAGTAGATAATGGAAATGTTATAACACTTTATGTATTGTTTGCTGTATCACATCACATTTCATCTATGCTAGGACTTACACGATGGTCAAATATCCTTTCGTTCCTAAATTGGCCAAAAAAAAAGAAATTAGCAGGGAGTGCACATACTTTTTCACAGCACTGTAAGTGATACACTAGGTTGTGTAATTAACAAATGCATTAGTTATCATGACATCAGAATGTTGATATTGAGCTCCACCTGCATCTCATTTGTCCAGTTCTTTTCAGAATCATTTATCTTCCCTCTTGTCTGCCTGTAACCCCCTAACATAATAGATCTCAGAACCTCAATAGTAATTATCATTTGCAAAATTATACTTGGTACAAGATCAATATGTAAGCTTGCAATTTTGGTTGGTTGTGGAAAAGAGGTGATAAGACATTTTCTGCTGTGCCAAGTGGCATTGTTTAGAATAATGAGACATAAAGCAAGTCAGTTGGTACTCTCTGGAGTCTCTCTCATTTGCACGTGTCTCACTGAATTTAATTCAGGTCCACGAAATGGAAAGCAATTAATGAAAATATTCAGCAGAAGCATGTCTTTACCCATATTTATAGGTGGAAAGATGAAGGGATGACAATGACCCAGGGACTTGTGAGAACCCTGAGAGTACTCCATATCACATCCATCGACCGGCCAATTGAAAGCATTTTACCACAAAGTGTATAATGAAGGTCGTTCATAGGATGTCCTTCTTACATACAGTAGTAACACTCACAAGCCCCACATGCAGTCTAACTGACTTAAATGTATAAGAAAGCTCTATTATGCTTGAAAACACACACACACACACACACACACACACACACACACACACACACACACACACACACACACACACACACACACACACACACACACACTACGTGCTGACTGAAGAACTAGTGTTAGTCCACTGAAAATTATGAATATAAATTCCTACTTCATACTTATTTTCAAAAATAAATAGAATACAAAAATAAAAAGGTCACCACTAAAGGAGCTTGGCCACACCCCTAGTTTATTATTATCAGGCCCAAGAGCATTTATGGAGGAGAAATTAATTTCTGTGCACAGCAAGGAACTACCCATGTCACGATCTCAGCAGCTTTTCCATTCTGACTCACATATATATATCTGCCCAAGGCGAAGAACAGGAGATGGACACCTGTGTTCATTATATAGTGGAACAGGAGCCAATCACCCAAGTACTCTGAGCTGTAATATTCTGTCCATTGCTGAGTCCAAAAGCTAAAAGTGGGGAAGTTCAGGACTGTCTGGCAATTGTCGGGGGGATATTTTATGGTTCAAGATTAGTAATGTGAAGTGGTCCATGTAATGCGATGGAGAGGCCTTAACCAATGGGGGCCATTTAACATGTATCTGCAGAACATTCATATTTGTATGACCTATTTCAGTGTTGATACAAAAAAGTAGTGTAAATCAAAGCACTAAGCAAACTGAAAAAAAATGTGCACAATTAATTGGCTTTATGTGTGAATGATTCATTGAAATTTAGTTTGTTGTTGGGTTTGCTTTAATGCAGGATCACTCGGTGTTAAGTAAATATGTTATCGATATGATATTTGCATTTCTCCCATATGGCCATGCTATAAATGCTACAATTAATCTGGCTGCTATCCAATCCTTGGTAGTAGCCGGACGTGTCTTTGTGAGTTTTACAAAATGGAAAAAATACAGCCCAGACTAATCCCCTGTTCACACTGATAAGAGTGAAGCAATTAAACAATATCCTTGTTTCCATTATAAGGCTCAGAAAAGCTAATTAAAAGTATGCTGTTAATGGCCCCTTGCTAATCGTGCTCACAGATGTTCAGTAATTGATTAAAGGAAACTGAAATAGGATTGTCTTTAAATTAGTGAAGGTTGTATATTTGTAAAGATACATGTGTATATAATATGCTTCTTTTTATGTTATGAATAACACCTGTTTTAGTTCAGAACTAACGTTAAAACTGTTTATCAAAATAACTATGCATGCTGTGATCCTCCCTGGTTTGGACAACAAGTGCTGCTTTGGGTGTTGAACCAAAGGAGTTCTAGTTGGTAGAATTGTAGCACTTTTATTAGCATTCATTAACTGAGTGACTAGAAAGTACTAGAACGTGTACAGTAGACACATACAATTTACATTTTCTTATAATGTAATGGCTGACACATTGTCATGAAATAGATTAAATACATTCAATACATATTAATGTGCCGTACTGTGTTGCAATATTAGCTGATAAGTTGGCTTGCACTTTCAGAGAAATAGACTTGTTAAGCCATGCATAGCAAATGAATTACAACTCTATGGGCTCATGCCTGTTATGATTTCTGTAGAGATGGATGTGGTATACATATTTTCTCATATGCATTTCTGCCTGCATTACATTTTTGAACTGAATGCGAATTTTGAAGTCTGTGCTGACATCTCTGGCTCATATTAGGCATGGACTGATGCAGTGGCAACTGGTGAGGTCTTGAACAGGGGAAGCTCAGACCTTGTGTGGGGGGCGTGCGCATGCAGTGCGGCGAGTCTACCAATGGTGTTACGACACCAGTAACACCATCCATAATAAAGCTGTCTACTCACTGTCAAAGCTGTTCTCTCTGTCTCAATTCTGCCTTCACACTGTCTAGACTTCTGTAGGTGCCCCCATTTTGTTCTCTCATTGCAAATTCAGTTGGGAAACAAATGGGAGTATGATTCAATACAAAATTATTGGAAAACAAGAAAAACCAGACTATTTCATAGAAAACATAACTTTACCTGTAGCTACTTTCTAATTTCCATAAAAAAGTGTATATAAAATATGAATAACTGATATTCTGAATGTTTAGGCCTACCATTTCATAACTATAGTTCTGTATTTCATACTCATATTGCTTTCAACTGAAACAAAACAACATTTACTAAATTTAAGATAAAAATGACAATTCATTTTGATAACATACAATTTCTAAATGAGAGAGATGAGTAACTCACAGTGCTTAGCCTGAAGGACTGCATCAGCCTGAACTTGTCCTTTCCTTGTCCCTGCATTTGAACTATGATTCTTTACCTACTTTAAATGGATCCTTTAAATCTGCTCCCTCATCTTACTACTGCCCTGATGCTGCACTACTGCAAAATAACGCTTCTAAACCTATAACACATGTTGCAAACAAAAACCATCAATCAAGGGCCTCCCAGGTGGTCTAGTGGTTACAACGCTCGTCGCTGGCCACTGCGACCGGGGTTTGATTCCACCGAGTCGGCTCTGGTCGGGAGTGCCACTAGGGGATGGCAATTGGCTGTCCGCCCCAGGGAGGGGGGAAGGAAGCCAACATGAGTCCACTGCGTATAGGAGTGGTTCTGGAGTACCGGAGTTACGGTCGACAGGCTTAGCGAGCGCCATCTTGAAGGAAATGATATTTTGCCTCACAGGGCTACGGCAGTGAACTCGCAATACGAGGGGGGGATTGACATGAAAAATAGAGGGTATAATTGGCTACTAAATTGGGAGAAAATGGGAGAAAATCTGAAACAAATTCTTTAAAAAACAAAAAACAAAACATCAATCAATAAATCAATGTGCTCTTCGTCACACAAGCTAGCTAGCTCAGTTTGCTAATCATTTGCTAACTAGCTAGCTAGCTCATTCTACGAGGTAGAGTTAGATGCAAGCTAGCAGCAAGTTAGCAAACAAATTAATGCAATTACCTACTTTGTATAACTATTCCCAATTTAGAAGTTATAAACACTTTGCCGAATTAAGGAGTCAGTGAGCAGTGGATTTGCTGAGCAGATAGATGGTGTTGTTTTGTAAAACAGTTTTTCAATCTAAGTGACATACAATGGAATGGAAATACCACTCTGAAATGGAGGTATTTTAAATAGCTATTATATTATAGGGCCTCCCGCGTGGTCCAGTGGTTACATTCGACACTGGCCACGGTGACCGGGGTTTGTTTACCCATCGTGCCAGAGTCGGCTCTGCCCGGGAGTGCCACCGGCGGTGGTGATTAGCTGTCCGCCCCAGGGAGGGGGGAGGGAAGCCAACAGGATGTTTGCTGCGCACAGGAGTGGCTCTGGAGTATCAGGTTACAGTCGATGGCCTGGCGAGTGCCATCTCGGAGGAGACAATGCTTCACCTTTGTCACTACCGGTCACTACTCACATTACAAGGGGGGGATTGACTTGAAAATAGCAGGTGTAATTAGCTACCAAATTGGGAGAGAATGGGATCAAATCTGAAACAAATTCTTAAAAGAAAAAAAAATCTATTTATTAAAAATATATGGGAAGCTGAGCTTTCCTTGTTGTTTTAAAGGCATCACCACCGGTGGGGTGGATGGACACCCATTAGTCCATATTCCACTCTTATAATTAAATTTTTTTGTTTATTTGTCATTTAGAAACTTTTTACTGCTATAATAGTTTTACTGCTGTTTTACTGTTTTACAGTTTTTTTCCCAGGATCTCATCTACAGTTGGAAATTTGTTATGACTACCTTGAAATTATTTCAAGCCACAAAAAAGAGTTATTTCTACAATTCATGCTGCACACTCAAAGCCAAATTAATCTAGAATAGCTTCCCCTCACCGGGTATTACATTACACACTGTATAGTACACAGTACAGTATTATATTAATACCATACAGTACACAGAGTATAGAGTAATATATTCTACACCAGTGGTCTTCAAAGATATGCCCACAGACATGTTCACGTCCTCGAGGAGGATTAGTTGTGTCCATGAAGCACAGAACAAAAGTCCAATGATGGGAAATGTATGCTTTTGAATGTGCCTATTCATAATACTGCAGTGTCCTCCTTTAATAGCTACTTTTCCAAAAGTGCAGTCAACCCCGCAGTTGGTCCCAAAACCTGAAGGGATCAGAGAAGCCTCGTAAATCCAAACCTTTCTGTGAGGAAATGACATTGAGAAGGCATCCGCTTCTCCAGGGTGTGGAAAACGATCTCTCGAATTTAACAATTTAACATTGACTGTGGCTGTCTGCAGCCTTGTGTCGTGCACACAGAATTGCCTGTGTAGCCAGGTATTCCTGTAGGTGCAGTAGAGGATCTGCATCCCCCATGGTACCCATACTGCTATTACTCAGTGGAGAAGTAGAACCAGTTTTGTCAATATCTGTAATTATTCTCTGTCTCTGCCATACTGCTATCAACAGTTCCCCTCAAACAGTGTAGGAGACTGTGGACTTTGAAAAATCCTCCTAAAACTCAGCTTGGTTGTAATAAAAAAAAATCCAATGTCCTCCATTTTCATTGATAAGGTAAGTCAAATAATAAAATGGTGAAGTTTATTTTAAATTTCTTGACATGCCATCAGTAGATGTATGGCCGTTAAAACACAAAGATAACCAAAAGAAGATATGCACATTATCTCTGCAAGTATGCATACTGTAGCTATTAGCTACAAATGAAAGGAATTAAAATGGGAACTGTTATCATTCAAGGATTGTGACATATTGCTTTTTGATTAAAACAGACGGCAATTATGCTGCTCAGTCACTCAGTTTGTTGAGCTTTAAAATAAAATAGCGATGAATTTAAAACTTTAATTTTATAATTAAGGTTTTTATTTTAATTTAATAATAGCAATTCACGATATAATTCCACGGTTAACCACGGGTAATAACCCAACATTCCAAATGTGTACTAAAATGATCCCAAACACAATCCCTAATCCCTAATATAACAACCAGGAGAGCAGCATAAACACATTGATACTTCAGTCAAAATGAGCAGGGCTTGCCTTCTCCAAAACATTTTCTGATTAGCAGCACGGCAACGATGAAATATTATTCATGGAACGCAGTCATGACTCACTCATATTGTGCTGTGTCCTCAAGTTTTCTTTGCTGTTAAGAACACCAAAGCAAAAGCAAGGATCACAACACGCATTTGATGCTCCATGAGTTCAATTATTTCTCAACAACTTTAAAGTATATATTTAGTGAAAGATGTTGCTTTTGGTTTCATTTATGCATAGGTGTTTTGCTGCTCAGGATGGGGCGGGGCAACCACATTTTGCTTAGGGCCAGTGGCAGGTCCAGACCACTTTAACAGGGGTGGCCCAAGAGTGGCATAGAACCACACAGGGGGGGGGGCATTCAAAATGTAATACATTTCAAAAGATGTGATTGACAGCCTAATAAACTATCAAGAGCCAGATGAAGTAGGGTGGCACACAGGGTGGCCAACCAAATTTCTCTGGGGGCAGGTGCCCCCCCAGGCCCCTGCCCTGCTTAGGGCCCCCAAAAGGTAGAAACTGTCATGAAGCCAGGGTTACTTTGCTGACTGTTGCTCTTTTACTTCCTCACCATAAACATACTCATTCAGTGCCTTTTGTGCAGTGTCATTGTTTTTCGGCACTGGGGGTAAAGCCTTATCTAAAATTAATAGAATTTTAAATGTGCTTTAGTTACTAATCATTCTTGGCTTTTCAAGCATTTTGTGTGCTCCAGCCAAGTTCATTCTACTTATTAAAGCAGTTTCCTAACGACTGAAAACACCAGGTGTCGGCTAATTAAATACACTTTTCTCTAATCTTTCCAAAATATACTCTCTTTTTTCTTTAAACGCAGAGCGCAGACATATTCAGCCTTTTATATAAAACTGCTCATTTTGCCCCTCCGGGTTTTATCGAGCCAGAGAAGAGTAGAATAGATTAATGTGCAGATGATCACTCATAAATTCAAGTACACATTTCAGTCCATTTCATATAAACAGTTTGATAGATCCTTTACAAGAGACGAGAGGCACAGGGCAGATGGGTGGCTCAGGCAGTAGGAGGGCTGAATTAAGAAGCACTTGTTAAAATAAAAAAACAAGTACAAAAATAAAAAAGAGACTAAATTGCCAACTTACTTTTATTGCATTATCTATCTGTGTGCTATACTCCCAGTAGTACTAGGGGAAAATAACATATATTTTACAAATATATCATTACCATGAAAGTGCAGCCCAATTTATGACAAAATGGGGACATACTGTATATGGTTATCCAGAGACATGAGAGAAAGCTAAACTGCCTGACTCCTCAGTCCCAGTGAAACAGTGAAGATGTTGGTTATGTTTTAGAACAAAATAATAGTTGGTTGTCATATGAGGCTAAAGATCTAACATCTCAGCACACTGTACTATATGCTGAGGGCAATGTTATATACCTACAGGTAACTGCCAAAATAAAGGAAACACCAACATAAAGTGTCTTATAACGGTGTTGGGCCACCACAAGCCACCAGAACAGCTTCAGTGCACCTTGGCATAGATTATACAAGTGTCTGGAACTCTATTGGAGGGATGCAACACCATTCTTCCATAAGAAATTCTACCATTTTGTGTTTTGTTGATAATGATTCAGGTGCCTCTCCAGAATCTCCCGTAAGTATTCAATTGGGTTGAGATCTAATGAATGAGACGGCCATGGCATGTGGGTTACATCATTGTCATGCTCATAAAAGAACTCAGTGAGCACTCGTGCTCTGTGGATGGGGGCATTGTCATCCTGGATGGGAGACCACTCCCATCAGGATAGAAAAGCTTCATTTACTTCATCAAGTACTTTATGTTAAGGTTTCAAACAGTTGTTAAAAATGCACAATCAAAATTCTGTTGCTGCACCTCCACAGTGTCAGATTAACACAAGGTAATTCTGTACTATATAGAGCTCTTGCGCATACTAATGCTGGCACCCTGAATCTTTCAAATGAATAAAAAACATTGCTAATCTCTGAGGGCCTGGGGCTAAATAAATTGTGTATTAAATGATCATATTTTAAAGAATTAACGTTTCTTCTAACGTTTCCGGAAGGTGTCGGTCTGGACAGGGGAAGGGGGGCTTAACGGCCACGCCTACTAGCGGGGGAGCCAGCAGCCACACCTGAGTGAAATGTTCTAATCATACCTGTGTGCTTAACACTGCTCTGCTCTCTTAGTAGGTGGCTGAAACCAGGAGTGGAAAAGCTTGAGAGTGAAAAAGAAAAAGACGGAAAAACCAACTGAAAAGTTGTGTGTGCGTGTTGTGCATGATATTTCAGTGTTTGCCAAAAGGCAGCCTTCCATTTAGTTTATTTTTTTGATTTATTGCTTTTGTCCGGAACCCGTGAGGGGGAACGTAGAAGAACTTTGTTATTTTCTTTTGTGAGAATTTAAGCTTTCCCTCGCTCTCCCTCCCTGAGGGGATAACTCAGTAAACCCTGGTCAAGGAGCGATCGACCCATTCCCTGTGTCCTGCTGCTCTGTTCCCTTCGGGGTGTGTGACATGCATGTTTAAAGATTATCATCAAAACAATCACAGTTGGCCCTACTGTACTTCAAGATACGGATGAACCAAAACCCACACCAAAAAGGACAGAGTTAGACATATCATGGCAATGTTGGTTTGACTTAATCCAACTAACAACATGTTCACTGTGGTATGGTGGTCAGTGTCATTATTATTGCACTGGTGCTGGTAAAATGTCAATGTCCCATAAGCAAGGATGTATGAGATGAAGTATATATTTAGTTATATACAGTACATGCACATTAATAACACATGCAGCAATGCTCTGCAAAGGTCTTTGGCCCCGTTGGTAATGAGGCCTATGTTGCAAGGGAATTCGCATTGGCTATTCTTGTGCTAGGTTCCAATTACTGAAACTCTTCTCTTGCTCCCACACCTGACCTGAACCTCAGTGAGAACTTAGCACTTTGAGCTGGACGCAATTAATGTCCTACGTGGATGGTTACTCACCGGACCGTTTAAGGTTGAGGTGGCCAGCTTGCATGGTTTTTTCTTCCCCGTAATTGTAAGGCTTTCACTGCTGAACTGGCTTTGACCTGTGTGCGCAGACTCTTTAGCACACCCTCACTCTCCGGCTCTATACTCGCAGCCGACAGTGAGCCCTTTGCATCAGCATCTCCATCTTTTCTCTTCAGTTCAGTTTCTTTTTATTGTCATTGCACAGAGTACAACGAAATTGAGTGGCAATCCTGACGGTACATTTATCAATAACAAAAACAACAACACAACAGAAACAGCAGAAACAAATTAAGGTTCTAAATATAAAAATAAATAAGTAAATAAAATGAAATATGAACATTTGCTGTTAAAAAGTTAAAAGTTAGAAGTTACATTAATTAGATGAGATATTGCACTTCCAGATATTGCACATTTGCTGAATTGCAGTGGCTCACTATAGCAGTAGTGTAGTACAGTTGGAATATAAACATACAAACAAAAGTGCAGTAGGAATGTAAACATCTATGCAGTTGTCACATTCCCTTTGTTCCTGTCTCATTTTCCTTTGTCTTGTTTCTCCCTCGTGATTGTTTGTGTTAATTGTTTTATTATTTTCCATTATTCAATTATCATCCCTCATTACTCCTCATCATGCTCACCTGTTGCCAATTCCGTCGTCCGTTCCGGCACACCAGCCTCCCATCAAGATCATCAGCCTTGCAGTATATCTACCCCAGTCATTCATCATCAGATCGTTGTTTTCCCTTCTCAGTTCATTCCTCATCTGTCTGCCAGCTCTGTCCGTCCTGCCAGCCCCGCCTGCCTGCACGCTTAGCTTGCCCTCCGGTAGCCTCATCCTGTCTGCCCTCCTGTGCATCCCTTCCATTGTCCAGCTCATCGTCTTCCACTACCTCTGTCATTACTATTATTATTAAATCATCACTCTCCATTCTAACCTTGTCTGTGTCTGCGTTTGGGTTTGTTCCTGTCGACATAACAGAATGATCTGACCAGCATGGATCCAGCGGACACGAACCAGCTCCGTCAGGCCCTGTCCCTACAGGGCGTTCTCGTCGGCCAACATGGCCAATCCCTCCAGGAGCTGATGGCAGAGCTGCGCGGCCTCTCCGCCAGCGTGAAGGAGATCGGGAACCAGGTGCAAGACTTGTCCTTACAGCTCGCTGCCCAAGGCTCCCCTCCTGTCGTCGCTTCACCCCCGGATCCGCTGGTTTTCCCGCACAAACAAGGAGCCTCACGTTCCTGCTCCGGATCGCTATGCCGGTGACCTGGGCATGTGCCGTGCCTTCCTTATCCAATGCTCCCTGGTCTTCGAGCAGCAGCCCACCTCTTATTCCACCGATGGGTCCCAATTCGCCTACGTGATGGGGTTACTCAAGGGGGATGCGCTGGCATGGGCGTCCGCCTTGTGGGGGAGCAATTCCTCCTGTTTCACCTCCTACTCCCGCTTCATGTCAGAATGTCTTCGACCACCCCGTCCGAGGCACGGACGTCAATCAACGTCTGTTCACCATTTTCCAGGGTTCCCGTACTGTGGCCGACTTCGCGGTGGAGTTCCGCATCACTGCTGCGGAGTCCGGTTGGAACGACCTGGCGCTCCAAGGTGCTTTTCGGCACGGCCTCAGTGACTCACTCAAAGATGAGTTGGCTGCCAGGGATGACCCACCAAGTCTCGACGACCTCATTTCCCTGGTCATTAGACTGGATAACCGCCTCCGCGAGCGTTACCGGGAAAGAGCTGTCCATTGTCCCTCCAACTTTCCTTCTCGTGGCTCATCTCTCTACCCTCCAAAATTAAGACCTGAACCCTCTGTTGCCTCTCTTCCTGGCCTTGTCTCCACCTCAGCCGTCTCTGAAGAGGTTCCCATGCAACTGGGTCGGGCTCGTCTCTCACCAGCTGAGCGTCTCTGGAGGGTGCAATCGGGGTCCTGCATCTACTGCGGTCAGTCTGGCCACTTCCTGTCTTCCTGCTCCCTTCAGCCAAAAGAGGGGGCTCGCCAGTGATTCTGTGGGTCCTGGCGAGTCGTACTACCACCCCACCAACACCGCGACCTCACATGCAGCTCAACGCCGTTATGTCATGGAACCAGCAGTCCCTGCCCTTGTCTGCATTAGTCAACTCCGGAGCTGACGAGAACTTCCTGGATTCCAACCTCGTCGCCCAAGCTGGGATTGCGTTGGAACCCCTCACGACTCCCCTGAACGCCAACGCTCTCAACGGCAAGCTCCTCGCCCAAGTTACCCCCCGCACTGTACCCCTTCACCTCACCCTCTCCGGTAATCACCACAAGACCCTCCAGTTTCACATCCTTTCCACACCCCACGCTCCCCTGGTCCTCGGCCAGCCATGGTTGGTGGCACACAACCCCCACTTCGACTGGACCACGAGTCGAGTTACCAACTGGAGTCTGTCCTGTCACTCATCTTGTTTGTTGTCTGCTCCTGCTTCTGCTCTGCCCGAGGCTCCTACGCCCACCGCTGAACCTCCCGATCTCTCCTCTATCCCTCCTGTTTATCATGACCTCGTCGAGGTCTTCAGCAAGCAACGCGCCCTTTCCCTGCCTCCGCACCGGCCTTATGACTGTGCCATTGACCTCCTTCCCGGGGCTTCCCTGCCTTCCAGCCGCCTCTTCAACCTGTCCCATCCAGAGAGGGAGTCCATGGAGCGCTACATCCGCAATTCCCTTGCCGCTTCGTTCCGCTGACCACAACCGGCGCTTCGCCGACCGCCATCGCACCCCGGCGCCCATCTACCAACCGGGTCAGGAGGTTTGGCTCTCCACTAAAGATCTTCCCCTTCACACTGCTTCCCGCAAATTCACACCCCACTACATTGGTCCCTTCCCCATTGACTCTATCATTAATCCCTCTGTTGTCAAGCTTCGACTTCCGACCTCCATGAGGATCCACCCCTCCTTCCATGTCTCTCTCCTTAAACCGGTCTCCACCAGCCCACTCTGCCCTCCAGCCCACTCTGCCCTCCAGCCGTCGCCCCTCCACCCCCCCGGATCATCGACGACCACCCGGCCTACATCGTCCGGCGATTGCTGGACGCACGCCGTCGAGGACGAGGATTCCAGTACCTGGTCGACTGGGAAGGTTATGGTCCCGAAGAATGCAGTTGGGTGTCCCGCGCCCTTATTCTAGACCCATCCCTCATTCGGGACTTCCATCTGGCTCACCCTAACCACCCTGTTCAGATGCCCAGAGGCATCCGTTGAGGGGGTACTGTCACGTTCCCTTTGTTCCTGTCTCGTTTTTCCTTTGTCTTGTTTCTCCCTCGTGATTGTTTGTGTTAATTGTTTTATTATTTTCCATTATTCAATTATCATCCCTCATTACTCCTCATCATGCTCACTTGTTGCCAATTCCGTTGTCCGTTCCGGCACACCAGCTTCCCATCAAGATCATCAGCCCTGCAATATATCTACCCCGGTTTTCCAGTCATTCATCGTCAGATCGTTGTTTTCCCTTCTCGGTTCATTCCTCATCTGTCTGCCAGCTCTGTCCGTCCTGCCAGCCCCGCCTGCCTGCACGCTTAGCTTGCCCTCCGGTTCCCTCATCCTGTCTGCCCTCCTGTGCATCCCTTCCATTGTCCAGCTCAGCGTCTTCCACTACCTCTGTCATTACTATTATTATTAAATCATCACTCTCCATTCTAACCTTGTCTGTGTCTGCGTTTGGGTTTGTTCCTGTCGACATAACAGCAGTGTTCTATAAGTGTAACTGTAAGTGTAGGTGTTGCAGTACTGATAGTCAACAGTCCGTGTCAGAGTTTGGAAGTGTTCAGTTCTCGTATGGCCCTGGGGTAGAAGCTGTTCTTAAGTCTGTTTGTCCGTGATTTGATGGACCTGAAGCATCTACCAGAGGGCAGCAGGTCAAACAGATGATGTCCAGGGTGGGATGGGTCTTTCAGTATTTTGGCTGCTCTACTGAGACAGCGAGAGCTGAAAATGTCCTCCAAAGACGGCAGTGAGCAGCCGATGGTCTTCTGGGCAACATTGATAACCCTCTGAAGGGCTCTCCTGTCCACTGCTGAGCAGCTGGCATACCACGTAGAGATACAGTATGCCAGCACACTCTCGATGGAGCAGCGGTAGAAGGTCACCAGCAGCTTCTCCTGCAGGTTGTTTTTCCTGAGGATCCTCAGGAAGTAGAGTCGCTGCTGTGCCTTCTTGACTACTGCAGTGGTGTTGGTAGTCCAGGAGAGATCATCAGAGATGTGCGTGCCCAGGAACCTGAAATCCGGGACCCTTTCCACACAGTCCCGGTTGATGTATAGTGGGTCGGGGTCTGCACTGTTCTTCTGGAAGTCTATTATGAGTTATTTTGTTTTTGAGGAGTTCAGGATGAGATTCAGCTTTCTCTTCCATTTTGTCATTGATGCCCATTAGGGCAGGGGGCTCCACACCCAGACTCCAAGCCCAAGTTGAAGTGTATGAAATACAGTGTCAGTTTTCACCAGTGAATTTTCTTTGTAGCCTGGAAATTACTTTACTGGTTGTTGGTGCATTGCTTTACTGAAATTGCTTAAATTGTTACCACTATTGCAATGACTAATCTGCCATATGTGTAACGTGTAATGATATGTATAATTTGTGAAAATATCATTTTTGGTGCTGGTCACATGCTGTTGTATTGCACTGTAACCCAAGCCATAATGTTGAATAAACCCTAATACTAATGCTAGACCCAAATGGTGATTTGATTGGAAGTTTGCTGACAGGTCAGTCATATAGTATTACACATAAACGAGCCTCATGCATTTATTTTATATCTTAATGTTGTTTTTGACCTGGCTTTTATTCCTTTTTTATAGACAGTAAATTGTTTTCCTTTTATTAAGTTTTTCTATGAGTGCATTTGCCCCTAAGGGATTTAAGAACCACATTCTGTCCCTGAAGGGGCTTCCCTGGCCAGTGCAGAGTGCACGCTGTGATTTGTTGTCTTCATCGCTTTCTGTCAGAGGTCAGTAACCTGAATAAATTAAGATCCAAGTGCATTTGTGAGATGCTTAGCTTGCCATGAACCTAAACCTATATGTTTAACTGTGTGTTTTAGAAGGCACAGTAAATCATTACAGTTGTTCCATATACTATCCGCTTTTGGACCCTCACAAAACAGATAAATGTTACCATGCTACCCCTCCAGTCAAACTGACTGACAGAGTCCATGGATTTAATGGCTGCCGGCCTTCTAATGGACGACGTCCTTTCTAAACAATTGATAAGCGCTCCCAAATAAGCCCCTTTGGACATTGTTATGGGTCTTGTGATGTGACACAAATTGACTTCTACCTTTGTTTACATACTTTGTTTCTCCGCCCACACACACACACACACACACACACACACACTCCTCTAGCGTTCAGCTTTGTTAATCAAGAATAGCGATTTAAAATGGAGCAACATCATTTCACTGAAACGTCTCTTCTATTTATCATACAGAGGATGTTTGTTTATTATGCGTTCCAATATGAAATAATATGGTTCTCGCATTTAATCATTTTATTGATGATATGTTGTGGTCTATTTTCAAAATAAATGAAGGCCATATTTCTTAGTGTGCAATAGCCAATAGAAAAGTCAAAGGAATTATTGTTGACCCCCCTTCCCCCACATTCGAGCCACAGGACAGATGAGCAAGCAGAGCTTGGAATGAATTGTGGATTTATTGGATTTACTTATTTATCATTGCTTTGAAATGAATACATTTTTTGTCAAGTATGACCCTTAACACATGTTTCATTTGATGTCACAAGGAAAGTGCACGGTCAAATTGTTTGTGGAACAAGGTCCAGTTGTTTGTGGAAAAAATTGTAATGGAAATAGATTATGAACCAGAAGTCATGGGTGTTTGCAGTGATATGCTCTGTTCCCGTATCTGCAACATAAATCATTTTCACCACACATGAACTGCTCAGTTAACCACCAATGAGAGGGATCATGATATAGTGTTCTGATGCTTTAAGACTCAACAGTACAATGAACGGAAGTCCAATTCTAGTGACCTGAAATCATCAGTTATGTCTTTTGAACGGTACTGTACAAAATGTATTTGTAAACTATACTAGCATTCTGAAATCTCTATTTTTTCTGTGTTCACTGCTCAATGCTGTGGTAATGCAGTTTCTTTGAGACTGAGAGAACTGTAGTCTGCATTCATGTTTATCATTCAAATAAATAATTATTGCTGATAATACTGACATATAGGGTCAAAATAATATAGTATAGAGCCTTTAATGGTTGGGCAATATGAAAAGCAATCAATAGACACAACAAAGGTACATTATTTCCAATGTTTAGGATCTGTAGTGTTCAAACCGTAATCACAATAACACTAAAGGGAACACTGCTTTGAAGAAAAGTTAAACTTAATTGACATTGGGAAAATTCAATTAATTGATGCTTCATAGAATAAAATAAAAGATAGAAATCCTATTGTTTTATTTAGATTTGCCCTTTAATTACTGTCAACATATGATATTAGGGTAATTAGATTTAATGAATGACATTGCCTGTTAGAGCCTTTTTCACAATCCTGTTTTTATTTTTTCAAAAATAATTAACATTATGCAAAGAATTGGCATGCATTATAAGGACAAAGCTGGGGGAGGGCCAACTGACAGCATAACAATAATCCTTTGTACAGTATCAGAAAAATGTCTGGTATGAGTTGGTTATGTACATTCTGATGGGAAGATTATGGCTCCCTTCTTTGCAAGAGCACACTTCGTAAAATAAAATAAAATACATTATATACATATATGCATTAAATAATATACACGTATTGTAAAATACATTGTGTAATAAATTGAAAACATCTTCACTATTGGCATCACATCCTTTGTTTTGAATGCTTATCCAAAACTGTGATTGATGCACTTCACACAAACAATGGATGTTTTCATTTCAAAATGAAAGATCTTTAGATTTTGAGAATCAATATAGCTGTTTTAAAACTCTCAGGAGAGTATCTCACATACCTCTGCTGATAATTAGTCATAGAACTGCACCAGGGACACTGTTAAGGTTAGGTGTTGGGTGTTGCCTTGTACAGGTAACTGCCAAAAGGAAACACTTGAGTAAATGAGGGATGCAAAGTATATTGAAAGCAGGTGGTTCCACACAAGTAATTAGCATCCCATCATACTTAGAGTCATGTATAAAAATGCTAAGCAGACCTAGTTGCCCATTATTTTAGCTACCATGGCTAGAAGAAGGGATCTCAGTAACTTTGAAAGAGGGGTGATTGTTGGGGAACATTTGACAGGAGCTTCGGTGACAAAGCTCAGCTTGCTGATGTTTCACAAGGAACAGTGGCTAAGGTGATGTTGGGATGGAAATCTGAGGAAAAGACATCATCAACTAGGGGCAACTGTGGTCAAAAGTGCATTCTCCTCGATCGTGATGCACGTGCATTGGTTCGAGATTCAAGGCAAAACAGACGAGCAACACTGAATCTGCAAATATCAATCTAGGGCGTGAGCAGGCAGTTTAATCAAGTACAGTCCATCAAGAGAGGGATACTATGGTCAGGTTGCAGCCCTATTAAGACACTTTATGTCTGTGTTTCCTTTATTTTGGCTGTTATCTGTATATCACTTTAGTCCAGAAAAAGTTGGACGTGTTTGTCAGCTCTGGCCCCCAGGGTACCGCACAAACATCCAACACAGACGTATGCGGATAAACTAAAAGAAGTTCCAGGCAAACTGTACTGCTCTCTTCCACAGGAACCACAGGGAATGACCACAGAGAGAGTATAATGATTACAGTGTAATCTTATTTGATACAACAAGTAACAAAGTTATCCTGATACATGAAGTTGTAGCATTCAGCATGACACAGAAGCGCAGAGGAATTTCACATTTCCATCTGCTAAACACTTCTTGGCAGATGGCTGGGATAATTATTTCAAGCCTGAGTAAGACACCTAAATAGCCCACCACCTGAAGTGACAAAGGGTTTGCAATCACAGCATCAGTGGGGTGACCCTGCTTGTGGCTTAGGGGCTAATAGTAGAACAAAGCAAAGTTATATTTTTTAATAATGGTAACCCTGACATGACCGCTGCACATTACAGTATTTCAGTTTTTTGTTTCCAAAGATCCGTTTTTTTATTGCAATTCTAATAAAAATAGCAAGAATAAAAATATAAAAATAATTGCAAAAATTTAAAATTCTTGTCCTATTGATAAGGATTTTCCCCAAACCTCAAGTACAAAATCAAATCTGATATAAAGAATATCTATTTTTCTCAAATCTTATGTAAAGAATAGCTCAATTGAAGGCATAGATTATTACAGACTTGCAAGCAAGGTCATGTCACGATCACTGTTATTTTTTGATTGAATAAAGACAATAATCATTATACTCACTTCATAATAAAACTTAATCATAAAAAACTTTATTGACTTAATTATACAAGGAGTAGGAATATACAGAGAGAGTGTATGTGTGTGTGTGTCTGTGTGTGTGCGTGCATGTTTCCTGCTTTATTGTACTCTTGGGGAATAGCAAAAGCATAACAATAATAATTAGAACTTGAAGTGCGCTACTCTGAGTGGGAAAGAAATGCAGTGCGGAACTAAGGCAGTATCTGTAAGAATCATTTGGAATTCAAGTGTGTCATCAGACAGGTGCCAAGATATGGAGGACACCAAGATGTTATGAAGTGAAGTTCACAGCAGGGAGGCTGTAGATAAACACTTACACATTCGTGGAATAAGGGTAAGAGGGCTTATGCATGGCATACAACTCTTGATAAATGTTCGGAAGAACATTAACACACGCTCCCTCGAACAGATGAATCTCTGGGACCCCTCCCACGTCCTGCACCCAGAGTTGCTCTGAGCCCTGAGCTGCTGCCATCAGGCAGGCGGTTCAGACTCCCACAGTGCAAGCTGAACAAATTCAAAAACTCTTTTGTGCCAAAAACTCTTTCTCCATTGGCCTTCTAAACAGGCAGGGGAGTGGACAGTTGGATAAGAGCCTTAACGCTGGCCTGTAATGTAGGTCTTTAGGATGTTGTGAGTTGTGCTGTTTTTTTAAGACTTTTGATGTTTATAGTGTTTTATACATGGTGTGCTGCGTGTACCTTGTATAGTGTGTGGGTATGCACCTTGTATTGTGTTTAATGTCTATGTCTTCTTTTTGTTAACATGGAGCACTGTTGTATGCAAAGTACATTTCTGTGAAAACAGACAATAAAGATATGTAATCTAATCTGAATCTGAACTACAATTCTCCTTTTGGATGTGAGTGTGTCTTGCTGCCTGACAACACAGTTTGTGTCTTAAGCCAATTACTATCCAGCAACGTCAACGTAAATAAATTCCACTGCCTGTGACAAGGTAAGGATATGTAATGAAATAATCTATGGAAATGGTCTATTATGTTTGGTGTGGAGATGCAGGAAAGTGCTGCCCTTCGCAGTGGAGAGGAAAAAGATGTGTAGAGAAATGGATCCTAAAATAGGGGCCTGGGGCAGTCCAAAGCTAATCTTCCAGAGAAGTGGCAGAGGGAGAAGTGAATGGGTGCTGTGGAAAAGATAAGACTGGGACCAATTGTGCGTGACCATCTAAAAGCCGCTACAGACTCGGGGCATTTACGTCTCATAAAGCCAAGGAAGCATCCGAGGGAATTCGTACGAAACGCTTTCCACAGACAAGAATCACACAAATTTAGTGGGCTAGCGGTCTCTCTTCAGTTCTCTCTTGCTTTGTGAGCCGTGTAACACGTAAACCCAAGTTTTGTGTGTGCCTCTGCGCATGTGATTGCGTGAGGTGTAATCCAAGTCAGCAAAGGGGCTCAAAGACTTCAGGATTCTGGGGTCTACTGCGTGGGCTGCTGTGTTCATTTAGCTCAAAGCAGAAGTTCAAAATGTTGACAGTTTAATTCAGTACACATTTCCAGTTCACAAAGAGATGTTCCCATATAACCAGCACTTAATTTGTCCCCCATTAGTCAGAATTATGTCTTTAGTTTTTTCCTAATTAGCAGAGTACTGTGAAAAGGATACAATTGCAGCCCATGAATCATGATGCGAATGCCATCTGGTTATGACCCCTTTTTTCATAGTAAAGTCAATTTTATGATATTTGAGAGTTTTTGTAATTAGCCAATGTTTTCCACCCCCTGAGCATGAAATTGTGGGAGCAGTTTATACCCTCCTTCATATTTGTAAAGGGACAGTGTTATCATATTAACCTCTCTAGGAGTACAGACAGTAAAAGAAAATCACTCACAAATACAATCCATATACTCTCTGTACATCTGTAAAATACAATTAGTAAAATTGGTCTACATACCAAATTATTGATATCAAAATGATGGAAAATGACAAAACTTTCACCAGTATATTTCAAAATATACAAAACAAGCACTGTTCAAAAGCAATACTCCCCATATTTTCCAACATATATGGCAGTACTTGATTAATGACCCTGTTGTTAACGAAACACCTGAAGTACTGCTAGTTAGCTAACTAGTTAACCAAAGCTATAGAGACATCAAGCGCAGGTTCATTATGCCATGTGTTACTGGCGAGGTACATAGTTACACTTCAGGTAATCACTTGCATCTTGAATCAATGCAAATTACACTTTGCACTTTTGACCACAGTTCCCCCTAGATTGTGTGGTCTTTCCCTCAGACTTCCATGCCAATATCACCTGAGCAGTCTTCATCACTAAAGCTCCTGCCAACCATTCCCCAACAATCACAGAGTCACTGAGATCTCTTCTTCTAGCCATGGCAGCCAAAATAATGGGCAACTGGGCCTGCCCAGAATTTTGTATACATGACCCTAAGCATAACGGCATGTTAATTGCTTAATTAACTCAGGAACCACACCTGTGTGGAAGCACCTGTTTTCAATATACTTTTCATCCCTCTCAAGGGTTTCCTTTATTTTGGCAGGTACCTGTAGATATTGGCCAATGGGGATAATTCATAATTGGAGGCATGGAGCATGATGATGTAATCAGCAGGAAAATTAAGTAGGAGAAGCAGAAGATGAAGCAGAAGAAGATATGGAGGAAATAAAAGTGTGGGGCTTTGTTGTGTGGCTGTGTGAAGTTGAATCTGAATTCTGTGTGTTTCCATGAGGGCAGGGGGCACAGAAGTTAATGATTGTAAGGACTGAGAGTCTGTTGCCATTGTAGTGGGAGTTAAACATTTCTGTGGGAGTTAAACTCTCTGTGCTGTATAAGAGCGCGGCATGCCCCACTAACCTTTAACTTGGCAGATGGCATACCTGCCATCCCAATAAGATTGGCACCCAGGTGTAAGACAAAAGTAATTGAACTCTTTACAAGTGTAAAGGTAATTTAATTGTTTACAAAATTGTGGAGTAGCAACTAATAGCTAATAGTTGCTTTCACATATCCCTGTTTAATTTGCATAGGAGAGTAGCTGACACCATAATTCCCATTATTTGTTAACTCTCAAAGCAATGATCACTGATGATCAATGAATCCTGTAGGTCTTGATCAAGGTCGTCTGGTGTTTAGGCTATGCTAGCAAATAGCTAAGACGGAATGCCTTTTAGACATTTGAGGAGCTGAAAGTACAAAAGGGCAATTGGCAGGAACACAGATTTTTGGAGGATCAATAAAGCAGTTCCACTTAGAAAAATAATTATATCACTTTTATTGTAACTTGATTCTGGTATGGTATATAGTTTCTGCTCTGAGAATACAGTAAAACAAACCAGGTTTTCTCTTCTGAATTGTATCTAGGGCACCACACAAGGAAATAAATTAGTGGTACAGCTACATTCACTGCTGAAATGAGAATGTATTATATATTGAACTGAACATGGATTTTTCACACCAAAGTTTAAATACCAACATTAGCCGATACGTATATTTAAATCTTTGCAATTATCAAGACAATAACAAGAAGGAAATCCCACTAACTCACATTCCAGCCTTCAGTGGCATGTCATTCGTGGGATTTTGTGGAGTCACCCAAGCCCATCTGGACTTAAACGTTTTGCATGGACACTTAAAACTGTCACCTAGTGTTTTGGCAGTGCGCATTCATGTTCTTGGCAGATCTACTGGTAAAAGTCAGGATTGAGATTGATACTGGGATTATTATCTACGCCTGCGATCATGGGGTAGGTGGTGGTGGGGGGATCCTATTTTAAATTACAAATGACTTCCCGTCATTTCCATCTTCTTTCCAACTTAAATAAAGGAGTCATCGCGTAAGTAATGAAAAAAGTAACCCTTACTTAAATTCATTATTTAAAGTGAAGTCAAAACCACTCTGTGGAGATCGAGCCACACTTCTGATGCACTTTACATAGTAATTGTTATGCATGGGGTTTATGTAAATGGCGTACTCATGGATGTTTGGATGTTTATTTAACAAGATGACAAAAAGCCCATTTAGGTATAAGAGCACATTTTAAAATTCAAATCAGATTGTCGTTAGCTGAAAAAATGTGATTTCTGGTCAACGCGTGATCTCAGGGGACTGAAGGCTCTCTCTTCACTGCGATGTGCGGAAGGACGGAATGTTGCATCTGAGCCACAGGAGCATCTGTTGGCCTGAGGGCGGCTATCACATCAGACCTTGGGGGGCAGAGGGGCTCACGCAATTGCAGCTTATTCTCACCGGTGTCGATCGCCCCACACCTGATGCTATGCCAGGGGCATAAACCTTCCCCGCCCACCCCCTCAGCTGTGCCACAACATCACAGTGCCCTCGGGGGGGGCACCACCTGACCCCACCCCTGCCACCTCCACCAGGAACCTTTGCCTTTCGGCTGTATTACAACACGCCACAGTGATGCATGACATTGTTTCCATGGTAGCGCCGTTTAATGCTCCTGCCCTCGACCTGGCCGAGCAGCGTCATCCTCAGCAGCACACTGTGGATTAATTCTCCTGCTTTCCAGAGTTGTGACCAAGTCATTGTTGTGCAAGTCATAAGTAAGTCTCAAGTCTTACCCTTCAAGTTTCAAGTGAATCCCAAGTCGTGAAGGGTAAGTCTCAAGTAAAGTCTCAAGTCACTGTGTTCAGGTCAAGTTAAGTCATAAATCCCAAATTTCAGGTGTCAAGTCCTCAAGTCTCAACGGTAGCGTGTTTTATACCAACATTTAACACAATTTTGTAATTCAAAACAAGTCTCTCGAGCAGGGCCGTGCACAGACATTTTGGAGGGCAGGGGCTCAAGCGAAAAAAAGGGCACTCACCCCACTGACACGCACTATTCCCACCCCGATGTTGCCATACTGCCGCCATCCATAATCACACACTATGTTCATAAAATGGGACCTGTTTAAATTCTACTGAAACACATTATTCCATGAGGAAACCACAGATTTGATGTAGTAATGTTCAGTTGTTTAGACCAATTCAATTACATTAGATCAGTAGTTTCTTTGAGAAAGAAAGTTAGGAAGGGTGCAATTTAATGGCATTCAAACAAAAAACTTTTATTTTAACAGGGAAACACACTGCTACATGCCCAAACAATAATACACTTTTACACATCACGTTTTTAGAAAACTGGCTATAAAGAAAAGGGGGTGACTACACTAAACTAGCAAAACTATGCAAAACGTAACTACCTGCTTCAGAAATTAATTGCATATTTTTGAGTTGTCCTGCATGATGGAGATAACGTTGTTTTAATAATAATTAGACTAGCTTACTTGCTCGCGAGTACCGAGGCTAGCAGTGGCGGGCCGTGCATTTCACACCTAGGCCTTCAGTAGTGCTCCGTCTGAATCAATCCACCCCTCAATAACTATTTTATGGCTATAAAAGCCATTTTATTGTTATGTTTTGAGTGTCTGTTCGGTTTGTTTTTGCATTTTGTTTATTTATCTTTCTTCAGTCATGTTTCATTCTCGTTCTGTCATGCACTTCGGGAAATTCTATGTTTCGGTTTTTCCGTCTTCGTTTCTAATCTCGTTTTACTTCCTTCTTACTTTCTAATTACACTTTGTATATATTAGTTAGATGTATATAGTACTAACCAACTAATCTACTAACATTAGGGATTTAGATTAAGTAACTAACACTACTAATCACTAATTATCTCACGCTTCTAACTATCGCTGTCATTCTCTCTCGTCCTATCTCTGTACGCTTCTCACGTTCCGCTTTATTCGCACGCAGATTTCTTTATGCGTTCCTCCCCCTCCCTAAAAAAACGAAACATAAAATTTCCCGAAGTGCATGACAAGACAAGGAGAGGAACCCGAACAGGAACAATGACAGACGGGGAACAGAACGAGAATGAAACATGACTGAAGAAAGATAAATAAACAAAGTGCAAAAACAAACCGAACAGACACCCGTTGCCGTTGCATCGCAGATAGATAACTCGTGTATCCAGAATAAATGCCTTTACTGAAGAAACAAACCCGGGGGGGTTCAGCTGCGACACACATAACAAAGCATCAATAATAACCTCATAAAATTGCAATATTATTTAGGAAAATAGCAACATTTAACTCACCAAAAATCCTTATTATTTGTACACAAAATCCATCCTCCTTTCTTTCCTCAAAAAGAGTTCAATTACTCTGTCGTACAGATTATCCGTGTGTTTCAGTTCCATCAAGAAGTCCTTTTCTATCGCCATCGAAGCTAATGCTGAAAGTCGAGCCTGCCCTGTCGTATTTCTGGCATAAATTTTAATTCGCTTTAGGGCTGAAAATGTCCGCTCAAATGTCTGATCACAGACTGATGTTAATTATATTTTGTCCATGAATACTTATTAAATAATTCCAAATGGTCTGTCGCTTCCTTTCATAGCTTTTTCCCTGGTTGCGGTGCTTCCAGACGTGTATTTTCATATTAAAGCATTTAACCAATCACATTACATCATAGTCAGACACTCTCTGACTATCCAATCAAAGGGTGTGAATACGCTGACGTTACCTAGGCCTTCTAGAAGGCCTTCGTGTCCCCAACTCAAAATCTGATTGGTTGAAGCAGCAGTTTGATCAACACTTATTTTATGCTACAGGGCCTGCAGAACTGATTGTGAAGGCCTACAGGCAGATTTATTTGACCCTGGCAACAAATGATGGCTGAAATGTGATTGGTTAAATGCTTTAATATGAAAATACACGTCTGGAAGCACCGCAACCAGGGGAAAAGCTATGAAAGGAAGCGGACAGACCATTTGGAATTATTTAATATTTAAATAATTTATATAATATATAATATATAATATTTATTTATTTTTATATAATACAATTAACATCAGTCTGTGATTCAGATATTTTTTAGGCCAGCAGAGAAGGCCTTGCAGGCCCTGACGGCCCACCACTGGAGGCTAGTAATGACGAAATTACAGCATGAAGGTGGCAAGTCCTACTGACCTATTTCATAGGTTTTTTTTATGGATATATAACATAAAAAGTAAGTAAGTGTTGTTTCATCGTGGTTTCATAATTAAAACAGTGCCTACCTGAGTGATATCATTCACCGTAACCGACTGGGGCTGGGGATGTGGTGCTTTTCATGACAAGCTGTATTCGGAATGTTGGAAGGTGCGACATTGATTGATTGATTGATTGAGAAGAAAAAAAATTGGAAGGGGGGGGGTTGGAGAGCGGAGTACTTTTTAAATTGATAAGGTGTATTTTTTCGTGGATACTACTATACATTTCCCTCTTTATATTTGATAGAATTTCAATAACAAAGACAAAATAAAATACAATTAAAACCAGCAAAAAAGGGCACTTTTTGACTCTGAGGGCTCAAGCCCCCCTTGGACTCTATCTCTGCACATGCCTGCTCTCGAGTTATCCAGCTCAAGTCCAAGTCTAGTCCCAAGTCATAGGCATGCAAGTCTAAGTCAAGTCTCAAGTACTTTTATTTTTTGCGAGTCAAGTCCGAAGTAATCAAAATTGCGACTCGAGTCCACAACTCTGCCTTTAAGAAACTGGGACTCACATAAGATGTCCATTTAATCTCAAGTAACTTCTTGACTTTGTCCAGCTTTTAAATCTGGTCTTAAAACTCATTGGTATTGTTTTGCATCTATGCAACCCCATGTGCTTTACTGTTTCATCGTGTCTTGTATGCATATAGGATTATTCTTTTATTTAACTTTTTTCTTCTCATTGGCCGTAAGGCACTTTGAGTTTCTGCCAGAATGAAAACCACTGTTAATAAAATGCATTATCAAAATTTTGCAATGACTTCCTTAATTATTTAATTAAGCATGAAGACCAAATGGAAAATTCCTAAATTTCTAAAATGTACTTCTGGATGCTTAGTAGACATAAAAACTTAAACTTGCATGATAAATATGACTCAGTGGCTGAACATTTTAGTGCTGAGGCAACACATTGAACTACATCGTGAGAAATTAAAGGAAGGATGTAATTATAAGAAAATTTTTCCCCATTATGGCATGATAAGTCATACAGCAATGCGTTCTCATTCCATTACTGATTTGACAATCACAGAACTGAAAATGTGAGGAAGAAAACTTAATGGGCACCAATTAGTCTTTTACAAAAAAGTAATTTCACATAAACCAACTTTGTTTCGGTTATTTTGGTTAAGTCTTTCAAAGACATCACTCAGCTGATCCTTAATATTGAATTAAATACACATGCATCACCTTTATACAAATATAAATGGCTTTATATCGAGTAGACGTGAGCATGCAAGATCTGTATGCCTGTGCAGTACAAGGATAGTGCAACAATGCTATACTGTAGGCAAGCTGTTATATATTCTATGTATGTGTTTTTCCATGTTGAGTATGAAGTACATTTACATTTTTTATATTTTTAAGCATTTAGCAGACGCTCTTATCCAGAGCGACTTACAAGATGCGTATTAATGCATGGTACGATCAATCATTGTTTGCGCAAGAGATCAGTGCTGTAACATAGTGATAGACATCATAGTTGGCAGCTGCATACCGTACCTATCACATCGGGAAGGAAAAGGTTAGTGAATTTTTATTTTTTATTTTTTTAGTATACATATACAAATAGCTGTAATAAACATCTAGGCACTGGTGATGACAATCGGCTAGATGTACAGAATCCAGTGGTAGTTTGAAAATGTATGGTGAATTTATCTGAAAAGTATGGAAGCCAGTGAATGGCTTGATTCACTCTCCACAAAAAAATACATTTCCTTATAAGGCAGCCAGCCCCCCCACCCCTCCATAAGCTATAGCCTAGCAATGCTCATAATTTGATATATTGTGAACACACAGCTGCTTTTAAAATGCTTCTTATTTGGTTTTCTAGTTCCGAGATGACTTGAGGTAAAAATGATGAACAGTGACCTACTTTCAAATGTTTTGTACACAAAGGAACTAGGCCATTCCATATGCAATTATTGTGTCATGCAGGTGCTAACAATATGGTACTTTAACATACAGTGCAAATGTATTTCTGGATTTCCACTGAAAATTATGGGCACAATTTTTTTGTGCCAATTTTGAAAAGTGTTGGCTTCCTCAAACACTGTATTGAAAATAAATGTGTTGAAAACAAAAGCTTGTGGCTCTGGCTGAAGTAGCAATCAATGTGCTCTAATAGTCATGCATACAATACAACACAATGCTCCATACACTCTATGAACAACCTAATATTTAGCACCAAGGACAATGTGTTTTCAAAAACGGTTCTAAAGCACACAAGAAAAATCATCCTCTGATTGTAATCCGTCCTTTAGTACAGTCCATATACCATATAAGTCATCATCTGTCTGTCAATATTGATATGTGAAGACAACAAGAGCTAAATTGTTACAATTAATAATATCATATAGATTAGGTACATATGGATTGTACAGGTAATTGCCAAAATAAATGAAGCGTGACTAATGCGGGATACAAAGTATATTGAAGGCAGGTTTGTGTGGTTTGTGAGTTAATTAAGCAATTAACATCCCATCATGCTTAGGGTCATTTTCCCTAACCCCTGTCTGTTGCCTGCCTACAGTTATCCCATGCATGTTTGTGCTCTCTTGCTGCTGCTGTTTGTTTTGCCTGTCTGTCTTAATGCCTGTCCTATGTATGCTACTCTTGTTCTGTTGCTGTTCTTTGCTCTTTTATTATATTGCCTGATCATGTTTGTAAGTAGAGTAGTTGGAAATGTTTGGATGTGTGCTGCTGTCTTTTAACTTAACTTTTAACATTCCCTTTTAGCCCCTTTCCCCTTCCCTCAAGAGGCTTGGCCTTTTGCCAGGCCACCATTGTAAATAAGAATTTGTTCTTAATGGCTTGCCTGGTTAAATAAAGGTTAAATAAATAAAAATAAATAAATAAAAATAAATAAATAAAATAAAAATGTACAAAAATGCTAGGCAGGTCCAGTTTCCCATTATTTTGGCTGCCATGGCTAGAAGAATATATCTCGGTGACTTTGAAAGAGGGGTGATTGTTGGGGCACATTTGGCAGGAGTTTCTGTGACAAAGGCTTGCTGATGTTTCATGAGGAACAGTGGCTAAGGTAATGTTGGTATGAAAGTCTGAGGGACATTTACATTTTAAACATTTAGGAGACGCTCTTATCCAGAGCGACTTACACAATTCACATTTTCTTTACATACAATCCATTTATACAGCTGTACCTTGCTCAAGGGTACAACAGCAGTGTCCCCACCTGGGAATCAAACCTGCAACCTCTGAGTTACAAGCCCAGTTCCTTAACCATTATGCTAACAAAGACATTTTGCTATCATCAACTAGGGGCAACTGTGGTCGCAAGCTTATACCCCCCGACTGTGATATCCATGCATTGGTTTGAGATTCAAGGCAAAGCAGATGAGCAAATCTGAATCACTTGACTGCAAATATCAATCTATGGTGTGAGCAGTCAGTTTCCTGAAGAACAGTCCATCAAGAACTTCACAGAGAGAGATACTGTGGATACTTTGTTTATGTTTCCTTTATTTTGGCAGTTACCTGTATGTGATTTTGTATGTCCAAGACAATTTTTAGAATGCAAACTTTCAAGCCATGATATCTAATTTTACCAGCTGTTGATGCCTGGGTTTTTAAAATGATATTGCTGGCCGATGCACCATCCATAAAAACAGAGAAGGGGCCTCTTTCCAAAAATACACACTATTTATTTAAAAAAGACTCCCAACCCAGCACAAAAGCACTCTGTACATCGTCACCACACATACCATGTCAAGACCTATTGATTCCCCTCAGTGCCCACACACCTGCACTTAAATAGCTTAAATTGGCTCAGGTGTAACACGTCAGGCAATCACTGGTTTTGGCATTCACACAATCACACTCAATTACAAACAGTCAAATGAAATGGTTGTTGTATGTAGACCAACTTGAGATTTGCAAATTAAATCTCTCCTTCTCCCCATCAGACACTCAGGTCTCTACCCGCATCTCTGCTTGCCTGAGGGACATTCAGAGCTGGATGGACAGTCACCACCTAAAGCTCAACCCAGGTAAAACAGAACTCATCTTCATTCCTGCTCTAAACTCTCCCACCTTGATTTCTCCATTTCTCTAGGTGACATCATCACCCTGCGCGAAGAATCTCGGTGTGGTGATGGACAAAAGGCTGTCCCTATCAAAGAACATCGCAGCGGTAAGCCGGGCGTGCAGATTCTTCCTGTATAACATTAGGAGAATCCGTCCCTTCCTTACCACGTACTCTACCCAGCTCCTGGTCCAAGCAATGGTACTGTACTTGGACTACTGCAACTCACTTCTGGCTGGCCTTCCGGCATCCACCATCAGACCCCTGCAACTCATCCAGAACGCTGCAGCCCGTCTGGTCTACAACCTTCCCAGACACTCCCATGTCACCCCCCTGCTCACTACCCTCCACTGGCTGCCTGTCATAGCTCGCATCAAATTCAAAACATTGGTCCTAGCATACCAGGTAGTCAAGGGATCAGCCCCAACATACCTCCTCAAGATCTTAAAACCCTACACACCTGCCAGACCACTCTGTTCTGCTACCTCAGGACGCCTGGCGCCTCCCCCCCTCCGCACCTGTGCTTCCCGGTCACGTCTCCTGATGGTTCTGGCTCCTCGATGGTGGAATGACCTTCCCGTGGAAGTCAGAACAGCTGAGACCCTGGTCACCTTCGAGACTGAAGACTCACCTCTTCAGGGTGCACCTCTCCCTGTAGTCCGGTTTTGTAACTTAGGGACGTAGCTGTTTAGTATTGCACTCATGTCTACTTGTTTATGTATTGTATTAGGTTTAGGCATTATTTCGCTGATATTTTCCGCACTGATTGTTTTATTGCTGCCTTTGAATTGTGGCTACAGATTTACCTACAGGGTCCTAGTTTAACTATGTGGTTGCTCCTAGCACCTGGAATTGTACTTCCCTCTAGGGTGGCTTTCAGCTAAACTGTTCTTGACTACGGTTAACACTTTGTTGTACGTCGCTCTGGATAAGAGCGTCTGCCAAATGCCTATAATGTAATGTAATGTAATGTAAACAGTGAAAAAGATCTTGCATATTTGACAAACCTACAATTATTCAATTAACATCCATTCCAATTAAAATAGTTTGACAAATTTAAACATTGGGCACTTAGCATTCCTAGCCAATGATGTGCACTTTAAGATCAGTGAAGGCTTGTCCTTCATATATATATAATTTCTAACTTTATGTGGTGCTGATGAAACATTCTGGTATGAACGAGAACAATGCAGTCCTGATAAGTGCTGTTCATATTTTGTAATAATTTTATTTGGGAAATCAACAATATGGCAAAAACTGACTTTTAGCTTAATCCATTTAGCTTTCATTGGGCCACAGTGACAGCAATTATGATACGCTTACCAGCAAAACTACTAATAGTGAAACACCAACCTGTTTTACAGATGATGGAACCAAAGGAAAATAGCAATATGTATGATGCATTAACCCATTTAAACAACAATTACTGCACTTCAGTTTCCTTTCCACATTACCTTTAATTATAGACTAGTCGGTGGGGGAGGGGGGTGTATTGCAGGGAGATAATTCCCATGGAGACACCCAATGTCACGAAGCATTTCATTTTGTTAGGACACTAATTAAATGAGGATAAGAGAAACAGAGCCCTACAGCTTCGGTGTTTGCTGAGCTGATAACAATGTTGCATCCTGTCGCTAGTTATTCTATACCTTGGTACAATTACCCCGATTCATTGATAAACACGGCTCAATTAAATTGCTCTGTGTTGCACCGGTACAGTGTGGAATGTTATAAAATTATATCTGTTTTATTCCCCAGAGAAATTTAAACCGGAATCGAGTGATTTCTGCAAGCAAGCATATGATGAAAGAGGTGGATCACAACACCAAGCTACAAACGCCGAGCTTAAGTGATTGTAGATACTGTGCACCTTATCCTCCTTGTCTTATCTCAGGAGATTGATGCCGGTATATTGCAAGTGGAGAGTAGATTAAATGAAGAACAAAATCTGAGATTTATTGTAGGCTGGAAAACAACCTGTTTTATTCAATATAATGTTCCACAAATATGGGATAAACACACACACCTTGTAATATTTGTTCGTTTTCTTTGTTCCCTATTAATTACATTATTTACAGAGCACTACAGCGAAGCTATTGTGCTACTGATATATGTACAATGATGTATAATGTACGTATATACAGCATCCTCCAAAATTATCCACACCCTTGATAAAGATGAGCAAATAAGGCTGCAGAAAATAAAAAATACAGGTAATGAGCTATATTGTATGCTCAAACAATGGGAAAATTATATTATTTTATGCTAATACAATAACAATATTACAATAAAAATATTTTTCAGCCAAAAAAGAAGAAGAATTATTCACACCCCTGTTTTCAGTACTTGTGCACCCTCTCCTCACAAGGATAACACTACTGAGTTGTCTTCTATCGTGTTTTATGAGTTTTGTGAACATATTGGGAGAATCTTTGTCCATTCCTCCTTACAGAATCTTTCAAGATCCTTCGGATCCTTCGGTCTGTGCTTGTGGACTGCCCTCTTCAATTCAACCCACAAATTTTAGATCGGGTTCAAATCTGGAGACTGAAATAGGCATTGCATTTTGTAGTCTGCTAATCATTTCCTGGTTGATTTTAAGGTATGCTTAGGATCGTTGTCTTGCTGAAAGATCCATTTGAGGTCAGCTTGGGATCGTTGTATTGCTGGAAGATCCATTTGTGGCCAAGATTCAGATTCCTGATGGAGAGAACCAGGGGCCTCATTTACAAAAAGTTGCATAGAAACCATCCTACACTTTATCTAAGATCATTTCTGAAATGTGCGTAAGTGTGAGTCAGAGAAAATGAATGTACGCACAAAAAAACATGCGTACGCCACTCCCCCAGATGTGAAATCTCTAAATCACAAATGATTGATGAAATTGTGCATAGCTGAATGGTTTTAGATCTCCGCCTTGTAAACGCCCCCTAATTAATATCATTATCAAATCCTCTACTTGATAATGGCGAGCTGCAAGAAAAATAATTTTAGCAAGGCCGAAAACGAGGTCCTGTTGGCGGAGGTGCAGATGCATGCACGTGTGGAACTATAATCCATCCATCCATCCATCCATCCATTATCTAAGCCGCTTATTCCTGGTCAGGGTCGCGGGGGGGGCTGGAGCCTATCCCAGCATGCGTTCCGGGCAAGAGGCAGGAATACACCCTGGACAGGTCGCCAATCCATCGCAGGGCTGGAACCATCCATCCATCCATCCATTATCTAAGCCGCTTATTCCTGGTCAGGGTCGCGGGGGGCTGGAGCCTATCCCAGCATGCGTTCCGGGCGAGAGGCAGGAATACACCCTGGACAGGTCGCCAATCCATCGCAGGGCTGGAACCATAATATGTATATTAAATACATTTCCTTCAAGGATGTGTCAATTATGCTAATATGGGTAGTTTTGGAAAACCAATGTGTGTTTTTGTTTTGTTTTCCACAAGTAGCCTAGCTTATGTTGTTTTAATGTATTAATAACTTTATTGTGCAAACCATTACGTATAGCCTACGCAATGTGTTCAATCTGGTAATACTACTACTACTACTACTACTACTAATAATAATAATAATAATAATAATGAGGAAACAATTAGGCAGCAGACGACATAAGAATACATAATGACGAGAACGGGGTGTTCGGCCCAACTAGGCTCGTCATGTCCTAATCTAAAGAGTATCTAGTACTATATCTAGCCTGGACTTGCATAGCCCAAGTGTTTCTGGCTCTACTACCTGACCTGTTCCAGGCATTGACAACTCTCTGTGTAAAGAAAAACTTCCTAATATCTGTGCGGAATTTGCCTTTAACTAATTTCCGCCTGTGGCCTCTTGTTCTGCTGATCCCACTTATCTTAAAAAATCTTTGGTATTTCACTTTGTTAATCCCTTTTAGGAATTTAAAAACCTCAATCAAATCCCCCCTAAGTCTCCGTTTGCTAAGCTTAAATAGATTGAGTGCATTAAGTCTATCATCATAACTTTTACCTTTCATACCAGGTATCAGTTTAGTTGCCCTTCTTTGGACTTTTTTTACATTACATTACATTATTACATTATAGGCATTTGGCAGACGCTCTTATCCAGAGCGACGTACAACAAAGTGTTAACCGTAGTCAAGAACAGTTTAGCTGAAAGCCACCCTAGTGGGAAGTACAATTCCTGGGTGCTAGGAGCAACCACATAGTTAAACTAGGACCCTGTAGGTAAATCTGTAGCCACAATTCAGAGGTAGCAGTAAAGCACTCAATGCAGGAAATAATGCCTAAGCCTAATACAATACATAAACAAGTAGACGTGTAAACTAAGCAACTATGTCCCTAAGTTAACAAAAACCGGACTACGGGGAGAGGTGCACCCTGAAGAGATGAGTCTTCAGTCGTCGCTTGAAGGTGGCTAGGGTCTCAGCTGTTCTGACTTCCACAGGAAGGTCATTCCACCATCGTGGAGCCAGAACCGACAGGAGACGTGACCGGGAAGCGCAGGTGCGGAGGGGGAGGTGCTAGGCGTCCTGAGGTAGCCGAACGGAGAGGTCTGGCAGGTGTGTAGGGTTTTAAGATCTTGGTGAGGTATGTTGGGGCTGATCCCTTGACTGCCTGGTATGCTAGGACCAATGTCTTGAATTTGATGCGAGCTATCACAGGCAGCCAGTGGAGGGTAGTGAGCAGAGGGGTGACATGGGAGTGTCGAGGAAGGTTGTAGATCAGACGGGCCGCAGCGTTCTGGATGAGTTGCAGGGGTCTGATAGCAGATGCGGGAAGGCCAGCCAGGAGCGAGTTGCAGTAGTCCAAGCGGGACAGTACCATTGCTTGGACCAGGAGCTGGGTAGAGTACGTGGTAAGGAAGGGACGGATCCTCCTGATGTTATACAGGAAGAATCTGCACGCCCGGCTTACCGCTGCAATGTTCATTGATAGGGACAGCCTGTTGTCCATCACCACACCGAGATTCTTCACGCAGGGTGATGATGTCACCAGGGTGTCACCTAGAGAAATGGAGAAATCAAGGTGGGGAGAGTTTAGGGCAGGAATGAAGATTAGCTCTGTTTTACCTGGGTTGAGCTTTAGGTGGTGACTGTCCATCCAGCTCTGAATGTCCCCAGGCAAGCAGCGATGCGGGTAGAGACCTGAGTGTCTGATGGGGAGAAGGAGAGAAAGAGTTGAGTGTCATCAGCATAACAATGGTAAGATAAGCCGTGGGCAGAGATTACAGAGCCAAGGGAGCGGGTGTACAGGGAGAAGAGAAGGGGACCGAGGACTGAGCCCTGTGGAACCCCGGTGGGGAGGAGCAAGGCAGTGATACTTTACCAGCCCAGGCAACCTGGAAGGAGCGACCGGAGAGGTAGGACTCGATCCAGGCGAGGGCTGTACCGCAGATCCCTGTTGCTGCCAGGGAGGACAGGAGGATGGAGTGCTCCACAGTGTCGAAGGCAGTGGAGAGATCAAGCAGGATCAGGATGGAGGAGAGGGAGGTGGCTCGTGCGGTGTGAAGAGCTTCATTGACCGAGAGGAGAGCGGTTTCTGTTGAGTGGCCAGGTCTGAAGCCGGACTGGTAGGGGTCCAGCAGGTTATTTTCTGTAAGGAAAGCAGAGAGTTGGTGAGATACCGCTCTTTCGAGGGTTTTAGACAGGAAGGGGAGGAGGGATACTGGGCGATAATTCTGGATAACTGAGGGGGTCTAGAGTGGGTTTTTCAGCAGAGGGTGATATGGGCCCTTTTGAAGGGCGAGGGGAAACAACCAGAAGACAGGGAGGAGTTCACAAGGGAGGTGACAAATGGGAGGATGTCAGGTGTGATCGCCTGGAGGAGGGATGAAGGGATAGGGTCGAGGGCACAAGTGGTAGGGCGGTGGGAGAGGAGGAGGTGGGAAATATCAGAGTCTGAGAGGGGAGAAAAAGAGGGGAAGCAGGGGGAGGGCACAGAGGGAGTGGAGGGCACCGCGGGAGTGGAAGGCACAGAGGGAGTGGAAGGCACAGAGGGAGTGGAAGGCACAGAGGGAGTGGATTTTTCAAAAGCTTCTATATCTTTCTTGTAGTGCGGTGCCCAGAACTGCACACAGTATTCTAAGTGAGGTCTGACAAAGGCATTATATAACATTAATATAACTTCCTTTGATTTATACTCAATACTTTTTGCTATGTATCCCAGCATCCTACTGGCTTTTTTCACTGCTGTAGCACACTGCTTTGATGCAGATAGGCTTTGATCAACTACAATTCCTAAGTCTTTTTCAAATTGAACACCTACTAACTTTTCTCCTCCCATAAAATACTCCTGTCTAATGTTTTTATTTCCCACATGCATAACTTTACATTTAGCAATATTGAATGTCATCTGCCATGTATCTGCCCATTTTTTGATTTTGTTTAAATCATCTTGGATTACTTTAGTCGATTCCAAACTGTTTGCCAAACCCCCAAGTTTAGTATCATCTACAAATTTAACTATTTTGCTACTAACGTCCATATCAAGATCATTTATGTAAATAAGGAAGAGCAGAGGTCCCAGCACCGATCCGTGCGGGACATCACTGCCCATAGCACCGAGGTCAGATACGGCCCCACCTACTGTTACTCTTTGTATTCACCCTTGCAGCCAATTATGAACCCACATGAAACTACTCCTGCAATTCCTACTGAATTCATTTTAGCAATAAGCCTCTCATGTGGTACCTTGTCAAATGCTTTCTGAAAGTCAAAATATATAATATCATAAGCCTGGTTCAGGTCAACACACTTTGTAGCCTCTTCGAAAAAGTCCAGGAGGTTTGTTAGGCATGAGAAAATCATGTTGGCTCTCCCTTAAAATACTATTATTTTTCAAGAATGATTCCAACTTATCCCTAATAATACATTCCAGAATTTTACATGCGATGCAAGTTGACAGGCCTATAGTTCCCTGGGTCAGTACGGTCCCCCTTCTTATATATTGGAATTATACTACCCTGCTTCCAGTCATCTGGTATTTCTCCAGTGATTATGGATTGAATGAAAATATCTGTCAATGGTTTATATATAATTTCCCCAAGTTCTTTGAGTACTCTGGGATATATGCCATCCAGGCCTTCTGCCTTATTTGTCTTAAGTTTTTGTAGTTTTTGTAGTACTTCTACGTCCCTTATCTCAAAGTCCTCCAAAACATCCTGTACCTTGTCTATACATTTAGGCATATTTATAACCTCTTCTCTACTAAAGCTCTCAACAAAGTAACTGTTTTGTGTGTTAGCAATATCCTTATTATTATAAACCAAAGTTCCTTCCTTATTCTTAATGCCCTTAACCTCCTTAACTTTCCTTTTTCTACTACAATATTGAAAAAACTTCTTAGGATTACTTATTGCATCTTGGGAAATTTTAATTTCAAACCGCCTTTAGCTGATCTTATTTCCTTTTTAGCCTTAGCCCGCATATTACAATAATCTAACTTGTTTCTTGCTGAGTTATCCTTTTTATATACTCTGTACAGTCGCTTCTTTTGCCTCAAAATCTCCCGTAAAGATTTAGTCATCCACTGCCGAGACAGTTTTTTCATCCTATTTTTCCTTACTTTTGGGATGAATCTACACTGTACATCTACAGTAACCCTTTTAAATATTATCCATTTTTCATTCACAGTTCTGCAATCTAGAAGTTTTACCCAATCTATATAACTTAAATTCTAACTCATTTCATTAAAGTCAGCTCGTCTAAAATTTAAAATTCTAGAGTTAGAGGAGGCTGTCTTAACTTGCCAAAAAATATCAAAAATAACTGCACTGTGGTCACTTGCCCCTAGTGGTTCTCCTACCTCTGTGCTGCAAATTCTATCATGATTGTTACACAAAACCAGATCCAGTATTGATTTCCCTCTCGTAGGCTGAGTAACAGACTGTACCAAAAAGCAGTCATTAACCATATCTAAAAACTTCTCTTCACATTTGCCTTGACCTGTCACTATCTCCCAATTAATAGAGGGGTAATTGAAGTTGCCCATTATTATCGTCTGTCCTTCAGCACAGGTTTGTTTTATGTTACCAAAGAGCGTATTATTTATGTTACTGTCTGAAGCTGGAGGTCTATAGCATACTCCTATATTAAGGCCCTTCTCATGATCTCACAGTAATCTAATCCAGATGTCCTCACAAGAAACTAATGAGTTTATACCTGGAATTTCCTGCACATTAAGATTGTCTTTCACATAAAGGGTCACTCCCCCTCCTCTTTTATTAGTCCTATCCTTCCTAAACAATTTGTACCCCTCTACATTATATTCATCCCCATCCGCTGCGCCAAGCCATGTCTCAGTAATCCCAACAATGTCATAACCCCCATTCAACATGACAGCCTCCAGTTCCAAAAATGCTTCTTGCATTTAAACACAAGAACTTCAGAGCCTTACTCACACTTATGTTGTCCTTCCCCTCCACACATAATTGTGCCGAACCACTTCTATTCACATTATGATCCAAAAAATCGTTATTAATTATATCCTCAGATTTATTATACTCTGCCCTGGTATCTTCCATCTGGGCAGTCTGTGCCTCCCTATCCATAATACTACTACTACTAATTTCTCTCCCTGCCCCCCCAGTCCCTAGTTTAAATATTCCTCTGCTACCCTGAGCATATGCTGGCCCAATGCATCTGCACCCCTCCGGTTCAAGTGTAGCCCGTCCCACTTGTACCGGAGCACGCATCTGCACCTCCACAGGTCACCCCTGTTCCAAAGGAGTCCCAGTGCCCCATAAGGCTATCTCTCTAAAGGGCATACTAATAACTTCCTGGAACTCTACAAATTCTGCAGGGCAGTCGAGACCAGCAAGTTGGGCTTCGAGATCAAGAATCTTGCTCTCGAGATTCTTCACAAACTGGCAACGGTCGCAGATGAAACCCTCCTGGAAGTCTCCTTCCAGAAAGCAATCATTCTACAACACTCGCACTGCACTGCCGATGGCCATATTTTCACCCCTAAATATATCTACTGCTCTCCCTGCACTGAACAAATTACTGCCAAAACAGAGACATGCCTGAGACACGCCTGAGAGGGCGAAAAAACACAAAAAACCTTCAGCTGGGTGTAAAGCCAAATCGGTAACTTTTTAACAAGCTTTCCGAAGCTAGACGAGAAAAAAATGGAAAATTCTAATGGCGACAAACATTTAAGTGACAACCTTAAGAACAAATCTTGTATCCTTTTACCCTTTCTAATGACAAAATGCAGAACCCTAAGCAATAATACAAACACAATTCAAATAATATTCCGACAGCAACAAACAATCCACTCAAACTCTCCGCACGTATGACACAGCAATCCCGTCAGGCAAAGCAAACATGTTGGCGCTCTTGGATTTACGAATACATTTTACATTACATTTACATTTTAAGCATTTAGCAGACGCTCTTATCCAGAGCGACTTACAATATGTACATTAATACATGGTAGGAACAATCATAGTACGCGCAAGAGATCAGTGCAGTAATACAGCGATAGACATCATTGCAGGCAGCTGCGTACCATACCTGTAACACTGGGAAGGAAAAGGTTAGTAATTTTTTTTGTTGTTGTGTGGAGTAAGCAGGGGTATATAGTGTTGAGCAAGTAGGCAGTGGTGATGACAATTAGCTAGATGTACAGAATTCAGTGGTAGTGGAGTCTGAAAAGGTGGGTTTTGAGTCTCTTGCGGAAGATCGCAAGTGATTCCGTGGTCCTGACCGATTGCGGAAGGTAGTTCCACCAGTGAGGGGTCAGGACAGAGAAGAGACGAGACCGCGAATACCTGCAGTACTCCAACATTGCCTGACGTGGAGCTAAGTACTTTTCCACGTCAAAGACCGTTTTTATAAATCTGAGCTTTGGCGTGGATTTGAACGTACGCACATTCTAAGATCAAATCTGTGCGTAAGCTCGTTTTATAAATGAGGCCCCTGGTCTTTGGTCAAAATGTCTTGGTGCTTAGTTAATGATTACATTGACCTTAACTAGGGTCCCAATGATTACTGATCAGCCTCAGGTGAGCATGCCTGTGTTTAAGGTTGCTGCTGTCCAAGGTCCTGTAGGCTACCAGCTCTGGGATGGAATAGCATCTCACAGCAGTCAAAAAGGAAGAGCAGCCCTCTCTACTCCTCCCCCCATCCCTGCCGGCCTCACAAGTGGAAAGTGGTCTCTTTCATTTTTGATTTATTTGTTTGTAACCATCTCCTGACTTTGTCTTGTCTCTTCTGAGAGTTCTTTGTCTTTTCCCATGGTGATGGATGACAAATGGATTTTACATGTGTGGTACCTCATTCTTATACCCTAGTGAAACAGGAAGCAATGGGAGGTCACAATGCAATAACCTAAGGTTGAGATTAACTTAAAAAGGTAACATGCTAATGCAAATTTATTTTTGGTGGATTTTGTTTAAAATAATTATTAGAGGTGTGAATAACTGTGACACCTATCTTTTTGTGAAAAACATGTTACTTGTGTAACCAAATTGTTGAGCAATTGTATTATTATATTTATATTTATACAGAAAAAATGGTTGTAATTACTCACCCATGCCCAGAAAATATTTAAATATTTAAATATTTAAAGCCATTGAATAATCACTTGAAATGATTAAACATTGGTTTTAAGAACTATATTAATGGGACTTCTGTGCAAACCTGTCGTGTCAAAGGTTGCTGTCATATAATATACGTATGTAATATATGACCAGAACACATTGAACAAAAACTGTGATGTTTGCAAAGAAACCACATTAAAGTTAGTAAAGAACAGCAATCCACCATCAATGCTATCCAGGCATGGTTTCACTATTCGAATATATATATATATATATATATATATATACATATGCCATTTCAAACCATGAGGTGGACATCTTCTTAGTTGCTTATTTGATTGACATTGAGTTTTAATCATAGGTCTCAGTTATGGCAAGTGAGAAGTATACTGGATTCAGTATTCAGTATAACAACTTTTTAGCAGCTGCATTCCATCTCGTAAGATCTCAAAGAACAATCAATTAGGTTTTATTAAGTTAAGTCTCCCTCTAAACTCCCAGTGCAGATAGGCTTCAACACAGCGCAACACAATGTCTGAAACTACATGATGGGATTTAGTGTTTTGTGGACGGGATTCTCAGGATAGATCCATGGGCCAGTCATTTCGTATCTGTTAGCCTGCAGAAAAAAGGCCTACACGAAACGCACTGTAGCCAAATGGATTACCTCAAGCATCACCCAATTGCAACAAATTGGAAGTGCGTCTGTTGCCAAGCAACACAAATACATTCTGGCAGCCAGCTTTCAATGAAGGGCTGGCAGCCTCCCAGGCATAACTCAGTGGCGTCCCTGTTGCAGACATTTGCATTGCAGCTGTTCATTCTACCTTAAGATCACATCGTGTTTAATTAACCCCAAGAGAGATAGATGTCACAGAGCCACCAACTCATATGATAGTTGTCAAAAGTATAAAAAGTGTTGTGGCCATGAGACCAATAAGGTTGCCAGGACCACAGTGTCACATGATCTTTGGATTTACCTCCAGACCAGGAAAGGCAATTCTGGTTTCCTGGTTTCATCAGTGACTCTCCTCAAAACCAAACATATCTGCATAAAAGATAATGGGGTTCATATAATACCATTTCAGCATGATTTCAATAACATTACATTGACATTTTAGGCATTTAGCAGATGCTCTTATCCAGAGTGACTTAGAGTTTACTTTTTTTCTCTTTACATTCAATCCATTTATACAGCTGGATATTTTACTGAAGCAATTCAGGTGAAGTACCTTGCTCACCGGCAGTGTCCCACCTGGGAATCAAACCAGCAACCTTTCGGCTTTCGGCTACAAGCCCAGTTCCCTAACCATTACACTACACTGCCAGCAATAAACATGCTCATATAAGAACCAGGAGTGAATATTACCTTCAATGTAAACGTCCCTTGTGCCTCCCCTTCCACACGAGAGCTTTTGCGACGTGACTCCAGACAGTGTGGCAATCCCCAGCAGAGAGGACTTTTTGGGGGAATAATGAGAGCTTCGCATGCCAGCATTCAGAACCCTCACTGCCTGGCCCTTTTCATATCTCGCAACATTACACGTTTGACTGTCGTAATGAATTTCATCCGAAACTTCACAATTGATTCATACTGTAATACAGCAAAATAATAAAACTTTTAAGCACTATATTAGATCATAGCAAGCTGTGGATTTATTATAATGAACAAAGTAGCGTGAATGTTGAGGTGACCCGAATGTGAATCCAGTGTGCACTGAGGCAGGACCTCCATCCTTTCCCCTTGGTTATTAATTGTTAACTGCAAGCTTGAACTCACTGGTCAAATGAACAATGGCAGTGCTGCAATTTCTTGCTCCCTGCCCTATCGATGCCAGGAAGTGCTGATGTTAAATTGGATTGTCTTGCTTGGCTTCTCAATCATCTCTGATCTTTGCACTGAATGTATTTATGTGAGCTACAAGACAGGTTAATGTTGTGCATAGTTCATTAAAGGGGCATCATTGATTCTTAACACTGACAAAGATCTTGTTCTCTGTAGAGGCAGGGGTTGACAAAGAAAGATAAAAGCTTTCGTATTATGAGTTATGGGATCCTCATAAAAATTAGTAATTGGATTTTTGACAGCAAAGTCAGGCAATCAAGGTAATCAAAGGGGAAAAAAATGTCTGACGTAGGTGCCGATTCAGTCGAAGTGCTTTGTGGACTTAGAAGCTTCCTGATTATTCAAACATCTAATTAAGCTTTGTGCTGAACTAATCAAACTCGCCCACAGATGGAAAGCAATTTTCAAACCTCACGCTAATGAATTCAGTAAAGCAGAGTGCTTAGAAATGTAGATCACCCTCAAAAAAACAAACAAACAAACAAACAAACAAAAAACACCATTGTAACTCTAAAGCATAAAAAACATGAAACCCAGCCATGAAAGCCCTTAGGCCATGAAGACCCAAGGAGTGTATTTCTGGTTGATGGATGGCGCAGAGAAGCGGCTGTAAGCCTCGTGTTTTTTGATTGATGTTGGGTTTATTGTGTTATTGCATTAAGCATTGTGCTGCTGTGTATGGAAGGCTTATTAATGCTGTTCATTTTAAGCCACCATTGATAAAGAAGACCCACTCACCGGCCCAATAATGCAACCACTTCAGCCTCCAGACTTATTATTGTCCCTGTGATGAGGGAATGCACAATTTTTGTACCCTTCCCCCGAGGAACCCCCCACTAAATTGGATGGTTCCATCAGCTAAAACTGCAGGTAATAATGATTCAATATTACTTTCACAAGTGCAATGAATAGCAACATTTGCAGGGGGAAGAAATGCGCTCAACTATGAAAAATTGCTTTTAGATTGAAGCGTAAACTTGAAAAGCTGGGAGCTTAAGAGTGTTTTAGATTTATAAAGTTAAAAAAACACCGCCCCATGGGAAATCCCCCATTAAAAGGTGATTCACAGCGATTCCAGTAGGTTGGATGGTCAGGTGTATGCAAATAACGCAGTAACTTTACTCAGACAAAGGAATTGCGCTTGTATTCTGTTAAGTAACATGGCTAAAATAAACCTGTCTGTGAGAATAAACTGCAATTCCAATCCACAAAACAGACCTGAAACAGCCATTATGCTGTCAGTTTTGATGTCAGTTGCAATCTCTGAGTTTGCACCCATTCAGTAAATGCTTTACAAACCAGAATTTTCACAATAAGGTTGATGGCTGCTTGATGGTTGTATAAAGTCTTTGGTATGTGGAGCAAGAAGACAAAACCAGGTACAGAAATGATTTATATAAAGCTCAAACAGGTTTGCAGATAGATGCCTTACATCAGCTTTAGAGCCAGGATTCTAATAGCATTTATTCTGTATTGTCCGCAATCAGTCCTATGTGTGTAGAGGGGCACTTATAGTAGTCCAATTACTTATTCACATACACAAAACTCATTAAAACGTCAAATGAGTTATTCTCATACCCAAGAAAGCAACTGAAATACACTTTGTGGTTCTGGGGAAGTTTGCTATTTCCATGGATTGGCCTTTTTTCAGGATAATAAATACAGGAGGATCTATTCTCAAGTGACGGGAGAATGAGGCTTCATGCACTCCACAATTGTGGAGCAATAGCCCTGTTTCCATTCAACTCAACTAGTGCTATGGAAATCTGGGTTAGCATGATATTCAGTTGCAATGCAATGTTTCATATCACCTGACAGCAGTGGTTTTAATGGAACTCACAGTGATTGTTTCATCGACAGAAGCAGGGGGAAAAAAGCTTGTATGATATACTATGAAGGACTCACTGATTTGGACCACTCATGATGTTTTGCTATGGAGTATTTTGTTTGGTTCATATGAGATGCATGCCAATGATTGACAGCACATTATAGCTCCAGACATATCGAGGTTCATAAAGCCTGACCCTCTCATTAATACTCTTTCTTAAGCCTAATTTATACCTGTAGCTTAAAAAACATCTTTTGACTCTAGCAATTCATTTTGTTCACGTAACAGAGAATCGGTGCTAACAGGAGACACGTTAAAGGGGGTATAGCTCAACACTATTCTAAATTCTGCCACTGAAAGAATAACCACTTGGGAGTGCAAGACACACATTCTCCTAAAATGAATGATTGTAGGTCTGACCCTAGTGAATCAATGCATCATTATTTCCACAAAATGCTGTATGTCGCAAGGTCTTCCAAGTGTACTCAATATGTTTCACATGGTTTGTGAAGCAACTCTTTATAATTCTGCAATACTTGTCATACATGGCGGAATTGGTGTACACACACACACATACATTATATTTACCTCAGTTGAGAATACAATGATTGACACAGTCAACGGATGAGAACCCCTGAATCATATGAAACGCATGAGAGAACTAATGACATACAGGTATACCAGACATGCAAGTCTATAAATCTTATGAGGTGGACAAATTGCACAGATACTGTAGCTACTTCTAGACCTTATTTTTAATTAGTAAAGATCCAAAATCTTTATGTGGGTTTCATTACAATGTCATTATACCCAAACACTTTCAGAGAAATGCTCTCCCAGTTTTCCAGAGGCCCTTGTGTTTTGCTGCCACCTTGTGGTGGTACTGCAGTATTGATTTGATAAAGCCCTTTCTGAAAGTGGAAAAGGAGATCTCTGCCTAGAGCTCTGAGTATTTAGTGAACACCTTACATATTCCACAAATTTATCCAGACCATTTTGGATACAAGTGTATACACCGATCAGCCACAACATTAAAACCACTGACAGGTGAAGTGAATAACATAGATCATCTCGTTACAGAGGCACATATTAGGCAGCAAGTGAACAGTCAGTTCTTGAAGTTGATGTGTTGGAAGCAGGAAAAATGGGCAAGCGTAAGGATCTGAGCGACTTTGACAAGGGCCAAATCGTGATGGCTAGACGACTGTGTCAGAGCATCTCCAAAACAACAGGTCTTGTGGGGTGTTCCCGGTATGCAGTGGTTAGTACCTACCAAAGGTGGTCCAAGGAAGGCCAACCGGTGAACCAGCAACATTGTCATGGGCGCCCAAGGCTCATTCATGCGCGTGGGAAGCGAAGGCTAGCCCGTCTGGTCCGATCCCACAGAAGAGCTACTGTAGCATAAATTGCTGAAAAAGTTAATACTGGCTATGATAGAAAGGTGTCAGAACACACAGTGCATCCCAGCTTGCTGCGTATGGGGCTGCATAGCCGCAGACCGGTCAGAGTGCCCATGCTGACCAGTCCAGACACGCGTACAATGGGCACGTGAGCGTCAGAACTGTACCATGGAGCAATGGAAGGTGGGCTGGTCTGATGAATCATGTTTTCTTTTACATCATGTGAATGGCTGGGTGCGTGTGCGTAATTTGCCTGGTGAAGAAATGGCACCAGGATGCACTATGGGAAAAAGGCAAGCCGGCGGAGGCAATGTGATGCTCTGGGTAATGTTCTGCTGGGAAACCTTGGGTCCTGGCATTCATGTGGATGCTACTTTGACACCTACCACCTACCTAAACATTGTTGCAGACCAAGTACACCCCTTAATGGCAACGGTATTCCCTGATGGCAGTGGCCTCTTTCGGCAAGATAATGCGCCCTGCCACACTGCAAAAATTGCTCAGGAATGGTTTGAGGAACATGACAAAGAGTTCAAGGTGTTGACTTGGCCTCCAAATTCCCCAGATCTCAATCTGATCGAGCATCTGTGGGATATGCTGGACCAACAAGTCCGATCCATGGAGGCATCACCTCGCAACTTACAGGACTTAAAAGGATCTGCTGCTAACGTCTTGGTGCCAGATACCACAGGACACCTTCAGAGGTCTTGTGGAGTCCATGCCTCGACGAGTCAGAGCTGTTTTGGTGGCACGAGGGGGACCTACACAATATTAGGCAGGTGGTTTTAATGTTGTGGCTGATCGGTGTATATGCGGTTGCAACTGATATCAACATCCTGTAAGATTAGACAAGACTGTATATTGAAATTGTAATTAATATTACATATGCTTTCATATAACGTTTACAAGAAAAGGCCAACAAAACCTCTGTCACTTATGTGGTTTCCCTTACACTTTAGGTATTATAATTGCATGACAGCCACATATACAAAATATTGAATATTTAAAATCAAAACAGAAAAGTAAATAAATATATTTTCACTAAATAAACTTTCATTATTTCCAAGCAGAATCATAACCATGTGCTGGTTAAAGATGTACAATGTTCAGGACTACATTATTTCAAACTGACATTCTATTTGGAGATAAAGGAACCAGACTCCTTTGTTTCATTAACAATATTACAATAAATCTTTATTTTCCAGGTTCAAACTCTCCCCAACCAAAACCACACTTGCATATCTTCATCAGAAGTAAATTTTCATATTTGAAAGGAAGTTTAAACCATCAGACCCAAGGACAAGTTGCATTTCCATCAAAATAAGTTCCTTCAACTTTAAATATGCCCCAATTTAACTGTGCGGTTGACAAACCAATGACAAAATCCCCTTTAGCTTTGACAGTAGGAAACATCCTTAAAACACAAAAACACCAACAACAAAATAAAACATTGAAAACCAGGTTTAAGGAAGCATGCCATATGCAAGCAATTGCGGAAAGGAAGCATTCTGATAATGCACAGTCACAGAATAGTGCACATAATTCATTGGCTTGTCATGCATACCTTGAAGTTTAAACCAAAGTAAGGTAGGCACCAACGACTAATGCTTATGTACAAAGCATTAGAACACAAGCACATCACACTCCACACATTCACAGCAAATGTGTCCCTCGGAAAATGTGTTGTAAATACTTAGTTATCACAGTGAATGTGCTCTGTTGCACTGTTACAATGATTATCATTAAACCTGTACAGGGTAATCTCAGCCATATGTATAAAACTGCACCCGTTACCATAATTCACCTACAGCAGCATCTGAAAAATATTTCTGCTGTAATGCTATTCACAACGTCCTGATCAACTGGATGGGATTTAGTTGGATACTCAGTCCGAACTGCACATATAACAGAAATACGACTATTAGTTCAAATATGTTTTCCTCTGAGTCAAGTGGTAGGTTCGCTTTGCAATGGGAAGGCTGTACATTATACAATTCGCCTTTCGAACTGAAGTTGTACCAGGACAAAAGGCCCTAACGCTAGTAGTACGTTTATTAACTATGACTATCGTGTGGTGTCTGTATTACAGTGTCTTGTCTATACCTTATCCCCACCTCCTGGGACCACCAATAATTACACAAGGGTGCATTCAATTCTTCATCAGACTTAAGAACCCAATCCTTAATTATTTTCATGATACAAGCAATAGAGCAAAACACTAAACCCAATATTGAAACCCACCAACGCGATTTAGGCATTTATTTTTGAAATCCTCATCAGGTAATGGTTTTGTTCTGCAGACCCCATACACGGCAAGGTTCCGAGGACTGACGGTCAAAGACGACATTCTACTTGACAAAATAAATTGTTCGCATATGCCATGGCAACAAACTGCTGCTCTGATGTGTGTTCATCATTTCTTCACTATGCCTTTTTTTGTGACACTAAACAACTTTAAGGACACCGGTTTCATTGATAAATAATAAAATGGTACCAGTACACCACGGCAACTCCCAATCGAGAACACATTTTACTGAACTGAACCACAAACAGAATTTCAATGGCCTATGACCTTTGTCAGTTGAAGTGAAGCCCTAAAATTACAGCATACACATATGGTAACATCGGCAAGTAAGATCCGTGTTTCATATTGTGTATACAATTCAGCCAATAATAAAAAAAATTAAAAAGGGGAAAATCTATGAGAAGGAATTGGCATTGACGTTAACTAAATGCAATCACACTCAGGGTGCACGATAGCTTCTCAAACCGCTAAAATGCTATGCATCCCGTAACACATTCACAACCACATGGTTGTCATAGTATGCAAAACCAGTTGTGCAATATGAGAGGCTGGCCTCAATCAGTCATGTCACCATGTGTGTATATACCATACTGTATATGGGCATTTCAGAGCAGCACTTTACTTAATGAAGACTTTCGATGGCCTTAAAGTGGTATGATCAAGGTTGTGCAAAAAAACCCATATATATATGATCATAACTGGGAGCAACAACAATGTGCTGGTACCATTTATGGTATGGTATTATCAGTTATTTCTCTTTTTATGCACGTGATTGATCGGTTTGTGCTTATACAGTATATCTTCCATTGGTTCATACATTGGTTTTGTTCCCTTGCCAACAAAACAAAACAAAACAAAAAATGTTATTTCAGAACTAGAATGATGCTCATTATTTCGGACTCTACGATCAAAGCAACAATGTTGGAGGTCATACACATAGATTCTTCGTATCGTCTATCTGCCTTTTTCTGTGTCCCGACTCAACAGCTTTTCAACTAACGATTTGTGATCGGCATTTATACTGGCCAGTAGTCCACCATTATTGGCTTCGGAGCCTCTGTAGTCTATTTCTTCTCCTTTCAAGGTTGTCATTTGACCACCCAGCGCTTTTAAAATGGCATTGCCTGCACAGATATCCCACTTCTTGATAAACGTGATGTGGATGTAGATGTCTGCTTTATCGTACTTCTCGTCCACTGGATCCAGAAGAGCAAGAACCTTGTAACCTAAATAAAAACAGCAAACAGCAACCAGCACAATGAGTGTATACGGGGTTAATCAAAACATCCGTGCATCACCAGAAGGTGAATGATAATACAGTTAGTCACGATGCTGATCATTCTGGAAGGGAATACAGCCCACAAAGTTGCTTTCTATGCGTTTATCACTAAGCAAACAAATCAAACCTGTTGATCATTACCCACGAGTGTCAAAAGGGCTCTCCACATGTTTCGGCTTAACCCAGGGCTAAGAGCTCCCTTAGTCCGGTCTAGGCAAGGTTTCACACTTGCATATTCGAAAGTGGAACAACACCAACCTTAGCCCAGGGCTAAGCTGGCCCTGCTCTGGAGATGCAGGCCCACTAACTGCAGCTTGTTTCTCTGCTTAGCTGAGAAGCCCTGGGCTAAGAAAGGGAAGTGTGAAAAGACCTGAACAAAAAGAAAAAAGAAAAAAAAGAATACTACCTGCTCCACCGGCTGGAATGATCACAGTATCGTTTCCCAAGGCTGCTCCGATGAACTCCTTCACTTTGCCCGCGTGGGAGCGTGACACAATGACCTTGGGGGCCTTCTCGTTGTAGGCCTCGCGTGCCCCCACATTAGCACCCACTCCAACTACCCCCCAGGCTGAACGACACAGCGGACGGGTTGGAGAAGGAGTCATACACCTGCTCAGCTTTAAACACCTTCCACATTCGTAAAAGCACATTTCATTGTTATGTACCCAATATTAAATAAGCATTTAGTGTGCTATTAATCACTGGTAAAATAATATAACTTCTGCGTTAGAGCGTTCCTGGCTAAAGTGCACAAAGATGAAATCTTCTCATCTCCCAAAACAACCGCAACACTGCAATACATCATTACATGTATACGTATATGAATGTACACTATGTGCAGACCTAGACACAAAGAACATACCTGTGTACCCGGTGAAAGGCTTATGGATCACCCCTATAACAGGTTCGCCATTCACAGCAACGCAAACCATTGTTGTAACATACTGGCGAAGGTTCTCTGCCAAAGGAAAATAGAACATATCATTCAACCAAAGCGGTCACTGGGCGCTCATGTGGGTAGATAGTTTAGTTCTGGTCAAACTGGGCTACAAGGTGTGTGCACAGAAGCAAGAAAGTAAAGCCCCATAAGGTAGTTTGAAAAATATGTAGTGAAACTGGTCTTAAAACATTAAAATGTCAAACATTCAAGGTATTTCTTGTAGCAGGCAATGGGGAGAAATATACAGGTAGCTGCCAAAATAAAGAACACACTTTAGTAAATGAGGGATACAAAGTATATTGAAAGTAGGCGCTTCCACACAGGTGTGGTTCCTGAGTTCATTAAACAGTTAACATCCCATCATGCTTAGGGTCATGTATACAAAATGCTGGGCAGGCCCAGTTGCCCATTATTTTGGCTACCATGGCTAAAAGAGAATTTAAAAGAGGGGTGATTGTTTATTAATAGTGTTGAAAGCGCCAAACGGCACTTAAAATAAGGACTCCCAGTCTCATAACAATGGTGTATACACAGCGCATTTCGGCTGACCGTTGAGGCGTTACACATACAGCAGTGTTATAGGCCTGTACGAGTGCTCTTTTGTTTGAGTGTATTTAGCCATTTGCCGTTTTTTAACACAAATAACAAACTGTTTTGTTCCACCGCAAAGGTGGCTCTGCTGATGTTTTTTATATTTGGCAATTATAGTGCGGAAAACCATGTATTAAGAGGCTGTTTGATTGGACAATTGCTAAGTAATAAACAGAGCCACATGCCCCCGGTTTACTCCCCGACGAAGGGTACGATATTGGAAAAGCATTTGTGTTTACTCTTTGTTCGATTTATCATATTGTTGGAGATGCATGCCAAATCAACAAAATCAAACAAAATTTTCATAAAATATTCTTCCTCCTTACACCAAGTGCCTTGAACGTTTGAATTAAGCCCAGTACTACACAATCCCCACACTACCGTGCGGCTTTCCTTCTTTTTTTCTATAGAAAATATCATTCATCTAGAGCAGGGGTGGGCAATTCCGGTCCTGGAGGGCCGGTGTGTATGCAGGTTTTTGTTTCTACCAATTATGCCTGTGGCTCAATTAGCTAATTAGTTGGATACTGCCAATGGATACGCCAATGCTGGTTCACTTCAGATTAGACCACAGTAACATGTTTCATATGGGAACACAAGAACAGTCTTCAGCTGTCATTCATGGGCTTATCAAGAAATTTCGTTTAAATGTCAGATCACATAAATGATTGGGGCTAATTAAATAATTAAGAGCATAAGTTGGTATGAAATCCAGAAACGGATCCGGCCCTCCTGGCCCACCCCTGATCTAGAGTATTGAGTGAGGAGGAAAAAAGCAACGTTGTACACAACTATAGGCGTAAAGTTCTGGCATGTCAACATTTTTGCTCCCAAGCGTTTATCTTGGTCAAACAAGGCATGCTATCATTAATGGGGTGCAGCCGTGCTTGTTCGACGCTTCCGTGCCTTGTGACGGACAGGCTACCTGTGTACTCCTGTGTGGCATCGAGGGGGTCGATCCACACAGTGACGCTCTCCGCCGGCACCTCGGTGCCGCCGCTGACCTTTTGCAGTATCTCGGCGGGAACCACATGGTTCCACACCGAGGTCTCCTGGTCTTGCGCGGTGTCGTGTTCCTCTGAATTCACCTGCAACGTGTCACGCGGCACAGAATTAGAGCAGCCACTGACAGCTGACCAGATGCCTTCAAAAAGCCAAATGGCGGCGCCACCACCACCCCCAAGAGAGTCTGGAACAGGATTACACAATCACAACTTTAGAAACACTGACACAGCTTTGTATTTTCTCATGTAAAAAAAAAAGCCACCCAAGGCCAGTTTTAACACACAGCTGAAAAAATAGTAATCTTGCCCATGTGCAAAGTTTTCTGAATATGCTAGGCAAGTAAGCTACTTTGCATTGATATCACTTGGGAGCACGGGCTTAAAATTGTATAGTAATTACTTCAAATATTTAACTACAGCTCTCATTGAATAAACGAATAAACACAAATATCTGAAACATTAAACATAGAGGCTATACCCCTGCAGCAGTGCCCGTCAAGTGAGCAGGAGACATTTATTGATGATTTCGCTAGATAACACGACTTCTGAGCTAGCTACAACTGCATTTTCCCAATAATGTAGAACAGATATCAGCAAGAAAAAAGTTTGCTCACTTCAATGAAACATGCTTATTGCAGTATGAGACAGTTCAGGCTACAAGCTACAATCTGTGCACAAATAATGTTGTAAACATACTTTAAAAAGTTGCATGCAACCTATTCATTCAAAAACATGAATATAAACATGTTTAACATGAGCTAGATTGCAACATTCAATTACATGTACAGAAGTTAGCTGGCTGGCTAGCTAGCTAAATTGAAGACTAAAAGTATCGACTTTCTATGATGCAGCCTCACCTGCAAATAGGGAAATGTGTTTTTTATTAGATGAAACATCTTTCTGTGTGAGTTCAAGTCTCCTAAGGTGAGCTTCTCGTTCGCCCCTTCCTTTGTTTTCCCTTTCGTCTTCTCGTCCAGCGCGTTATCTTCTCGGATCCGTTTCACCTCCCGACCGCCCTGGACAGCCGCCTCAACAGAGAGAGCCAACAACTCCCGCAGATTCACAGTTTTGCCCTGTTTGAATGCAGCTATTCTGTTGGATATAACCCCGGCATAAAGGTGATAGATTACACCCAGTCCAAGCAAACAAAACACCACCACTCCAAGCGGAGACAGGCGGATGCCCATTGGAGCCATTGCATCAAATTGTGACTCTTGACTGTCGCGCCAAGTCAACTAAAGAACCTTATCACCTAGTTTGCCACACTAGTGAACAAATCGAGCTAGCCGGCTAACGTAGGGCTATCTCACTGGATATCTAGGCACCGGTGCCGACCGCGATCTATCGAGCTAGCCCGCTGTTGAAATATAGCGATCGCTTGTAAATAGCTATGGAAGTACCACTTCTCGCGATTAGCCTGTTGACAGGCAATTCCTGTCATTCATTCAAATATGTCAAGACCTATTTCTGCAATAAGTCACGTTAGCTAGCCATCTAGGAAGGTACACACCGATTCATTTTGCATTTTTAAATATCTACCTAGCTATAGGCGTGCCATTTCCAGGAAAGACACCGAAGGGTAACTACCAATCCCCCCCCGCCAATAGCTTGTTGGTTAACTAGGTACCTAACAAATACAAGCGATGTACACATCGAATTCTTTCCACGTCTACGAGCCAGGTCAAATGTACTGTTTCTTTTCCAGGTCAAATAAGTTGTACAGTGTCAAATGTCTTTGCATTCTTGCGGTCCTCTTCATCTACAGGGCGAACTCAACCCGCTACGAATCGTTTCATGGAGACGCTGATGGGGGGTGAAGTCCAAGCCTGGTGTTGAAATAGTCACATTAGTCTTATTATGAACTACATATCCCATGAGCACCGTGCAAAACGTTACTCAACTGGTCTCCATCATGGTCTCCATTGTAGTTTTTGTAGTTGAGGGTGCCCTGCTGCCACCTACAGGAACGGAGTTTATCCACAAAAAATAGCATTTTAGTACCACTAGATGGAAGCATACAGCCAAAAGTAGTAAATGTGCCCTCTGGCTTCCCTCTCGAAGAGAGTATCTGCTGCACTACACGAATGACAATATATGCCCCATCTTCAGGACTAATTTCTTAGAAGGAGTTAAGCCTACCGATAAAACACATCTCTTGTGTAAGGTTAAATTAATTTGGGAGTAATACAGAAAAAGGATCAGCCCTGGGTATGCAACGGAACTACTGAAATCTTGAAAAGAAATCAGGATGGTTTGTAGGTAGCTTACATTGTGTGTATTTTCGGAACTCTCAAATTAAAATATTATAATGGAAATTATAATTCAGGAGAAATACAAAAACTAGGGCACAGCTTAATTTTACATTATTTATTTTTGGATATTTGCTGAAGCAGTTCAAAAGGTCACTGTGTTCAAGAATAGGACAATGATGATTATGATGATGATAACAATAATAATAATAATAATAATAATAATAATAATTATTATTATTATCACCTGACTTATATTCAGGTATTAAGTAGGCCTACTTAAACAATTCCTCAAGGGCACATTTCCATGAAACATACAAACATCTTGATACAAGCCTATGCATGTCCCACATTATGCCAGATAGGCTGGTGAATAGGCTAGCACAACGACATAAAAAACAAAATCGCTGAAAACACAAAAAAACAGGATTGAAAATAGCTATTGCAAAAAGAATACACATCGATTCGGTAAGAATAGACACATGAATTGAATTAGTAAAATGTCATCTGAAATGTACCCGTAGAGATTAAACCAGAGAACAGTTAGAGCTGGTGATACTTTACATGGTGGCAGCTGTACCTGATCCTTCTCCACATCATCTCCAGGCTGCCATTCCAGTGCACGGAGAGCACACTGCAAAATGAGCTGCCATGTCACTTGCTCATCAGTGCTCCCTGCATTGGTTGAATTGGCTATGTCTTGACCAAAAAAACAACAACAGCAATGACCATAACTCTGCACCATGTATTGTATTCATATTTTATATATCTATAGTCAGGTTTTAGTAACTTGATATTTAACACAAGTGTACATTTCCAAATACATGTAGAAAAATAAATATCATTGCATATTAACTAATATTATAGTGACCATAACTTTTGATTTTGTGTGGCACAGCTCCAGCATTGTAATTCCTGAGCACCTGCAAACTATGTCTGTGAAGTCAATGATGTGCAAACTTTGCTTATTTACATTCCGACAAAATAAGTTAAATATTGAAATTTAATGTGATTAAATTATGTGGTTTAGGTATTTAAATAAGTAGAATGTACACCAGTCTACCACAGATGGATCCATCATAGCGCAAACCAGTATTGAGTATTGTGCTGCCTCTTTGTTACATCTAATTCAGATTCATGTGGTTGCTAATGGTGATTGCATGTGGCAGCTGCAGATAGTTGTCATGACAACTTTGGTCCTCCACCGGGGTCACAAAAGGAGTTCATCGGTCCACAATAGCAGGACAGTATAGGGCCACAGGATTTTCTTTCCTACAGTGCAGTAGTATGTAGGTCACGAAACAGAAAAAATAAATTTGGCTTGCGAGTGAGCAATCTTTATCAGCAATAAGATGCTGCATAACTAGTGGAAATTAGGGAAAAAACAGGGAAAGTTATCCTAAACTAGAATAGACCAAAAGTAGCAATAACACAAAATACACAGATAATCATTATTATTTACTTTCAGTAAGCCTCTGCAAGTTGATGTGGATGCAAAAAGAGGGCTGAAACTGAATCTCTGATTTCTGTCGAAGGGCTGTACGCATTTCCCTTGCAGTCGTTTCCAGTGACAAAGCATTTTTGTTGGTCAGAGAGCAAAGCAAATGAATCAATACACAATTCAATAAATAAACCAGCCGTCAAGATAGTCAATATTTCAGTGCTATGCCGAATTACATCATGACTAAATTTCTACATCTTGGCTCTCTCCTTTTTTATGAAACTGGACCAGGAATATATCTCCAGTGTCATTTCCCCTAGTGGAATGTGCCGGCTTAAGCTTCAAGGTTAGCTACTTGAAAATGTAGAAAGAAGTAGAAATGTTAAAGGCAAAAGTACATGCAAAGACAAAAGCCATTCCCAAAGCAAATATGACCTGGTTATAGACATATCACAAAAAAAGCTGTGTTCTTCCCATTCAAAATCAGATTTATATTTTACATGAATTTTCAATAAGGGTTTAATGATGCTTTCAAGATATAATTGTGAGGGTAAACTCTTCTTGACAAAACATTACTTTGTAAATGTTGTGTCTGTATGGACACATTACATTACATTACAGGCATTTAGCAGACGCTCTTATCCAGAGCAACTTACATTACATTTCTTCTTACAGTTTACATTTCTTTACAATCCGTTTATACAGCTGGATATTAACTGAAGCAATTCAGGTTAAGTACCTTGCTCAAGGGTGCAATGGCAGTGTCCCACCTGGGGATTGAACCTGCAACCTTAACGTTACAAGCCCAGTTCCCTAACCATTAAAGCACACTGCCACCGATAACACAATGTGGTCTATGTGGTTGCTTTTGGCAGAAAATATTAGTCACCAATGAACTTTGGTGATTAGAGCAATGCACAAGCTAGTGAGCTAGCCAATATTCCTTCAGCAATATCAAAGTGCTTACTTTGCTAGACTTGAGACTTGAAACTGAATGTATTTAGCTAGTTGTAAAAAAAAAAAAATAGAATTACCTTTTTTAATAGAAAATTTCATTACACTTCAAGGGCAGTGCGTGTATTTAACAGTTTTCCATTGCTTTTCTGTGAACTTCCAGAATAAAAAAGGTTTTCAAGGACTGTAGGAACTGTGATTAATGCTGTTATACTTAACCCATAAGTAATCTTAGGGACATCCGTTGGCTTCTATGTCTAAAATAATAGCTTTTCATAATGGGAGCTATGCTCAAGCATCCATGAACTTCAGTGCACTGTACTCTGCAACTAAAACATAGCTGGGTATTTATCATGAAGTAGTGCCTGAAAACTGCATATGCCAGAAACATTACCCTTCAGGCCATTGAAAGTTTGACAGAACATTTTGAAGCGTTGTCATGGTCACCTGGCATCGATTACTTTAATGTTTCTTTTTACAGATTTTAAATTCCAATAACTCTGTCAAACTGAATAACACAATCAAGTGCAGTTTTTTAAATATCTACAAAATCTAAACTAAAGGCTACAATTCCTGAGTAAAGGCATCTGCTAACCTTGCTTTTATGATGAATTCTGCAAATAACATTTTTAAAACGTGTTAGCAATTTGTTGTGTTGAAAACAAAAGATGCACAGTTTGAGGCACTGAAATTAAAATGCAAACACTATTTCAATAATAGCACACAGTCCAAACATCTGATATTGCAAGGGTCATTCATTGCGTAATACATAGAGATACGTTCTTGATAAGATGTATTATCAAGCATCTGTGTGCCTGCTTACTCCAGGAAAGTGGCAGCAGGTCACATTTTCCAGCTGGACCTATGCAGACTGTTCCACCCATGAGTATTGCCGATTTTACCTAGTGTAATTATATTTTCAGTCAGCTTGCATTATAGGGGAAGCACAGTGTGGCTAGTTATGGAAGTAAAGGATGGCAGTGTGGTATAATGGTTCGGGAACTGGGCTTGTAACACAAAGATTGCAGGTTTGGCTCCCAGGTGGGGCGTGGCCGTTGTACCCTTGAGGAAAGGTACTTAACCTGAATTGCTTCAGTGAATATCCAGCTCTATAAATGCATTGTATGTAAACTGTGTAAACATCTCTGGATGAGAGCTTCTGCGAAATGCATGTTCAGGCTGCAAAGATACCGTATTAGGAAAATCCTTGTAACTGCACTGATATGTAACATTTCCTAGAAATGTATAGTGGCTGAATTACAAAACACCTTAAAGCATTGTCACAACGCTTTTTCACAACTGTGATATTCACGGGTTTTCTTCTATAAAAGCCTCTTTGACTGTACCGTGTGATACACCAAGCATAGCTCATGCCGCAGGGCTGCTCCTCACAATGACAAGCAGAAGCCAGTTTCTAAGTGCTTCTTATGCGGTGCCAAGTACAGAAACGTGGCGCTCAGCCACCAGGTATCTCAATATGGTGCTGGAACAGCTGGACCAGGCAACAGGAAGCTATTCCTCCCATTGGCAGCTGCAAAAGGACAGTAACCTCCGGGGATTCCAGGCACCAGAACAAACATATGCCTAATATTTACAGTTGGTGCATGTCTTATTCACAACTTTGGTGAGTGCAGAAATTTGAGCAGAAACATAACTGTGTACTAAACATATCTATTGCGATGTACGATGTACTGTACGTGTATCATATATTTTCATGTGAATTTATTTTATGTAGGTTTATCCTCTGTAAGCCATAATGCTTATTTGGCAATGCCATGTATGACTGGAATATATGTATGCCTAGAAAATGAATCAAATCAAATCAAATGTATTTGTATAACACATTTCACAAAATGAAAAGTGTGTCACATACACACACACAGTATATACTATAAGTGCTATGTGAGAGAGACAGAGATACAGAGAAAGAGAGAGAGAGAGAGAGAGAGAGAGACAGAGAGAGAGAGAGAGAGAGACCATTCATTTGGGAAATAACTGATTTCCTCAGCTGATGTTCTCTCTCTGTCTCAAAAGACTGTTAACTTTAATGGGCTTTCCTCTAGAGAGAGGAGGAAGCCTTTGATAGTGTATCCTAGTGGTCTGGACAGATGTTAGGATGATAGACTCTGGAGAGCTTCAGAATGCACCGAGGTGGGCAAGGGGGTGAGGGAGGAAAGAGTGGAACTGACTGGAGGACAGAGTGTTCAGTGTTTTCATGGACATGCATATTAACTAGACTCACACTCTCAGTGCACACACTCAGCCTGTATGGACCACATCTCTCCATGTACTGCCCAAACCACTGGACTTCCCATTCAAACTTCCTGGTACAAAACTATACTATGTTCACTGTAACATTGCAGCATTTCATATTTCATATGAGTTTGAAGCATTTTAAAACGCATTTTAAAATAACAAATATGTTATTTTATTGCATTTTCATAATATAACATACATTGAGTGCCACACGCTTGACCAGCTGCCATACGTCTTTTCATTTTTAACTAAGATTTGTCTGCTTGTTGAGAAACTGCTTGCGAGCATTGTATACAATTAAACCAATTTAAGTAACTTGGGGATGAACCTTTCAGAGACATGGGGAAGACAGTTAATGGACACCACTGAATGACTTGACAGAGGAAATCCAAGTGGAGAGTTTGTTAATAATTTATATTAGCTTAATTGCTATATTGTGTGGTTAAAAAGCTATTGTAAGTAAATACAAAATAATAGATAGCCAGCTATAATCCTAATATGCTATGATTGATAGCAGGCCAGCTTGCTGGTCTAGGCAGTATGTTGTAGACAATGTAGCCAAATATTCATGTCCTTATTGTAAAAAATGAACCAAGCAATACAATGCTAACATTTCTTCTACTTAATATGATAATAATATATGCCATTTAGCAGATGCTTTTATCCAAAGTGACTTACAGTAGTGAATACATACATATTTTTTTCAGTATATGTGGTCCCAGTGGGAATTGAACCCACAACCTAAGCATTGCAAAGGCCATGCTCTAGTGGTTCTGTGTGGCTCAGTAGGTAGCAGGTAGTAAGTTGTAGGTACTTTGGCAGTAGGTCACATTGTTCTTTTAGCATCGCTATTTCAGGGTATGCTATTAGCTGACTATGTCCCAAAGTCTGGAGAGGTGGAAAACAGCTGGCAGGGGCCCATCGGAGCAGTGTGGGCATAAATTGGCCAGGATTCCTCATATTACCACAGTATAATCATGGTTCATCCCCTAGCTACTCATAGCTTACCATGTCTCCTCTGTGAGAAATGGAAGAAAAAAGGGGGACATTTTATTGAGGATGAAAATATTGTAACAAAGGTTTTATTTGACCATTTAAGTGGCACAATTGTACATTGGTTTCAATGGGGATGGTCTGTTGTTTTTGGCAAGACAATAGGGAGACATGTGCAACACATGCTGCCTCTGTTTATCTCCTGGACTTCAACTTCTTGTCCTTCCCAGCTCCCCAGCTCTTCTCTAAACTCAATGATTTTTCTGCCTTGTCATCACACTCTCAATTGAGTCTCAATAACCCCTTTCACACTAAATGGCACCAAATACCTGGCTTTGATCTCACTGTTTACATCAGAGGCTAAACAGTAACAAATTATAGATGTGATAACATTCACATTGCACTAAGCAAAGCTGCTATTTTTACTGTAAACATCATTGAACCTTTATGGGAAGTTCTGGAATGTAGAGTATGGAGCAGATTTCCACAGTCTTCATTTCTCAAAGAACTGGAGGCACTCCTTCTTGAAGAATGAACTCTATCCCACTAGAAACAGTTCAAAACTTGTATAACAGCATTCCAAGAAGAATTGAGGTTGTTCTGAAGGCAGCCCAACTCCTTATTAGTTAATAAATATTAATATGGGCCCCGGTAGGCGCAACCTGTAAAGGAGCTTGCCCGGAGTGCAGGTTGCCCACTGTGGCCGAGGTTCGATCCCCAGCTGTGCCAGCCTGGCTCTGGCCCGGAGTCCCACAGCCAATTGGAGGCGGCAAATGGCTGTCCACCCTAGGGGGAGGGCGGAGGGAAGCTAGCACGAGCTCGACACATGCACAGAAAGCTTCCCTGTGGGTGTGTATTGGAACCACAGGCAATGGCTAGGTGAGTTCCATCTCAAAGCAGGCAGTTTGTTGCCATCATCACTGCTGGTCCCGTAGTTGTAGGCAGCAGGCTCGTGGGGGGGAAATTGAATCAATAGAGGGTACAACTGACCACCAAATTGGGACAAAAAACTGAAAAATCTGATAAAATGTAAAAATGAATAAATAAATATTAATGTATTGTTTGGTCTTTCCGTTATTTTGTCTACCGCCTACATATACTTTGTATATATATATATATATTTTTTTTTTTTCTTGTTTATAACCCCTATTAAATCTGACACATCTGGAACCAGTTCAACTAAGTGAACTATGTGGGCTCATTACAACTAAAAGTTTATCCTTTCTTTTTCACACCTGCACCCAAACTTTTCACAACACATTTTTTCCATGAGGGCAGGGATAGCTAATTGCAGTCAGGAGTTATTGAATGTTCCGCTTGTAATTGTAGACCTTTGCTGTAAATAGGACTTTGCCAGCTGGAGACTTTTTGTTGAGGTAATAAATGGTAATGGAAGCTCTATGGGAAAATAAACGAGAGCTACTTTTTAACACTGCACAGCAAGCCTTGAACACAACTTTGCATCCTGGTATTCTAATCATTGGCCCGATGGTTTTACCTTCTGGCAATTTTATCCAGAATATGAATCCATCATCAGCACTACACAGACCACCCCATTATATTCATTCTTATTTGTTTTCTAGCCGTTTGTATTCTTGTCTCATTTAGTGTTTCTGTTCGTCAGACAGACCATCCTTTCATGTGAGTGGCAGTGCATTATACAGACCGAGTCATTCTGAATTCAGTTGCTGGGATACAGGGCCTCACTTCAGGAATTCATTTGTTGTCCATTTTTTTGTATCACTGGCAATGTGGCAACACTGAGAGCCAAACGCACAGATGGCGGAGCCGCAGATCCTCCTGTTGGCTATGCGAGGTCTGTCGCTACTATAAGAGGGCAATGGGAAAGAGTGCACCTCTTACTAGATGCTTTCCCTTTCGCCCTGGCTTGGGCCCAAGAGCTTCATTTGTGGAATTGCGTGATGCTCCTTGAAGCAGTGTGGCCCAGCACTGTGCATTGTGCATGCATATGGTAATGTGAATTTGCGGGCGAGTTTGTCTGGAGAAAGAGAGGAAGTGCATGCACAGACTGATTAATGTACCTCTCCGTTTCCTTTGGCTCATCTCAGCGGCCCTGCGGCAGGCATCTTATGGCGAGGGCTCGGGGGAATATGGCCAAGCCAAGTTCAGATACATTTTTTTCTCCCAAAAATCTGGAAACCACACACAAACACAAAACACTTTGAGAAATTGTAATACGCAATTGCGTTGTTGCTTAGCATCAGTATTTTACAAGTGCACACGTGTGTTTCTAGAAGAGATTACACATACCTCTAATCATGTTATTGCCTGACTGTAGACTTACCGGCCTGTGCCATCAAGCCAAGGTCAAGGTTTTCACCCAACCCAAATTCACAAATGTCACTCCACTACTCACCTCTCTGCACTGGCTCCCTATTGCAGCACGTATCAAATTTAAATCACTGGTGCTGGCATATCAGGCCACCAGGGGTACTGCTCCCTCCTACCTCCAGACACTCATCACACCCTACACCCCAGCCAGACTCCTCCGCTCAGCTGGCATGGGAAAACTGACTGTTCCATCTCTCCGGGCCCCAGGCAGGCGCTCCTCACGGTCTCACCTCTTCTCTGTCCTGACCCCCCGGTGGTAGAATGATCTTCCACACTCAGTCAGAGCCTCAGAATCACTGGCCATCTTCCACAGGAGACTAAAAACCCATCGCTTCAGACCCCACTACCACTGATTTTGTACATTAATTAATTGCCATCTCCATTGTTTACATGTTTAAAACTGTAAATACATTTTTTCAAATCTACTAACCTCTTCTCTCCCTGTGCTGCAGGTATATTATCCAGCTACCAACAATGATGTCTATTGCTGTATTACTGCACTGATCTCTTGCGCTAACCATGCTTAATCTTATCATGTATAATGCACGTTTTGTAAGTCGCTCTGGATAAGAGCGTCTGCAAAAATGGCTAAAATATAAATGATAAGGCCACGCATTCAACTTCCAGCACAGATTGCCAGTCACCCATGCTCTTCAGAACAGTAGTTAGTGGGTCTGCTTCTCATTTCCAGCAATATTCATTTCACTTCTCCTGATCTTATCATACGTTACGTCTTCCCCTCTTTCACATTGGAAAAAATTTTTTGACAATATCATTTCATGCACATTTTCTCTCGACCATCCTATGAATGCCTGCCACAGATACGAGGTGCCTTCCTAATTTTAAGTGAAACCATATGCAGTGCTTTACAAATTTTTGGTCTATTGTTTAAGTGAATAAGAGCCTTAGATGGGATCAGACAGGGGAGTTTGATTCAGGTTAATTTCAATTCACGTAATGCGAATCACATTGTCATTTAATTCGATTCAACAACCCCAAGCTATAAAGTACAAGCTTAAGTATATTGCCTCTTGAATATTCAGTTTTGTTTGCAAAGTCCTGACGTTTAAATTTAGTCAAGATGGTAAAACGTAATTTGATATATTTTGGAGAAATAAGGAATATTCCCCTGTTTTTGTTTCGACTGTAAGTGTAACAGAATTGAATTAGTGGATTCAGAAATTGAATAGAAGCCTGATTCTAATGTTCTGGTTCCTTTAAATGTTTATGTAATACACAGTAGACTCATATATTATAGTACATTCTAGAATCACTGTAGACTAGATATACTTTGTTCTGTTGTTACTGGCCACACTCAGGTATAGTGGACCATAACCACTTGTTGACTCTAGATCCATTCCAGCAATGTCAGCGATCAGCTGCCTCTTACTCAACATCTCTCTCCACCCCACATACCAGCTGGCAATACTGTAGTGCTTGCAAAATTACTTTTTTTAGTACATGCGTACAGTAACATGACCGACAGCTCATGAAAAAGGGATATCAAAGTAAGCAAAGTGAATGTACTAATCATTTAGACCACTTTGCACACATTTGTGACATCTTTTACAATTTTACATAATTCCAGTTAGATTGGCAAAATTTAAGTCTGATGTAATTAACATATGAGTGTAGTTTGTTTGAAACATTGAAACATGGCCTCGTTTCGTTAAAAAAAAGTGGGAAATGCTTAGGAATTTTCAGCTTAGCAACTGGGCAACTCTACCATGGTAATGCATGCTAAGGCATATGAATATTTTACATAATGTGAATTTCAACAATTTGGACTGGCAGTTACAGTACTACTTTGCATGCAAACACCAAAACAGGTGTAAAAAATGCTAATAAAAAGAAGCAGAGAATGCAACAGTATCTGCCTGCTCCCTTTTGCAAAGTCTAATTATTCAAACTCTGCACAGAATTTATTTTATTGCATACACTCATATTTTATTTACTGACAGTAGCTGCATTCTTTTAATGAAAGTATTTGAGCAGACCTCGGTAAATAATTGTATGTGTCTTTCTCCAATTGATGGGCTTCCCAATGCCTGAGCACAATTTACGTGTGACCTAGTATTAAATTATCTTGGACAGTATAGGTCTGAAAACTCCAGCTTTGTTAACATTGGAAGTAGTGTCATGCTATGCTGATTTGACATTTTAGGGAGAAGAAATTTACTTTATTATGCTATTTTAAAACATGTGAGAAAGAATCTTGCCGGGGAAACACAGTAAACACAAACAATGACATCATCAGCGATGACATCAGCAGTGGATTAGGAACTTGTGGAATGGAGTTTGATTCATATACTGAATCAACAAAGTAAATAATGAAGGTTCATCACATTGGTTTTTAGAGATATGATCGAAAATCTATGAGAGAAAGGCGAACAAAGCCAATAATGTGACAGGATATTAGTCTGGCTTTGTTACATTTGAAAGGAAAGGCCAGTTATATCCTGACACTGAATGATTTTCTCTTGATAAAGTTCTCATTCTGTCAATGGATTACAGAAATAACACTGTGTCGTATTGCATATTGTGAGAATGAGAAAATATGAATGTAACATTGCATGGTGGATGACACTGCAACATAAAAAACATTACATCTTTGCACGTTGAAATGTCTATACGATAAATGTTATGGTAGTAAAGCTATACACTCAATATCATTCAACATTGATTTCTTCAAATATTTATGGTAATGTCTACGTTTTTACCCATATCAAACCTACATGCATTATGTTTCACATCAGGCATTTGCACAGAGTCCATGAATATTTAATATGTGAATGATATAATTGCTTCCAGCTTTAAAATGTATTACATGGAATCATGTATACGTATGGAGGTTGACCCTACTGTTATTCACATATGTCTTGTTCTGAACACACTGTATACAGAGATACTGCAGAAGTATGCATGTTAAGCCGCCAAGCAATTTGAGATCAGTTAATTAGGGGTGGGAACCAGGATTTATTTTTCAGAGAGGGGGTACCCCAGAAACATCATCAGTGCGCTGCATGCTCGTGTGCTGACATCCCTCCTCTTCTCACACAGATAGAATCACAGATTATTCATTGAGTAACATTCAGTTACATAGCCCACGTGTAACCTCTACTCACTGGAATGGGTAATGGGCATACAATTACAAAGACGGAGCGTGACGATGTGTTGATCTAGGCGGGGAGCTGTGACTCATAGTCAGAGATGGCGGATGATCACAGACGGACGATGTTGGATAGAAATGCCTTTGCTACTTGGGCAGAAAACTGCTGACTGTGAATACCCCAGATGGCGAGTGACGGTGTGCTGACATAATCCAGCCTCCAACATAGCGATACCAGGAAGAACATTTTCTTCCTGATAAGTGGGGGATATATATATATGCCATTTAGCAGATGCTTTTATCCAAAGCGACTTACAGTACTGAATGCATACATTTTTCATGTGGTCCCAATGGGAATCAAACCCACAACCTAAGTGTTGCCAACGCCATGCTCTATCTACTGAGCCACACAGAACCACAGGGGGTAGACAAAATAATGGAAACAACTAATGAAAAAGGACTCCACTTTGTAGCAACTAAATCCTGATTAAAACTGAGTAACGTGTTTCATGTTAATTACCAATATGTTTCTGCTATAAAATATGTTTTGAAAGCAACACTTAAATATGTGAGTTTCTAAAGCAACAGATTTTGCATGCGGTTAAATAGTTGGTGCCCGAATTGCAAGTGCGTCAGTCACAAGAAACGGCAGAATTATTTAATGTGTCAAGAGGAGCAGTACTGAAAATAATGATGGCATACACCAAACAAAGCTGATATGTATGGTAGGCCTGCCATTCAGAAACTGCTTGTAACCAAAGCCAACATACGACAATGCATAACCTGGTGTAATGAGCACAAGATCTGGACTTCTGAGCTGTGGAAGAAATTAATATGTCCTGATGAGTTGTCTTTTACTCTTTTTCCTACATCTGGATGGGTTTGTGTTTGGAGAAAGCCTTCAACCTGCATTGCCTGTTCCTGTCAGGGGCTGAGCAGTCTGGCCCAAGCCACCCCACAGGTACCTTTCCCTGTGCAGGAACCACCACCACAGACAACGCAAGGACAAGCAGGTAAAAGGCAAAATCGCAGATCTTTATTGATGCAATTCATAAAAAGCTTATTACACATGTAACTAGCATTTGTGTTCGCCCCCAGTTCTTTTCCCCCCCTGTCCCTGGCTGGCTTCCACCTGGTCTCCCCCCACTCGGCTGTGCTGGAGATACCCCAGGTAGGCTACCCTACACTCGGCTACACCACTGCACAGATAAGGATCAAACAATCCAGAATAAATGTGCATCACATTTACCGCACTTAATCCCACATGGCACACAGTGAATTCCCCACTCGGGCCCCCATGGGATTCACGCCTCCAGAAGGGAGACCCCTTTCTGCCCGGTAGGGGAGAGAACAGCTGTGATAGGCAGCGCTCCACACACAGTGCCACTCTGCCCAACCTAGCTACATCCCAAATAAAAATACACAAAAAAAACGACACGCAATGCCAGCTCCCACTGCTGCCTGGATCCACCCCTCTGATCCGGGTCTTCCGTCCCATCACTGTTGTACCCACCGGACCACACACTGAGGGAATAGAGCAGCCCTCATTAGCCAGCAGACCTTCCTGACTGCAAACACACGCTCCCCCGGCATGGTTCAGTAACTTCCATGTTCCTTATATCACCAGGGACCAGTCCCCATCGCGCCTTCCTGATCCGCTCTGGGATTTGGTGGTCGCCTACTGCCCTGCTGGTTCGCTTCTCGTTTCCCCCGTCCTGGTTCCGTAAAACCCGTCACCACTGGAAGAAACCTTGGGCCAACCCCTCACACTCACATGCATACCAACAAATAAACAAAAAATAAACAAATTTAAAAAAGTACTTTAAGCAGTCGCAAACTAAGAATGAAACTGAAAGACAAACTTTCCCCGACAGACACACACACACACACACACACAGACACACACACATTGTTACCTGGTGCACCTCCTCCCTTCATTACCCAGGCTCAATCAACCCATCAATTAATCCATTGCATTACTCAACTCATCAATGAATCAATCACATCTGCAGGCTCCACTCTTAAACACGGTGGTGGATCTGTCATGGAATGGGCCATCATCTCATTGGGTCCAATTATTACTCTGCATGGTAGAATTCTGGTCAAGGAATACAAAGCCATTTTAGGCAACTAGTTGTACCCTATGGTGATAACATTGTTTCCTCAAGATGTTCCCATATTCCAAGATGATAATGTCCCCATAAACACTGCTAAACAGATTCAAGAGTGGTTTCATGAACACCAGGGTGAAGTCAAATGCCTTCCATGGTCTCCCCAATCACCAAATACAAACATCATTGAACCTTTATGGGAAGTTCTGAAACACAGAGTGTAGTGTAGATTTCCACCTCCTTCGTCTCTGGAGAACTGGAGGCTTTCCTTCTTGAAGTATAGTCCAATATCCCACTAGAAACAGTTACAAACTTGTATAACAGCATTCAAATAAGGACTGAAAGCAAAAGGTGGCCCAACTCCTTATTAGTTAACCAATATTCATATATTATTCATTTCCATTATTTTGTCTACCACCTGTATGTATTTTTCTTTCTTAATTTTCACCAGAACTGTCAACAGTTTAAATCGCATAATTCCCTGTGCCCAGCCACTCTTCTAATGGAGGAGGAAAATATTACATATAGGCTATATATTAAAATCACTTGAAATGACCATGTAACAAGCTTGGTATACTTCATTATATTAGCTCATATTTTATTGTATTTTTCGTGTCAATAGAGTACCTTGGGAGGGTCTTTACAACTGTAAGCTCACTGTGTCCTGCCCGGCCCTGCCCGATTCCCCCTCAAAATAGTTTATGGAGGACAGAAATGGCTTTATTTCCAAATATTATGTAATACAGTACATTAATGATGGCCAAGTGACTGAAGGTTTGTGCATTTTTGGTCTTCTATGTGCCATCCACTTGCAAAATATCATTGTCCATTACTGAGGAATTAAATAAGCATTTATTTTTCTAGTGTCTGCTTTGCGGACAGCTTGCTAACACCCAAACAGGATTGACGGACTAAAATGCAATTAAGTAAATGTGTCATGCTTAAATATGCCAATTCTGGCAAGATGAATGCTTTTTGCACAGAAAGAAATACTGTGTTCTTCTAATTCAATGTAATTTTGTATCTCCAACAAGAGAGTCAGTTTACAAAATAAGGTGCATAACTCTGTATCAAACCTTGTGACAACCTGCTGTCCTCCCATTACCTGCATACTATACAGCATGTGCCCCACAAATATAGCCAATCTATGTGGCGGATAAATAATTCAGCAGTGTTGTCAAAGGAGAGCGCAGATAGAGCCACTGGATGGTAAATATATTCTCTGGTCATTAAACAGATTAGCGCCAGAGAATATTGGCTGTCTGCTCCATGCAGACAGGGCACTCACACATAGTACCCTGGTGAGTAATGGTCGCCCAAGTATTTCCTTCTGCTCCATAAACCTGAGAGAGAGGAGTGCAGTCAGCACCCAAGACAAAACGCTGTTCTGCACATTATACACTACCTTGCCGTTCTAGCTAATTCAATCCAAAAATATGATGTTTTAAGTGAGAGGTAATGGTTGGCAAAATCCGATAAAGACAGCAAATTCACACAAGCACCTCAGGCATTATGTTGATCTATGTACTGACAAGTCTTCCGACACACAGTGCTTTTAGCTGTTGTGGTACTGTAACACTAGATTCTGAAGACAGAAGATCCTTCCCTTCTAATGCTAACCAGTGAGTTGTTTTTCACTGAAATAAGAATATAGTTATATGGTCAAATTTTTCTTTGTCTGTAACTAATTATTTGACTTACATTTTTTTATGAGAAGTATCATTAATAGATAGTCACCTGCTGTGGGGAGATGCCACACGCCAGCTAGGCAAAGCCTCAAGCTTGCAGTAAAACATTATTTTGCTGACTTGGTGTTCCCACAGTGAAAAGGGAAATGCGAAATGTACCTTACCAACTATCAATGTTTGTCACTATCTGCAATGCATTACGTAAATGCTGAGCCTGTTACATATACATTTGTTTTCTGTCATGGGAGGACAGAGGGGTTTTACACCAAACCAAACACTGTGGCAAACATCTTGAAAGGTGGACCTAGCAGTAGGCTAGCAAACATCTTTAAGGGTTGATTTGGATATGGTCATAGCTGTAGTAATGTTCATTCTTAGTCTAGATAAGTCTAATTGCACATACAGAGCATGCAATTTTGTTGGTAAAAAAATTTCAGAGGAAATTTAGAAAATTGTGATTGTGTTTAGCGTATATGATGATGCATGGCACCACCAGAGATGGGCAAAGATACATCGATATGTATCTTGTTACAAAATACAAAATACCCCTCAAATAAATGTATCAGATCAAAATACAAAATACTGGTGCCAGAAAATGTATCAGATAAAATACATGTTTTTGTATTTTCAAAATACAGGAAAAAAAACTTGTCTCCAATTGGCTATCGTAGGCCAACATATGAATAGGTGGCTGCCTTTCTCTATGAATATGAGCAAAAAGCTAGAATCACATAGGCTATTGCCGTGTGTTAAGTGTTAGAGGCACAATCACATCTTTAGCATCTCCTAATTAGTTTGCTCACATTACTCCCTCCATTTTGGTTGTTTGGGCTATTGACAACCAATTTCTTATCTTTGCTGCTATTTGTATATAAAAGAAAAATACTGAAAATAGTACAGTACAAACTTACAAACAAATCAGCATGAATTGTACATGCTAGCTAGTGTTTCTGGAATCACAAAGTGGCATTTTGAGAAATCGTCTTTTCTAACTTTTCACGTCACGTCACAATTTCTCAGAATGCCAATTTGTGATATTGTGAGTAGGCTTGTATAAAAACAAGCGCCGAATTCTCAATAGCTGCCTGCGACCAGATACATGCATGCATCCACGTGTGCATGCATTCACTGCCTTGTCCAACCGACAGAGAGCGGGTCCAAAAATCACTGTGTGAGTGTGTCTAAGTGTACTGTTGTTCTTTTTTTATGTTCTTTGAATCATGGATAAAGTATTTTGAGTATTTTGAAAATACAAAATTACTCCACCCTAAAGTATCTTGTTACAAATTACATTTGAATTTGTTCAGCCCTGTCAAATACAAATTACAAAATACTCAAAAGTAATTGAAATACGTATTTCAAATACAAATAACAGAAATACTGCCCATCTGTGGGCACCACATAGCTAATTAGCTATCTACCTATATTCAGATACTGCTAGCAAACAAACTACTAGCCCCCAACTTCAGCTGTCAAACCATCTGAGACTAGCAAGCTAGCTAGTGTTACTAGCCAGACTAACAAGCCAATGTGCTTTATTCTGTCCACACAAATGGCTAAAAGCTATCATTAGCTAAGCAATTGTAATTTACTGTCTAATCTGTCACCACTAGGACAAGCTAATTATTTTGTCTAGTGAGCAATGTCACCCACAACTATTGCTACATGAACAACCCCAAACAGAAAGCTATTAGAAATAAAGAGCACAAGGTTTGATCCTTTACAAGAACTAACCTAAACTGGTTGACTGAGTAACCTAATTTACCTAAGTAATCTAAGAAATGGGGATTCCTATGACCACCAGAATTCTTCCCATAAAGATACCTTTTTAAACTAAATAAGAAAATAAAATAAATCAGTAGTGGAAAAGCACTTTTTAAATTTGGTCATCTTTTCTGGTTTATTCCGACAGTAATGCATTTATGAGGTGGTGGGGAATATTTCTGCCGACGGTTATGAAAACTCAGAGAGACAAAGTTTCAGATAATTCATTGTTGAAGGGAAAGTCATGTATCGCCGTCCCCGGAGAATGAAAAGTGGCCCTGAAAAGGCAATGGTTCGGGAGAAAGCAACCCACTGGAAGCTCAGGAAATAAAACATGCAATCTCTGTGAAAGTTCTTTTTCGTGGTGAAAACAATAACGAATCGAGTTCCCTGAGGGTTTACATTTTTCATCCTGCGTGACAGATGTACCATGTGTTCACAGTGGAAGTCTGGGTTCATACCTTGCTGGTTTGTTTGTAACCCAGTTCCAACATTATCAACATATGCAATGTACTGTATATAAAACAAATTGGCAATACAAATTGGTGCCGCTATCCTGTGCAAAAATATACCTATGTAGCATATTAAAAGAGTAACATACATATAAAATTATGTAAGATTAAACTATTTATTGCATACATGTAGGTGCACTTCAGTTTAGGTGATGCACTCCCACAGCCAACCCTACCTGTTTTTATAATCATAACCCTTCATCTGTGTCATGACCCCTGTCATGTTTCTAAAATCTGTTTTTTTTGTGCCAGACACACAATCACAAAAGCTCTACAGAGAAATGGGGACTTTACATCCTCTCAAAGTCTATTACAGGCAATGTTCAATATTCTTTGCTTTCTCTTTCTCTTTTCAGAACTGATATTGCACAAATGAGAATTTAATGAGGAAAAACAAGAGTTCAATCAAACACAATTTGCCATCCCTTTCTGACCCCTGTTCTGGTGCCTCTTTAAGAGCCGTTTCCTGTATGAGGGCCACCACACCCACATGCGATCAGTACACTAACGTGGACAGGAACTGTGGACAGCAGGAACACAATGATACCAATCCTCTGAGGACGAATGCAAGTGCTCCCACGTCAGTGCTAGATTCATGATTCTTGGCGCATCCACAGATTGTTAGATTCGCCTCTTGGTTTAATAACAGAAAGCAAAAGCTGGTCTGCGCTACAGGGCTGGTCTTCGTTTTCATTTGTTTTTTATCCTAGAAATAATCTTCTGTGTGCTAAAACACGTGCTTCCTATTTTTTTCCTGACAAACATGTTCCCAGAAAAGTTAACCAAAATTACATTTATTACAATTATTCTTGAAATGTAGTAGTGAATAATTATGGAATTTTCCCTCCTGTACTGGCAGCCGTGTTCACAGCCTTGTGGTGCTTTCTCTCTGGAATGTTGTGAGAGGACCCACTGCCAGGCACTGGTTGGTTTTGTATGGGGAAATAGATGACATATTAAGGCATTCATATTACAATTGATGAAGTCATTGTTTGCCAATAATTCGAATTCCCACGGCATATGTACAAAATCGCGATGGTAAATGTGCTACTGATTAGCCGGGCTGGTGTAGTGTGGGAACTTGACCTACATATTGTTTTGGATTAGTTGCAGATGCGGCCTGTGTAGCTGACGGAACTGAGTTGCCATTGAATCAGCAAAACCCGAATTCCCTTGAAATGCACTCCCAGGCCTAATTTGGAAGGGGTGGGGGTTGGGGTTGGGGGAAAAAAACGGAATGTCTCCTGATGGGAGTCTGAGTCAGAAAACAAACCAGTCTTTATTGGATAATGTATACTGCTAAAGTAAATATCAAGTGCCCTACATTGATAAAATTCCCACTGTGCCATTCCACAGCTCAGATCGGCTGTATGGAGGAGGAAGTGCTTCAAAGCGATGGCGCAAGCGTGCTAGCGAGGATAACTCTCAGCTGCATGGCTGTTTTACTTTTTACAGCTCAAAGTTCAGCATGAATAATGAGATGACTGGAACTGCCGGTCACAACCTGGAATTAGCAGTAGCTTTTGTGGAAGCATGTTTTGGCGTAATGGCTCTTCTGCGGAGGATTCTGGCAGGATACTTACAAGAAAGAGCGTACATCTTTGAATGATTTAAAGCTGATGATTTAAGTAAGCATTGGGGAGATTTCCTGCAGTAGTTTTCCAGTGGAACACATGCAAATTTTCACTGAATTAAATCATTCACAATGTTTTTTTTCTTCTTCTTCAGTTATTTTGCTGTCTTCTCAGATTTTTCGTTCTTTGGTTGGTTTGTTTGTCGTTGTTTTTTTTTTTTTTTTTGAGGGACAGGGCATGGGATAGTTGATAATTCATGTGCAGAGCACAGAAAACGATTAGGGCCAATTCTGGAGCTCTGTTATTAACCACAAAGAGGTCCACAAAAATGTTCCACTGGAATTTTCAGGAGACATTAACCTGGATTTAAACAACATTTGTCCTAAACTTTCCTTTTTTTCCTCGCAAACAGTTTGGCAAGTTAATTCGCTGATTGCTGAACTCGACAAACTGCATTTGTGAGGGAAAACAAATGTTTTGATTGAGAGTCAAAGTTAAAGACAAATGTTGGTTGAATCCAGGCCGCTGCAAGGACTACAGCATTGAAAGGACATGCTGTGTAATATATCTCTAGATTGGCTCCATTCAGGAACAAATAAAAGCCTAATCTTTTTCCAATCTTTTTCAAATGTCCGAGTCCCATTTATAGCAATGGCAGCAGCACCTTTGTACCTATTTCCCCACCACCTGAGCGCATTGCAGAACACTGTTATTGTCTTTTCCTGTCGTAAAGCTCAAACAGGTATTGATGGTCCACGTGTGCTTTATGTATTGCACCATAGATAAAACAAAGCCCCCGTTACAGCTGAGAGAAATGCTTGTGCCTCGACTCCTTCATAAATTTTCAGTGACAGATATTGAGTTCTGGGGAACAGTAACTCATGTGTGCCCCCACCCCATCTGTTTTGTGGTCTGTTCCATTTCTGACATATTTGTAATGTCCTGGCCAGTTTGATTTAAAGTCTTTGAAATGATTTCCTGAGCTGTTTTGAACCATGAGTCCTTAAGGTTTTTCTTTTTTTAATGTTGTAATAAACTTTACCCATGTTCTCTATAGTGAAGGTCAAACACCACTGCTGGGTGTATAGTCCTCTATGAGGTTGTGTGTATGTGACACTATATTTGGGGTGCTCAGGCACTAGCTTGATTAAAAGCAGCTAATTCACCATCAGTTGATAATAAGGGGGCATTAGGCCCTTGCCAAGACCATGTTAGTAGCTAGTTAGGCAATTAATAGATAGCTTACAAGTGTTGCTTAAAATAAGTTTTGATTATTAGAATTTCATACCTGTATGACATGATGCTAAATGGTAGTTTGCATCTCTCTTCCCTCAATGCTGATGATGATTTGTGTCTCTCCTGTAACTGACTTCCTAATTAGGAAGAATAAAAGGTATTGGTACAATATGCATTGTGGTAGTTGAACCAGATCGGAGTTTTGGCCCTCTGTCACCTCATGCTTTAGTTGGCTGAGCAGTATACTTCTCAGTCGCTGTGCCCATTGTAACAATTGCTTATGTGAATTGAGATTTCCCTTAATTTAATGGCCATCAAGGTCTTTGGGGGAGTTGACTTTAAGGGCCCTATTTTCGTGCTGGTGCTAAGGGGCGTTATGCCCTAGCGCAGGCGAATTGCCAGTTTTGTCTGTCGCAAACAGAATATTTCCCGCCTCCGCCGAGTTTGGCAATTTCGTGGTGCGCAGTGAAGGCGTTTGCGCGACTATGGGTTGGGCAGCGCAATAGAGGGTATGACAATGAAAACAGTCGGGCGCTATGCAAGTTTGGTGTCAAATAATGAGTTTGCATTAACGTCCAACTAGACCACCTCTTAGCGCAAACGCTGGCGCTCTGTGCAATTTGGTTACTTTATTGATGCGCACATTATCTGAAATCACATGAGAATGTTTTGTGAATATTGTAAATTTTCCCCCACGTTGAGGCAAATCATCCAATCCATGGGTAACTTGCAAGCGTAATCAATTAAGCTAAAAACTATTTCACCACAGCTTGTGGTTATTCAATGCACGGACATGAAAGACTGAAGCCAGCAGGCCATCCATCGCTACTATTCAGTAAGATGCACCTGTTAAATAAATATATGTTTGTATGCACATTGTTTTTCTTATGTGAAAGGGTTTTATTCTTTCCATTTGTAGTACAGAAAATGGAGTAGGGGAGAGCGGGGTATGTTGTCACACCTTTCACTCTGTCTTACCTGTACGGGGCGCAATACATCGCAATGGTATAAATGTCATACCAAATGAAAGGTGGAAGTCTTGGGCACATATTTTGTATTCATTACATATTCATATCTTATTTCAGTATGGAGTTGTAGACAGTTAAATAGAGGGTGTGCACTTGTGACAACTTACCCCATCAGGGGGTAAGTTGTCACACTATGTCATAGTATGTGGGGTAAGTTGTCACATTGGATTATCAACAAATAAGAATACAACTAAATAATTGTGAATATAATTTTTTTAACTTTCAAATTCAAAACCAAGTACATTTCATTACAGAACTCATTCATTCAGAGTCACAGTTCTGGCACAAATAAATTGCCTGGCCTGGGGTGCAAGCATCATGGGCCCACTTCTTGCATCTCACACACTGCACCCAAGTCTCTTTTGGGCGGCTGTTCGAAAATGGCTCCATGCAGACTAGGCAGAAGCACTCCTCTTCATCTGATGATGACTCGTCTATTTTTCTTTTTACTGTTGCCTTTTTGTACTCGGCAGATCCAGATTTTGCATCGTTAAAGGAGATTTTTGGGGTTTGCCAACTTCTACCGACGGTTCATTTGGGACTACAGTAGGGTAGCCGCACCCTTGACCAGACTCACTTCTTCCTCCATCCCATTCTCCTGGACTCCGGAAGTGGACGTCGCGCTCGCTGACCTCAAGACCCGCTTTACGTCTGCACCTGTCTTGATCCACCCTGACTTCTCCCGCCAGTTCATAGTGGAGGTGGATGCCTCGGACTCCGGGGTAAGGGCCATTCTATCCCAACGTTCGGGAGAGAACCAAAGACTCCATCCTTGTGCCTTTTACTCCCGTCGGCTGTCTCCCGCCGAGCGCAACTATGACGTGGGGAATCGGGAGTGGCTGGCAGTCAAGCTCGCCCTGGAGGAGTGGAAACACCTGTTGGAAGGAGCCGAACAACCCTTTATCGTTTGGACTGACCATAAGAATCTGGCCTATATTCAGTCTGCCAAGCGACTCAACTCTCGCCAGGCCCGGTGGGAACTTTTTTTTTGGCAGATTCAATTTTACCCTCACTTACAGACCCGGATCCCGCAACTTGAAACCTGATGCTCTCTCCCGTCAATTCTCCTCCGAGATCAGACAGGCTAGCACTGACACCATCCTGTCTCCCTCTTGTGTGGTGGCTGCTGTGACCTGGGAGATTGAGAGTCTGATCAAGGATGCCCAAACCACTCAACCAGACCCCAGACCCAACCCTAGTTCTCGCCTGTTTGTTCCAGATTCTGTTCATTCCCAGGTCCTGCAATGGACGCACTCCTCCCGTCTAGCCTGCCATCCCGGAATCCAGCGCACCCAGTCGCTGCTTAAATGCAGTTTTTGGTGGCCGACCATGGACGCGGACGCCCGGGCATTTGTACTAGCCTGTACCATCTGCGCCAGGACTCCCCTCCTCGGAAGGTAATGACACCATTCTGACTATTGTCGACCTCCAAGGTGGTCCATTTTGTTCCCCTTCCCAAGCTTCTCACAGCCTCGGAGACCGCTGACCTTCTGGTGCAGCACGTGGTGCGTCTGCATGGGATTCCCATCTATGTGGTTTCAGACCGTGGCCCTCAATTTACTTCCCACGTCTGGAAATCATTTTGCCAGGCCCTGGGGGCCTCTGTCAGTTTATCCTCCGGTTACCACCCCCAAACGAATGGCCAGACCAAGAGGGCTAATCAAGACCTTGGAACAGCACTACGTTGCATCACGGACCGGAATCCCTCCTCCTGGCCTCCTCCTGGAGTAAGCTGCTACCCTGGGTTGAGTATTCTTACAATGCTTTAACCAGTTCTGCCACCGGTCTCTCCCCCTTTGAGTGTTCCCTAGGGTATCAGCCCCCCCTGTTCCCGCCCCGGAGGTGGACATTTCCGTCCCGTCGGTGCAAGCCCACATCCGTCGCTGCAAAAGGATTTGGGAGGACACCTGCACTGCACTCCGCCGCTCCACCCCTCGCACTCAGTGTCTGGTGGACCGCCACCACACCACAGCCCCCCAGTACTCTCCGGGACAGCAGGTCTGGCTCTCCACCACTGACATTCCCCTCCAGTCCACCTCCAAGAAACTCCAGCCACGCTACATCGGTCCATACAAGATAGAGTCCATCGTTAACCCCTCTGCTGTCAGACTCAAGCTCCCTCCAGCCCTCCAGATTCACCCGGTGTTCCGCGTCTCCAAAATCAAGCCTGTCACATCCAGTCCACCATGCCCTCCGGCCGTTTCCCCTCCGCCCCCCCGGATCATCGACAACGCTCCAGCCTATACTGTCCGGCGCATCATGGGCATTCATCGAAAGGGTCGGGGTTATCAATATTTGGTGGACTGGGAGGGTTATGGTCCCGAGGAGAGGAGCTGGATTTCTCGTCAGCTCATCCTTGACCCCTTCCTCATTCGGGACTTCCACCGGACTCACCCTGAGAAGAGTAGGCCTGGTGGGTTGCCAGGAGGCTCCCATTGAGGGGGGGGGTACTGTAACATCACAGCCCCGTTCTGTCTACCTTCCTCGTGTTTTTTGCCATTCCGTTCCTTGCGTGTCATGTCTTGTTTTTGCTTTTACCCGGTGTGTCTTTTGTTTTAGGCTGGGCGTGGCTTCCCCGCATTCCGCACTCGGTTCCCTTTCTCCCCTCGTTAGATTCAGCCTATCACACCCACTCCCCTGCACATTCCGCATGCCAGAATCAATTTAGTAATTTCACCTTTTCCTATTTAAGTTCAGCACTCACACACTCCAGTGCCAAACCGTACTTGTGTATCTTGTGCTGCCCTAGTTTGGTTCACTCTGTTTATCTGTTTTTCCGGTTCGAATTTTGCCAGTTGTATTTTGTTGTTTGTTTATTCGTTTTTTGTAGCCCGTCCAGCCTGTTCTGTTTTGCCAGCTTCCTGTCTGTTTCTCCAGTTACCCTTTTGTTGCACTCAGCCATTAAACGCCTCCTGTGTGAGTGCAATTCAAGTTCTGTTCCGGAGTCGGAATTTGGGTCCAGGTCAGCATCTACATCATAACAAAAACAGGACTAAAACAAAGCACGCCTTTAAATGTAATTTTATGACAAGGGTGATGCCCGTATCTCCACCAATTGAATCCCACATTACAGGCACATTTTCCATAAAAGCTGTCTAAACACGGAAAAGGTCAAATGTGTTAAAATGTGTCACTTTGAATTAATTTTTTTGTACTTATAATTAATAGGGACCGCTTCAAAAGTACAGAATTCTGTACACCTGCTCTCAATCTCTAGAACTAATATACACATTTGTGGAGGTTGTATTGCACCATTTGATGATTTCATGATTTTCAAGGACATTATTAAACCATGAAAATTGTACAGGATTCTATATATCGCACATGTCTAATTGCATACGTATCCAAAGAGAAGCCCACCCCATTTTGTCATTTCAGTCTCTAATACATCATACAGGGTTAATCATTTAAAAACATTACAGAGAGCTTTATGCAACAGGCCTTGTGGCCTGGGAGAGGAGTTATGAGTCAAACTGAGTGTATTCTCATGCGAACAGGAAAGACACTGAATTTGGAAAGAATAATAAATCAGATTACAACATGTTTCTCATCCTCAGAAATTCCTTGCAAAATGCGACATGTCCCGGAATGTTGAAAAAGTTCAAATAAACAATTGTTAAACTGTGCGTTAAATTATACTTACTGACGATAACACTTGGGAATAAAGGAACCCTTTCATCACTATAAGGCCTCCATTGAGATTCTGACACTAGTCACATCTCTCGTGTGGTTGGGCTTGTGAGGGAAGCAAATGCCGTTCCCTGCTCCAATATTTCACGTCCATATATGTATGAATACTGACTTATTGGATACAATTATATTTGAGTAAATTCTTGAAATGCATATTGGTATATTCTAAATATATATTTTTTAATCATTTGTTTCTAATTTTTCCCAGTTTTTCTCCCAAGTAGCCAGTTCAACCCTCTATTTATTTTGATTCGCCCTCCCCTCACAAGCCTGCCGCCATCCTCCGGATCAAGCTAATATCCCGAGGCCGGTAATGATCTGCCTCCTCCGAGATGGAACTTCACCCACCTGCTTTATGAACGCCCTACTGCTCCTCGACGAGCTCGTGCCAGCTTTCCCTCCCCAAACCCCCTGGGGTGGACAGCTAAATGCCACCCGCGATTGGGGCTCACGGACAGAGTCGGACTGATGCAGTTGGGTTTCGAACCGCGACTGCAACAGGTAGCTCACAGTTGCAAAGCACCAGTTAATGTGAATGCATTAATGTTCTAAACATTCAAATGGATCTTTGGGAGAGAACAAAATTAAATGCTCTAGCAAAAAATACTGCATTGCACTTTCGCTGCTATGTTACAGTTAGAACATCTCTTGCAACTACATTGCATGCATTCTTTTGGGCCGCATAATTTATCGTTCATAATTAAAACATTTTAAGTTGTTTTTTTAAAACAAATAATATAATGAATTTAGTTTCATTTTTGGCTATACCGTACATGTGTGGGTGAACCAGCTTTCTACCAGCAAGATGTCAATATTTTTCAAGGGTACGCTAGATCAACGTGTCCATTAGCTTCCCATTTGTTGAGTTCTATTACAGTCATGGAGTCAAGGCCACTCCAGACTAAATATGAAATTAAAGTGATACACTGTAGTCTCTGCAGAGGCTCGGATATCGGACATCTTATCGATTGCTGCTATTGTTTCTAATCAGCTCTTACAAATGGGTAATTAAGACAGCAATATATTACAAAACATGCATAGCTGTCCCTCTCACAATTGAAAACATATATGTCAAATATTTTGTATCCATTTGCATTGTGACTTGTCCAATCCAGGGCAAATTGTATTTCACAAGTGCTTAATTTGATAAAAGGCATCCCTGCTTATTCCACGTAAAGACTATGATACTGAGATTGTTTCTCTGCCTGACAACTAGAATTTTGATATTTAACCCAGTTTGCTGTTGCTTAGTAACTGTGAAAGAAAGTGTGCCTGAAGTGAAACGCCTCTTTGCCACTGGCTTCCCACAGCTTCACACTGGCTGTACCATGGGCACAAATAGAGCATTTCTTAACCTATATAAGGATAGATACATCTTACCTATTAATGATAATAACTTACATGTTCATTGTGTGTCAAACCATGAATATGTAAAAAGAAAAAAGAGAAATAGTCTTAGAATTTTGAATAGGTATTATTACGTGATTATTCATAGATTACAAAGTATAATGTTTTATATCCAAGTATTTTAATGTATAATGTAAAATTATCTCTCTCTTTATATATATATATATATATATATATATATATATAAACGTGTGTGTGTGTGTGTGTGAGAGAGAGAGAGAGAGGATTAACTCTTTCTAACATGGAATTCTCATAATCCAGTATCCTGGATTCCTCCATAATCCATTATCCATAATTCAGTGTCCTGTGGCCCTGAACCCACGGGGGTTTATAGTCCAAAGCAAATGAATGAGTCACAGGAATTTCAACTGGTGTATGCAAACAGAGATGCAGACCTGAAGCCCCTTTGTAAATGATACACCTGTACACATACTTTCAAAAGAAAGGGAGATGCAGAACAGGGTATAAGGAATGACACAGGGATCAGACATTTTTATAATGTACTGTGTACATCCATCCCATAAAGAACGAATTAAAATGTTACATATATTTGTATCAAATATAGGAGATGTACAGTTTGCATGTACTTATTTAATTATTTCATAATCACAAGGCTTTAAGGTTCAAAATTTCAGTTATAAATCAGAATACTTGGAGTATATGACCATGTCACTGGTCTTTTCAAGTGACCAAAATCTGATATTTTTACATCTCTGATACAGCTCTGTTTTACTGCTCAATGTCTAAACAGCAAAATGTTGATTTTGCATGCCCAAGTGTATCTTTCGATGTCGCTTTTCTCTGCCAAGAATGACACAGGTGAATGACATCATCAGTAACCTAAACATGGAGGAAAATAACACTGAGGTGCAGAGGTGCAGTCATTTAATGGAAAAGTTAATAACTAGTAACGTTGGTGAAAGCCTACCCTTCAGAATGGGTCTGTTATTACTTCCTGACGAAAACAAGCCTTAAAAAACAGAAAAACCTAAAAGTGAATGCAGGGTAGCTGTAGATTATCTTCATATGATGAAATCTGATTAATTACATCATCACTTTTATTTTGCTATTTAACTCCCACCCCTTGAACATCATACACACAATCTGATGGACCCTCATCTTCTCTAATAAAAAAAACATCATATAGGTTGTTAGAGAGGCACAAGTCAAGTAAACAGATAACGGTATATGAGGAAACATTGTAGAACAATTGGAGAGATAAAGAGAGATAAGGGCAAGAAGACAGCTCATAGCTATACACCCACCTCCCCCAGCCCCCTCCATTTTTGGGGTGGGTCTGTGGGTTGGTCCGCTAGGCTACTGATGGATTCCTACCCTGATACAGTAGAAATCAGAAGTGATGCACTAAGATGGCCGATCATGCAGAAGTCACAGTCTGAGGCTGGTTGGTGTGAAGCACACCCTTGAGTAAACCAAATGGACAGTATTATTTTAACCCCTGTGAAAATATTAGGTTGGTGTGGAGGGAGTGGGGGTGGGGGGAGATAGATAGGGGAGTCTGTCAACAGATGCTGAACACAGGGACAAAATGGAATGCTGGAATGATTGATAGATTGAAGATAGAGAAGCATGCGATGGTGAACTCACTGATACACAAGGAAAGGGCATACGCATCAAATATGACCAGCAACTGAGAGCCAGGGAAGAGGAACGGGGTTAACATGAAAGGCCGAGGCGAGCAGGGGAATTATATAAGTCAAATGACACACTGAATATGAGAAGAAAGAACAGAGAAGAAAACACGAGAATGTGCAAGACAGTGAAAGGACTGTATTCAGATATACACAGGAAGCAGACTAAAGCCCTGACTTTATAGTAGGTGGAGGGAGAAGGTGCCAGAATGAAAGGCTCCAGTCAGGTAGAGTCATTAAGCTTTATTTTTCTAAATTCAATCCCTTATTTATCTGCTGTTAAAGACGGTGGGGGGTGTATGCATGAGGAGATGTTCCAAGGCAAATTCTCAAATCTCAAAGGATAGCAACACATAACTGTAAGAGAGAACAGTGGCCTGACTGTAAATCACAGTTAAGTGTCGTTGTCAGTTTTATTTTGAACAAACAGTTTGGCGAGTACAGAAATGACCAAAATGAACTGCCAAAACTGTATTTGTGTAGAAAACACTTTTCATGTGCATCTATTTGCAAATCAAAGTTAAAGGAAAATAATAATTTAATCCAGGCTTCTGGGCCACGCAACTGGAAAAACACATGGAAGAGAACCCAGAAAGAGGGTTTGTAAAGAAAACGGGACCAAACCCAAGACAGAGCCTTGGGGTATACCAGATATTACCCCTCTTTGCAAACAATTCATCCACTCCATCTTAATGACTCCAATACAGGCAACATTGTCATATATATATATATATATATATATATATATATATACATATATTTATATATTAAAAACCATTTACATACAAAGATAAAAACCCACACTTTTCACTATTTCATATGTATTCCCTTAGAGAGTAGATTCATTCATTAAATAAACCATCTCACATGGCTCTGAACAGATGTACTTGCCTACATTAAATCACAACTTTGACACCTTAAATTACAAACACACCCAGTATGTTTGGCAGAGCCCTGTATGATTGGTCAACGGTTTCCTTTCACGTGGAATTCCAGCCAATGCTTAATTAGTGCATAGTATTACAGCAGGCCGCTGCGGTGTGCTTGCCAGATATCGTTGACTTGTCAATTTGAATCTACTCCAAATAAATGTGAAGAACTACAGTGCACATGCATCAGGCACATTCACAGATTCCTGCCAGTTTCATGTTATTAATAAATGTTAAGAACACCTAGGTTTCCAATGTTTTTTATAGCTTCCTCCTGTTTTGTTTGTTTATGGAACAACATGTACAGTATGATCATTCCTTGTTTTATTTTGTATATACCACATGTTGCCCATTGTGCGGTCAGATTCATGTTATTGTCTGTTATGATGCTGCTGATGTTGTCAAAATGGGGAAAATCTATTATATAAAAGAGACAGAGTATATAACTTTACCCTTCATTGAAAATATATACTATAAATGTAAGTGAAATTGTAAATGGTCCTCTTAAAATGGAAAGGCTTAAGTATGATGGTAAATGAAACACGTTTTCATGTTATGATATGGTGTTATAAAAGAGGGCTGTTTCTGAAAGTTGAGCTTTTCTTTGCTGGAACACTGTGTGAGAGGATTTGTCTTGTGAATGATGCAGTGTCCAAAGTCGCCTCGAGCTTGCCAAGAGTTCATCTAACTTTTTGCCATCTGGAGTGTCACGTTACGAAAGCAGGCAAGTCATACTCTTCAATCCTGAGTCAGACCAGGCAATATATAGTCTGTCTTTTAAAGGCTTCTTTAAACGCTAAAATGTGCTATCATTTGAATTATGTTTTTGTGTTATTTTTCTTTCATTTTGCTCTGAAGAGCATCAGATTACCTAAGCAGATGCTTCAATATTATTTTAGCACAATGAAATAACACAGAAGTAGTTATATTTGATTTTATACTATTTTAACAATGTGCTACAATACAAAATAGAAACCAAGTTCATACAAAGTAAACAAAAACTATTAGAACAAGAGATCTACACTGATCTCTTTCACTAACCATGATTAATTAATCTTACCATGTTTAAATACACTTTTTGTAAGTCGCTCTGGATAAGAGTGTGCTAAATGCCGTAAATGTAAATGTAAATGTAAAAAAAACAAAAAAACAGTGTCAATCTATAAAAAAACAGCTCTTTTCTACCCACCACAATATGTTTGATTGTTTTTTTGTGCAAAGCAAGCAGCTTCCCCTGTGTTGATGGTGGCCCTGGCTTTCTGTTCGCATCATACGCCAGGATACATATGCCAATGCAGTTAGCTCACTGCTGGCAGAGATCCTAGCCTGACTGCTGATGGATGACTCCGTCTTTAAGTGTTATTTGTGGGAAACTGAAACGTTGCAAGGTGCTGTTTTTATCACAACTGAAAGGAGTGAAGTGGCTGCAATCCTTCTCCAGTAAATAACATCCAAGTGCTTGTGAAAAAGGCACTGGGCACATTTATCACACTCACACACTACAATTATTTGTACTGTCCTTTGTGAAGATGGTCAAGCCTGTGAATACAACAAAGTGATTGAAGATTAAGCATTCAAGCTGTTTGGTTTTTATGCTCTCCAGATATGCAACAGAGTTCTTTCAACTGTCAAGTCATGTTTCCTATATGCATGACTGTCGTTAGTAAGAGATACAGGTAACAGGAACATAGTGTGTGTGGTCTAATAGGGAGTTGGGCCACCACAAGCTACCACAACAGCTTCAATGCACCATGACATAGATTCTACAAGTGTCTGGAACTCTATTGGAGGGATGCAACATCATTCTCCCATGAGAGATTCCATAATTTGGTGTTTTGTTAAATGTGGTAGAAAACGCTACCTCAGGCGCCGCTCTAGAATCTCCCATAAGTGTTCAACTGGATTAAGATCTGGGGACTGAGACGGCCATGGCATATGGTTTACATCGTTTTCATGCTCATTGAACCATTCTGTGACCACTTGTGCCCTGTGGATGGGGCACTGTCATCCTGGAAGAAACCACTCCAATCAGGATGCAAATGCTTCACCATGAAGGTGATCACTCAGAATGACTTTGTATTTAATGGCATTTACCTTTCCCTCTGAGGGGTTGAGGGGCCTAAACCATGCAAGGAAAATACACCCTACACCATAACAGCCACCAGAACCCTTCACCATGGGAAACAAGCACTGTATGTTTATTTTGGCGTGTGCCACACATGCACTTGTCCGCTTGTTGAGAACAGGATGAAGGATGACTAATCTGACCACATTACTTTTTTCCACTGATCAGTAGACCACAGCCTGTATTCTTTGCACCACTTTACTCGCAAACATGCATTTTTAGGTGTAATAAAGCGTTTATTCACTGGGAAGTTTTCGATGGACTGTTCTTGATGAAACTGCCTGCTCACATCATACATTGGTATTTTCAGTCAATGGATTCAGTTGCTTGTCTGTTTTGCCTTGCATCTTGAACCAATGCATGGACATCAAGTTGAGCAGTATGTGCTTTCGACCACAGTTGCCCCTAGTTGATGATGTCTTTCCCTCAGACTTCCATGCCAACATCACCTTAGCCACTGTTCTTCGCGAAACATCAACAAGTTGAGCAGTCTTCTTCATTGAAGCTTCTGCCAAACGTGCCCCAACAATAACCCATCTTTCACAGTCACTGAGATCTCTTCTTCTAGCCATGGTAGCCAAAATAATAAACATCTGGACCTGCCTATCATTTTTATATATGACCCAAAGCATGATGGGATGTTAATTGCCTAATTAACTCAGGAACCACACACACCTGTGTGGACGCACCTGCTTAAAATATACTTACTTAAGTGTTTCCTTTATTTTGGTAGTTACCTGTATATATACAGTATATATATATACAGTGCCACATTAAAGTCTACACCCTATCTCAAAGTTTTCACCTTTTGTTGCCTTACAGCCTGAAATTAAAACATATTAAATCAGACTTTTCCAACCTTTATTTACACATTTTATCCTAGAACTTCCAAGTGAAAAACAATCCTCAAAATTTCTGAACATTAATTAAAGATAAGAGACCACTTGTGGCTCGTGTAGACTCAAAAGGGGCACCGCGTAAACAGGTAACTGTAGTACCTATATGTTTAAAGGAATGTTATTTTGATTATGATTTTAATAAAAAGGTAAAACACCTACAAAGTTGAGTCAACAAATATGGGGAAGTGGACACAGTTGACAGTATTAACTAGGGCATTTTAATTAAATCAAAATTAAATAAATAAAGCCCTTGCATTGCTGTATGGAATATACCGCACCTTCGGCGGCTTGACCTCTGTTTTTCCTGACCGACTTTTACATAAAAAGAACTCGTTCTCTTTAAAAGAAAATGGGACATATCATTTAAAACTGTGGGGGACGACGGTTTTGACAACCGAGGCATTTCCACGTACTTATCGCATAAAAAACATTTTAAAGTATTACAGTATGTATTCATACTTATAATATAAGAATTATAATGGTTTTAATTTTACTGGAGAGAGAATACATGGTCATAATTTGTTTTCTGTTTATTCGTTCCCCCCTATTTTAAGGGTCCTGGCAATACAGACTGTTACCGATGCTGGAAGCTGAGCGGGTCGACCGCAGACTGAGTAACATTGCGAAAGAATACAACTGCTCAGCATCCCCGTTAATTGCGGCCACGAACCAATTAGCTAAGGTAAGTCTAATTGTATTCTTTGGTCAGAATGAAGACATCTATAGTACGATTCTTTCTAAAGTCTAAAGAGGACTTATGTGCTCGTCATCACAAGTCAAAAGAAAGCACTTCTTTTGTTCGTCTGTACGCTTGGCGTAGTCTAGATATTTGGTAATTTGTGCTCACATAACCAGCCTTGTTTAGTGCAAATCCAAAAACGGTAATTATTACAAGCGCGTTATCCATTTGTTATGTATGATATTCGGTTTTTTATTTGCTATTAACAAGATGCACATCATTAGATACCATTGCTGGCTACACCGTTCTAAATATTTTGACCATGCAGGACTGACAAAAACGTTTTAGTTTGTTGAACCGTCCCGTGAACGCTTCAAGTAATCCAGCACCACTAAGATTACAAATCAGTGCTACATAGTCAAATTCATTGCCGTTGGATGACGTATTCCAAATATTGTTTCAGAAAAGGGACAATGGGACCAGTTTTCCTGGTCAATTGTGTCCGTCCAAGTGTTACACATTATACAAGGCATCTAGCTAATTTTATTACGATCATGTCACTGCCATTGTCAGGTCAGTATTTGCAGTGGATTCTGGTTGTAGTCTGGAGGAAGTTCTTGAACACGGTGAAAAGTTTCCGTAGTTTTGTGTAATTGCAGTGTCTTAAATAAAGAGCGTTATGGTATAAATTATTGTGGAGTGAATGTATCCGCATCCGATTTCAACGTAGTCAAATTGTATACACGTCCAAGAGTGCACATCGATTTTGATCACATCTGGTCAGGTACAGTGGAGTAACGTCACTTTTTAAAAAAATTACACAAAATCGTGATACATTTCCTCTGGATTTACCGTGATCCCGACTTGCCTTCAACTGCCTCACGCTACTATTCCACCGAGCTGACTCCGAAAAGTTTTGAGATTGTGTGACAGCGCTTAAAACCACAAAGTTGAATGCTTTTCATCAATAACCTATGTTAGGGTAATAGATAGTTGGTAGATAACCAACCTCATGTTTCCGCGCAATGATATAATTTACCGGACAAGGAATAGTGTAAGGTAAGCTACACCAAACCAGTGTAAAGTACATCCTATTATATATTTCCCAGGCTCAGAGAGAGAGGCATAATTATCACTTTAAAATGCGACCCAACATTCTACCAAACTACAGTATGAACACTGGCTAGAGACAGAGGTTGTGTTAGTGATGCAAATGGTGTCATTGTCTGTGTACCTCCACATTATTAGCCCTACGTTGATCTATAACCCTGTGATGTAAGTGATGCAGAGCATGGAATCTGGAGTTTGACATTTCTGAGTGCACAGCATTTCATAACATCCAATTTGTGCACAGCAGTTCTGTAAACAACATTTAGTGGTTTGGAGACTGCATACAAGGTGCCCTGAAATTGTCTCACAAAGTAAAACGAGCCCAGTAAAATGATCAGTGTTAATTCAGTTCAGTTCATATGAGTCCAAACAGGAGGAAATGTGCTCTTTAACAGTTGGTTTGACATTGAAAATGTGGTCGTGCAGCTTTATTTGACAAGTTTTTTTTCTGCAGTAACATTTTTAGTGTAAAAACATCGTAGTATCGTAGTAAATATCAAGGCAAAAAAAAAGTCATTTATAATGTTCTTATAATTATCAAATTCTTCCTGTGTCTCCCTCTGGTGTCACTTTTGCTGTTGTAAGATGGGTGCGTTGGAATGTCTCTCAGATGTTAATGCTTGGCAACAGAATGTGGCTCTGTGGGGAATGGCTCAGTGGATATTTACAACTTTGAAAGCGTAGTAAATGGTGAATGCAAGGATGAAGGAGACATTGTTGATCCTTATTCGCCATTAGGATGGTTGATTATTGGAAGCCAAGATAGTCCTCCTCCACCTTAGAGTTGAAATAAACCTTAATGGCTAAACAGATTTTCATTAAAAACAACATATATAGTAGAACATTTTCAATGCTGGAACTGAAATGAAGTGTAAACATTGGATATATGAAGTTGAATGATTTATAGGGTAAATGTTTTCTTCACTAGCCCATGACTTTGGCTCTCTGAATTTTGTACAATCTGGCTGTTACTTTCATGCCTGTTTGATGGGGATACTCTACTTCCCCGCCATATGTATAAATAAAATGGAGGCTATGCATCCTTTCAAACAATCGCAGTTGTAATTAGACTAAAATGGAATCTTCTCTTTCGGACAAGGCCCAATCCAGTAGGCAAGATTGATCCCGGTTTGACTGTCAACATGTGTGATGAAATATTGACACTTTACCCTTTTGGACCTTCGGACAGCCAAAGTCTCAGGTGGGGCAAACTCCCTCTCTATCACTGCACTAAGATAACCTGTCTAGTGGAAGTATACGCATAGCGCCATATTTTGCATGCTTCCGTTACGCTCTACGGCCTACACTATCAGTGTGCCCTGTGAGGCTCAATGCCCGAAGGCTGTGTTGATATGCTGGAATGTATGAAAAGTGGGTGGAGGATAAAGAGACTCTTAGTGTCCGTTGACATACGCTTCAACCAGCTCCATCTACCACATTCAGACCCGCCACCGCTCGTGGGAGTACACGCACACACTCTTTTGCTGCCAGAGCAAAGAGGACCTGTCCAAATGTTCTACTTCACTTCAGGTGGAGTACATGTTTACTGTGTGATTTGTATACAGTTGTGGTCCATTTTTTGTTCGCATCCTTACAGATGTGCATAAATATATGAATTATTTTTGGAGGTGGAGGTGAAACCAAGCTTCGCTCTGCTGTTTTGTTTGTTTGTTTTTTGTTACCAGAAGACACACCGTTTGTTTGTCATCGCTCAGGTAAATAGGCTGTTAATTATTTTTCATGTTGCAATGAACCACAATGCCAATAAGGCTTGTGGGAAGAACGTAAGTGTTTTCTGAGTGAGTGGATGTGATGCTATGACGTCCAAGGGGTTGGGGGTTGCTACAGTGACTTGTGGCCTACGGTATTAAGCAGTAGGGTCTATGGTGTAGTGTTGCTTCCAGTGGTTGGGAGTCTGGCCACTGTACAAGCACAAACCAAACAGAGTGAACTGTTCTTACAAGTATTTTCCATGTTTACTTCAAGGTGGTAGTTAGGTCCAATGGTTAAATGAGTAAGTCCTGTGTGTGTGTGTGGGGGGGGTAAGAGCTGTATTTAGTAATGAAAGGTGAGGATAGGTAGACTCTAAACAATTTGAAGTGCATGTGTATATGGGGTAAGTGATCTTCACATCTCCATTACAACCACGGGGCAAAGAGGAAAAAGGACTGTTCAAATTTTCCATTTCGGCCTGGGGAAATCCTTTCAAATGTGGGCAATGGAGGTGAAATGTTTCCCCTGTTACACTGAAATGGATATCCCAGATATTGTACAGTTCAGACGGTGTGAATCGCAGAAGTATCGATGCACCGTTTGGTCAGTGTTTGGAAGAGGCGTAGTTCAATGTCATAATTGCAAGTCATTGACTATTTGAGAGCATAGTGGTTGGTGCACAAAGGGGTGATACATTTCAGGGAAACTGGTATGGTCTAGAAGTGAGAATTCCAATTCCAATACAATTCCAATTCCAATAGCCTCAAGATGAAGGTGTTTCCTTTTATTTTTGCTCTTTATGGACACAAAGTCCTGGGTTCTGAGTTCCACTTACAGATAATGTAACATAACATGCAATTTAGCTGACACTTTTCTCCAAAGCGACTTACAGTAGTGAATGCATACATTTTTCAGTGTATGTGGTCCCAATGGCAATCGAACCCACAACCTAAGCATTGTTAGCACCATGCTCTATTTCAGGTCAGTTATCCTTCAATGAATGTATCTTATCGCTGTAAGTCTCAACCGCAGGCATATTTGTTCATGTTGTGATGCTGTTTTGAAATGCATGCACTGTACACGGCATTAAATCACTATGTAAATACTGTACAGTGTGAATGAAGTGTCTTTGTAACCTTTCTGGGATCTGAATTGTTGTGTCAGCATGACAGTGCAAAACTCTGCATGAGACGTGTTCTTTCTGAAATGAGGAGGGAAAGACAGGATTGTGATTTCCATTTAGGCTAAGTCATTTTGAGGGTAATTGAAATGTCAAACCAAAACATCGACCGCTCTGAAATGAATCTGATGTGCGTAGTGGAAAGTGTGACAGGAGAAACAGTGATACGTCAGAGCAGCTCTTTTGAGACCAGTAGACAGTAGCCCCCTTGTACACTTGAACTAGAACTAGGTGGAAGTACAACTGAATGAACCGCTACCTACGCACCAAGCATTGGGAAGGCTTTCAGTAGGTGTGCCCATTATTTTGTACGTTATATAACAAGAAAGCAGGGAGTCTACTGGCACAAAAAGGCAGAAAGGTCAATGATTATCATTGTGAAACCTGTTGAAGTATGAAGTGATTGCCAGCAAAAGTATGTGTTAGAATGGTTTGCTGGAATTGTAAAGAAAATCTGTTATTACAATGTTTTCTATTCCACTGATTATAATAGATGTCAGGGAAGGACCCTGTCTTGAATTTACTCCACTCGCCAAAGCAGTGAGGTAAAGCTGGAATGCCAACTTTGTTCCTGTTTTTTGTTTGTTTGTTGGTAACACACTTTTTATGTAGTCTGAAAACACTGTCCATGGCCCTGATTCTCCTTAGCTAACATCAGTTTTCTTACAGGGCTGAAGTAGTGATGCATTCTTGCTCGGCTCACAAGAAAGGAATCGCAAAATAACTTCATTGTTCCGCCTGTAGAGAAGGGGCTAGTGGTAACCTCAGGATGAGAGGTCAATTGTCTCTTAACAGGGCCGTGTTGCCAGAGATAGGTTGCATTGCAAACATCTACGGTTTGTTTCACAATGGTGTCTGTCTGCCCTACAGCTTACTGCAGTATTAGCTTGTTATTTCAATGATTGAATCACTTGATCTGATAAAGCGAGGGCAAGCTAGTTGTTGGAATCAGACTTGAGGAAAATCTCCACATTTTTTGCATTCTTGCGATATGAGCAAGCGAAACACATGGTAAAGCGTGATTGTAATTAAAGCCAGTCCATAGATCATTTCCTTCTAAGCGAACCATTCGTCCACTGATAATAGCTGAAACCATTCCACAGCATCAGTAGTTGTGACAGTTTGCCTTGATAGGGTATCATCATCCTTAAATTCGAACATCCTATCTGCAGTTTCACTTAGTGAAGAAGCAGCAGTGATGTTAGTATGGGCATGTGTACTTTCCTTCAGATTTTTGCTCTGATCCATAGGTGATGTCAGTAGTTATGAAATGGTTCTCTCACAGCATATGCCCTTTAACCTTTCCCAAATAATTATATATATGCCATTTGAAAATGCATTGGCTCTTTATTATATATGTATATAGGTATATGTATATATATATATATATATATATATGTGTGTGTGTTTAGTAAAGAAATGCATTATAACATTTACCATTATGGTTTTTAAACAGACAATAGCATATATAAGTCGAATATATAAGTATATATTAGACAAAAAATACCAAAGGTAGTTTGGAGTATATTAAAGTACGTTTAATAGTTTTGGTTGGCAAGTCAAAAAATCTTTGGGCCCAAAGCTAGCTCTACAGAAAAGGTAATGCTGTGGTTACTGCCTTTTTGTACATTTTATGATGAAACTTGGAAGTTTTATGTTTAAAGGTACAAAAGACCAACGTCCCAGCAGTGATTACAGACAGGAGATGATAGATTCACTTACAATATTAGGATCGGTGAAGGAAAACTCTTTTGTTTTGCGTCGCTGAGTGCGCATTGAGTTTTAGGTGGAGGCCGTGGCGATTTGAGCGTTTTTTATTGCATGGAATCCTGCTGAATAGGAAAATCTTTTCCAGCTGCAGTAATTAGGGTCTGCGCCGTTTTCCACCGGCAGAGTCTACAGACGAGCCTTGTGTCCCTTGGCAGACGCGCTCTCCTTGGATGGCGCATAATACATATCTCACAACATGGAGTCGTTCTGGCCCCTCTCTCATGGGACCTGTTTTCATTCATCTCGCAGCTCGTAAACAAATGCTGGGAAAGCGCGGCAGTGGAAAAGGTGTGTCACGGAGGGCCGCGGTCGCAGCATCGGTTTCCTTGCCGCTCGGCGGTCTCCGAGGCGAAGCCAGGAGCGAACCGAAACCGCGGGAGTCGTTACCCCCACCGAGGTGCGGCCCGAACGACGGAAAAGCCCGTCACACAGGAAAGGAAATGAACACGCGCCGCGTTGCGCTTCGTAAGGCCGATGCGAGTGTGGCCGTCGATCCGACTGGGCGAACCTTTGGGCGGACATGAGTCAGATTTATGGCTTATGTTTTAAAAGTCCCAGCGACCCCCAGGGGAACGGCCCATTCGCTTTATTATTAATTTAATTATACTAAAGCGGCTTATTGCGGTCGGGGTTGTGGCGGGGCCTGTAGTCTGTCCCTGACAGCCCAGGGGTAGGAGAGTTGGGGGAGGTGAAGGGGGGTGGGGGGTGCCTCCCCCCATGAACACGCCTCTTTCCCTTGTCCGGATGACACAGTGGCTCATCGCAGAGCGCGCTGGAGTCGAGCCGAGAAGCAATACGGCGGTGGAAAGACCCCTGAGGCAGGAGTGGCGCACGCTAAAGGAGGTTAAATGCTCCTGTTTGTTCGGCGAGGGCGACGATCTATGTATGTGCGCCGAGTGTACAATTCACTTCACAGCGCGGCGGGCGAACGTGGGATCGATAACCCTCCTCCGCGCGATGAATCTGTCACCGCGCGTGCCAGCGGAGAGCGCGCAGAACCGCCGTGGAGCAGAACTCACACCCAGTGGGTGGCGGGGTCGGTGTTTGTGTTGTGTTGTCTTTGTTATTTATTATCTGCAGGGGCTTTGCCCCTGGTTTTATCATCTGGATTAAGCCACGTGGATTTACGGGGTGGAGTGAGTGTGCATGCAGCATAGCCTGGACTGTGCAGTTCAAATTTAAAAGATCGATTTAAAAAAAAAAAACTAACTTCATTGTCCCAGTGCTGATCCACATCCAGATTATTATTTTTTTGGTTAATGTAGAAGCACATAAACTGGTCCCCCAAAGGGAAGTTGGCAAAGTGGGTTCCTGTCCTGGGATTAATGCGTGCAGTTTGGTAGTAGGGGTCTCGTGAACGCACCCCCCCGTCTTTCTAATGTGGCTTCCCCGGGGGGGATTTGGTCTGGTTGCTCACATCATTTACTGGCTCGAGCTGTAAATCCTTACCCTCAGCAGGGCCACTGCGGTGTTTTTTTTCATTGTTGTTGGCGTTATTGTTGTTGGAAAGGTGTTACAAAACAGCTTCGCAGGGCAACGCACACTTAGTGCTCATTAAAAAGTGAGCCACAGTTGTTATGACAGAATAGCCCTGGCAACGGCCGTCCTTGCGATCTGTCATTTGTATATTATGTCGAAGATTCTTAGAATCCCACGATGAGAGCCACTTGTGCTTCGCAATGGAAACTTGGGCGAATTTTGAGGTTTGATGATGATGTTGGGTGGTCGATTTGCCGCTGCACAGACAGTCTGTGTGTTAATTTTTAGCACTTTTCAGATAAACTTTATTTGCCTTTGGCAAGGGTTTCCTTTCCTCTGACAGTTGTGTATATATTCCCCTGATAGGTTGTTCATGTGCTGTGTGTTTGTGGAGATGTGTTATTGTTCCTCCCCTCTGTAAAACCCAACCATGACTCATCATTTTTGATGAGTTCAAAAATGGTCTTATTGTATAGTAGAGTCACCTCTCCATTGTGGATGAAGTGTCTTACACATTAAATATCAGGCCATAGGTTTCGACAAGAGTTTGTCTGTACATGCTAATGTCATCTCCCTGTTTTGAAACAGAATATGGAATTGAAAGGCAGTAACAGCTGAAAAGGCTAGTTGGGGTCAGCTGAACTGTCCCCAATCAATCTTTCCATTCATAATGTACAATAGCATACTGTAATTTGGCCATTTTTTCATGTTGGTAGGTGCTGTTTTAAGTGTTTAGGTTTTTGATAAATAGATATCAATTTGGCCATCATCAATTTGGATGTTTATTTTAAAAATAATGATACCTCTCAAATGTAAAATCCATTGTTCTCGAGAAAAGAATGGAAAAAATGTAATAATTCTTGAACATTGATTTTTTTAGCATACTATTTGTCATCTCTTGTCCCCGCTTTATACCTAGTATGTCTTTAAAATAGCATATTATCCTGCAGTGTACACATACACACTATTGCAGATTTATATAGGACCTGCCTTGAGTTGAAGACGTCTTTTAAACCATAAAATACTGGATACATTGAAGTGAACATAATAAAACAGACATACATTATTATTATTACTGTCAACCTAAGTAATTTTGCACCGTGCGCATTTATGGTGACCATGTGAAACTGTTCTATGGAATGCATACGTGTTATTCTTTTAAAATTGGTTATGCTCGGTTTTTCAAGGGGAAAGCACATTTCATCTTTATGGTGATGCATGTGCTTCTCTGAAAACTGAAGAGCATTTCATGTGACCTCGAAGGACACCAACAGAGAGTGAAAACCTCTCCTCAACCACAGATCAGTTTATGTGCATGGGCTCAAGTTTATTTATATATCTTTTTACTTTTATACTGAACTATTGTTGTGCTTTCTGATATTTCATTTTGTTTTTGCGTGCAATGTGGCATCCAGTAGACTGAATAAATTACAGGTCTTTCTCTTAAATTCCTCTCCTAACTTTCTTGCAATTCCATCGATGTTACTGTCGAATGTATGTAATTTCTCTCATCAGCTTATTTGATGATTCCAGGCATTCTCGAGGGAACGGTGATGAATTCTCTGTGCATCCCATATCGCAGTTGGAAACAAAGACAGATCTGTGTGGTTCCGTTTTGGACGAATAGTAACACTACAGTCCATGTGTTGATTTGGCCCTAAATCTGTTTACCCAAACACCACACCTGCGTGGTTGTGTAATGCGTCGCTTCAGCACATCCCAAAATAGTATGCCAGACAGAAAGAGTTCTCTGTGCCGAGTGCTTAACGCTCACCGTGCCCTGTGTCACTGGCCCTTTTGTGTTTTTGAGTGTTGACTTTGGACTTGCAGATGGCCACCCCTAATTGAATCATACGATTACTTCAACATCAGACGAAGTCAAGGAGGATCACAATCTCCGTGGCCGTGACAGTGAGCGAGTCAACAGAAGGATTGATTAAATGCGGCACGGCGGTGCGGAGCGGCGGCAGATGGCTCCGCCAGAGAAGTTGCCGCAGGAACCGTCGTCGGGTCGTTATTACATTATGTATGTCACCAGCAGACATTAGTCTCCCGAAGGACTTCGCATGGCTCACATTTTTACACACGGTCCAGCCGTGCAGCCGGATGTGAGCTGCTGCAGTTTGGGTTAGTTGCTTTAATCAAGGGTACAGCTGCAATGCCGTATTGGGGATTCAAGCCGACAGACTTCTGGTTAGGCCCCTCCGTACCGCTCTCCCCCGACATCAGCTGTTCCTTGCCGTGCCAGGGACTCAAGCAGCCAAAACCAGACAACAATATTTTCTGGAATGTGAGCCTTTTTACTTGAAATATCTGATAATCTAATGATAATCTAAAAATAATAATAATCTTGATCCCATGACAGGAAGGCTCATAGATACTTGGTAAAAGTAATAGGGCAGTGAGTGATATAGACAGAATGGCTGAATCTAAGTCACGGGCAGATTTGAGTTTGACGTATTTTAAGCGCGCCAGGGAAGTATAGTTCTGGTGCAACGTTTTGACCTTGTTTTTGAAATGAAAAGAAGAAGAAAGAGACGCAACTAGCAATTATCGCCGTCCGTTTGCCCTTGAGGGCTGAGTGGCATGGCCGCAAACGATGAGGTATCCTTTCCTTCTGGCGAAACATGAGATGCGTGCATGTTACAAGCAGGCAAGGTTCAGCTTTGGAAAGGGGAACTCTCTGTAGGCTGAGCGTGCTGAAAAAATAAATACAATAACATCTTTAAAAAAAAGGGGAAAAAATGGCAGAGGAGCTGCTGGGTGGCTCATCCTGACGGTGGCTCACACAGGTGTACTTTGCATGGCAGACATACCAACACCGATCGGACCACACTATCCTGTTTGGCTCTCTGTGACCCTTTTTCCTTTCTTAGTGTCACATGACACTGTGTCACATGACTTCTTTTTCAAGAAGGCTGTCACAGCTCAGAGGGGCCGCCAGAAGAGCTAGCGCTTTGGGCTGTGCCCTCATTGCTCCTCAGAATGTAATGAAAGTGGGCAGTGGATAAATCGTGATTAATTAACCTCTGGATCGTGCGAGATCGGTCTTGCTGAGGGATTGAACGGTGACCCAGATCCGCAGGGCAGAGTGGGAGCAACGTTATGGGAAGGCTCTCTAAAAAGTGCTGTTCAGTTTTGAAGTTTTCAAAGGGCTTTGCGTTCTGCGCGTCGGGCAATCCCGTGGCGACCTCGTTGGCGAAGGATCAAAGTGAATTTTAATTGCCGCATTTCAGCGCCCACACACTGCAGGTGAGATTGGTGCTGAGATGGAGGATGCAGTATGGTGATCAGAGAGCAAGCCGTGTGGGTTGGCACTGGGGTGAACACGGGCTAAGCCTTTAGATGCCACTTAGTTTCTGTGTTCATCCTTCTGATCGGTGGTGTGGTGTGATCGCAATCTTGAAATGTCTTCCCGTGTTGACATTGATTAAGATCATGACTAAATGAAACCTAAATCAAAACTCTTGATATTGATACGACAGCATTACCTCATATGAAAGGTGGAAACCCAGACCATTCGCAAACCTGAACTTGCCCATGGTGGGCAATAACGCCAGAGCCCATTTCAGCCCCTCTAGTCATGTCCACAAGCGTACTACATCGTAGTCCTCAGCGCTAAATATTTTATTTAGCCGGATTCCACTTTTGTTCCAGGATCATAAGCAGTCACCTGCAGAAAGTCTGCTTCTTTTGTGTGTGTGTTTAGTTTCATGGCCACAGAAGCCCTAATCTCTGTGTAAATCGCCTTGCTCCTGCTGCCTCTGCCAGGCCGCATAATACTATCAGACACCAAAACAGCGCTGCTCAACAAATGCTGTGCACCAAGGGATAGCCCGTCTCTCATTCCCTGTACAGTCTCAAAGCTAACCGTATTGTAGTAGAGCACAGTCCCTGCTTAAGGTGGATGAATTTGAGGGAAACTGGTTTGATCTGCCATGCCTAAGAAGATTCTCACCTCTGTCACCTGTCACCACGTTTTTATCAAAAGCGCCAGGGTCCTGATGCATCCAGTGGCAGTGTAGTATAGCAGGGTCCTGATGCATCCAGTGGCAGTGTAGTATAGCAGGGTCCTGATGCATCCAGTTGCAGTGTAGTATAGCAGGGTCCTGATGCATCCAGTGGTAGTGTAGTATAGCAGGGTCCTGATGCATCCAGTGGCAGTGTAGTATAGCAGGGTCCTGATGCATCCAGTGGCAGTGTAGTATAGCAGGGTCCTGATGCATCCAGTGGCAGTGTAGTATAGTGGTTGGGGAACTGGGCTTATAACTCAAAGGTTGCAGTTTTGATTCCCAGATGGGGCGCTGCCATTGTACCATTCAGCAAGGTACTTGCTCCTGAACTGCTTTGGTTAATATCCAGCTGTATAAATGGATTGTATGTGAAAGAAATGTATACGTTGCTCTGGATAAGGGTGTCTGCTAAATGCCTCAAGTGTAAATGTCAGTGTAAAATGAGTCAGTCGTTGTGAATGCAGTGATCCACTCCACAGGCCAGATCACGTGCCAGTGCCCACTGTGAGCAGGAGTCCCACAGGGTCGGAACAGCATTGCCCAGGGAGGGTGGGTAACAATGGGCAGGATATTTCCCTCTTCACTGTCCAACAAAGACTGAATAACGACACTGATCTGTCTGTACTGCGTGTGCAGTCCTCTGGTAAAGTAACTGCACAGCTCAGGGAACAAAAACCTCATTCAATATAAAAGCATCAGGCTTGTGAATAGAGGCAATGTACTACATTTTAGATTTTAATTCTTCATACTGTGAGGGTCCTGCACATAGAGTCAAGTAGCCAAAACAAATTAAGCAGAAGGCAGCCTCCAGATCTTAAATGTGATCAAAAAGTAATGGTACTCAGGGCACATCTACTTGAATTCCACAATCACAACTCTCCCTGTCATAGATGTGTGATAGGAATTACATGACATTGACTGAAGCATGGCTTTGACTCATACATTTGGTCATGTCTTTGAATGAGAAGATCCATTCTAGTAGCTCTTAGCTTCTTGTAGCAAAAAATAAATAAAGTGCTATTCTTGTTGTTTTTACCTCTCTTGTTTCTTGGCAGTGTTCAATGCAGCATTAGTGATGTATATTGTCAATTTAATTGATGAATATAGATTTAGCAAGTATAGATCATTTAGGCTTTCAATGTAACATCTTTCTTCAAGGTCAGGTAAAGTGTTAGGCCAAGTGTTTAACTTGATACTTACTGTAATACTCGGGCTTTCCCTGATTATAGCGAGACTACAATGACACTGCGACTTTAATGTGTGGAGAAAGCTGGCTGAGGTTCCACTGTACAATGCCAGGATTATCTGGCAGCTCGTATCTTCTTTTATTCTTCCGAGCGCAGTAAGTACATCGGTGCACGCGTTCCGTTTGATTTGCGCCCGGTGGCACTACAAAGTTCCCCGTCGCGCGCTCCGATGCGCTTCAAGTACAGCCCTTCATGGTTTGCGTGGAGGGAAAAAAAATAGTTCATGCGATGTCAGTGAGTGATTAAGCCCTCACGCGGTCTTAAAGCGGTGTAGGCTGGCAGACAGGGTTGTCGCCTGGCGGTTTGCAAAGCGCAGTTTGTGAACTCGAGTCCCGGGGGGCTCAAGTTCACGAGGCGCGCTGCGTAGCGAAGGACTCAAACAATGCGTACAGTCACCCCGCGCTTTGTTTTACGTCAGCTCTGGAAATGTGCGGTCAGCGCGCGGACCTCTGGAGATCGCAAAAGGCCGCGAGCGAGGTTTTCCTTTCTTGCCGTTTCTTTTTCTGTTTCTCTTGCAAAGAGACATTTCAGCTGTGCGGGGGCGGGGGGAGTCAGCTGTCATCTCCTAAGGCCGTTTAAAGGGCTCTGTTCAGGTACTCTGCTGGGTGGGATCCACTTGTGTTGACTTTGGCTTTTTGACTCGGTGAGAATGATTCGCTTTCTGTGCGTCGTTCTCTTGTCAGCTCGTTCTGTTTTCTCGACGCTGAGAGCTGCAGTAATTCCACAGCATTACAGGGCTCTGCCAGACCTCCTTTTCTTTCTGTTAAACAAGGACACACTCGACGAGTTTAAACTAGATATTAACAGAAGGGAGGTCGCTGTGAGGGTCAACTACAGTAACAGACAAACCCAGAAGCGGAGAGAGATGTGCAGTTGATGTGCTGTGGTTTTGTCTGGACGGCAGGCTGGTTTTCACGCTTCTTTTCTCACGTCGTTGGGAAACAATACTTCGGTAGCACCCTCAGCAGTGAAACTCAGTAGTCTGCAGTGCTGTTTAGCGTACATCTGTTTGTGAAATCAGTAATGGCAGTGGATTCATAATGAAATCTTCCCAGTTACTCTTTTACTTCTCAGTACTTTTCACCTTGGGCGTAATAGCATAGCGCATGTCCCCATGGTGTAGTATCACGTCACGTGCTTTTATGATTAAATGCTGTTCAGGCGTATCATATTTATGGCCCTTGAATCCTGTAGAGAACTAGTAGAGTGCTATGAATTTTTTCATATGCAGTAATATTTTAGTAATCTCATTCATAGGTGAGGTTTTATAAAGCCTTGTACAGTATCAGCAGAAAGTGGGATCCACAATAGCTTTAGTCGTTTTAGAGATTTGACTGAAAATGTGAAGGGCAGCAGGACGCCATTCTGGCCAGCTCTCATTTAGCTCACGTCCTGCAGGACTTAAAGTGCAGTATGTAAAACTAGGGGGAGGAAAAGGACACCGTTGTCCTTTATTTCCAGGCTATCACAAAATAATTTCTGTTTCGCCTGGGACTCCAAGGATAATTTAATGTGGGAATCTGCCCTTGTTCCTAGAGCGAATGTGACGCATTCTGCTGAAAAACCCAACGAAGGGGAATGGAAAACCGCACATCGGCTGCACCAAAGATTTTATCCCAGCTCCATCATGTCGTAATTCGCCGTTGTATCCAGTCACCATGTCTCAGAGGGTTTCCTTCACTTACAGAGAATGTGTAGATCAGTGAAACATGCTGGCTCAGAGTTAAAAAGCGCCGGCTAGCATAGCGGTCTAACGAACCGTATTTTGGGCGGTCCGATACTGTGTGCCTGTCAAGGACGCGGTTAGAAAACCTGTCTCTACCCTGGTCGTCAGCCCCGATCGGGGGTGGCATTTGGCTGTCCGCTCCAGGGGGAAGGGGGAGGGTGAGCCGGCTCGGGTCCGCCGTGAAGCACGTAAAGGAGTCTCCAGAACGTGGGTGGCCGAATTCCGTCTCGAAGGAAGCAGAGTTAGCTGCCCTCAGAGAATTAGCTTGCCTCGTAGAGACGAGCAGCGGACTCATGTGGGGAGGGTAAATCAAAATAGAGGGTGTAATTGGCTACCAAATTGGGAGAAAAACGGGAAAAAATAAAAAATAAATACAAAATAAAGATTTAAAAAGGCTACAAGTCGAATTTCTGAAGTCCCAAAGCCCCAGACCCCAACGCTGGGCTGCTTGTGAAACACTGACAGCATGTACAGCTGTGCCATGCCAAACAAATTTAGCAGCGTTTTCAACTGCTGTCGTTTGGTCAGGGTTCCCTCCGGCTGAGGACACGGCTAAGCAGCACAAAGAGATTGTGTACGGCAGAGCTGGCTATTGTTGCGAGTTTCAGCAGCTCCAGAGCTCCATCTGTGCGGTGCCCTCCGCGCACCCGCTACAAGGCTGTCTGACATCTGGACTTTAACACTCTCATTGTTAGCTCGCCAGCATGTCAGGCAGGCCACAGGTCGGGAGAGTGTGTGAATATCTGCTGTTGCGGCCCACTTAATCTCTGCCTCTCGGCCAATCCCTGAGCGTACGGAGCCGGGGCGCTAAGAGGATCTGAGCGCTCGCGCTAGCATTAGGCCGCCCGCGGAGACGGGAGACCGCGAATAATGTTTCAGAGCTTATTTTTAAGTTATTTGTATTACAATTTTAATTATGAAAGGATTTTCCTTTGAAAAATAACCAATAATATTTAATTACACATCGTTTTTTTTGTTTTTAGTGGGTTGTGACTATTGAACAGCTTTCAGTGTAGCATGTTACCATTCAAAACGAAATTCTTGCTCCCTGCTCGCGTCTGCCCTGTCCGTGGAGGAGTTGTGTACCTCCCCCGAAGTCAGGATCCCGCAGCGTGGACATTCCACGTTTATTGCAGATCGTGGGCAGGACTGTAACGCCAGCGTTTTCCATTGTGCCACGTCTCCGCACAACATCACACAAATCCGAGCGTGAAATTCCCCCCCCGCGCCACAGAGTTCCCGTCATTAGCGAGCGTGGCCCCGGGGCTCAGAGTGCCCTCCTCTTCGAGGGTTCACCTGTTGGACCGGGGGTGAAAGTGTTGCTCCGCACAGGGGCCTGGTGAGCAGGCCGCAGCCCCCTGATCAAAGCACGCCCTGCCAGACAGAGACTCAGTAGAGTAATTCCCTTTCCGTGGGGCGCTGTGCAATGCTGAGGCTGGGTAGAGAGAGAAAGAGAGAGAAGAGATGAGAGAGAGAGAGAGAAAAAAGGGCACTCTGACTTTAACTCTGTATCTGAAACATAAACAATAAATCGAAAAAAGAGAAAAAACGCATCTCCTGCAGCAGCCGTAACAAAAGGAGGGCGGATTGCATTAACCGCTGCTCTCCTTTCAATGGGGAGGGTTATTAAATGAATTCCTGGATCATGTTGTCTCCGAAGGATTTCATTTATTAAAATTTAATTTTGCTGATACCCTGCACTGCCATTACCTCCCTCCCTCCCTCACTCCCTCCCTCACTCCCTCCCTCCCCCTCCCCAGACCTCGGCAGCAGACTGGGCAGTGGCTGTAATTAGATTAGCCGCTAGTGGGGGGAATGGCAGCGTCTGAGCCCCAGCGAGCATGTGCAGAATACTGCAGGTGGCTGTCTCTTCCTCCCCTCCACATGGAGCTGACGTCAGTACCTGCGAGCCTGCAGCCCTCCGCGGTAGTCTCCAGCACTGCACCGGAGACAGCAGCGCGGCAGCTCCAGGTACCTTTCCATCGGGGGGGGGGGGGCGGGGCTGGCGGACAGTGAGTCAGTGAAACTGTAAAAGCTCAGGCAGAGGGTGACAATGGGGTCTGCTTTTGTTTTCCTCTGCGCTTAAAGGTCGGCCCGTGGAGCGGCCGCAGCGGGAGAACAGGATCACGGTAATAACTCGCTGGCTTTTTATCACGCTCTGGGAAACTCGGCCGTGCACACAGTGAGCGCTCATGATAATGCCTGTGTGACCTGAGTGTGTGTGTGTGTGAGAGAGAGAGAGAGAGAGAGAGAGAGTGAGTGTGTGTGTGTGTGTGTGTGTGTGAGAGAGAGAGAGTGACTGTGTGTGTGTGTTTGTGTGAGAGAGTGTGTGTGTGCGAGAGAGAGAGTGACTGTGTGTGTGTTTGTGTTTGTGTGGGAGAGTGTGTGTGTGTGTGAGAGAGTGTGCGTGTGTGTGATCTGAGTGTGTGTTTGTGTGTGAGAGAGAGAGAGAGTGTGTGTGTGTGTGTGTGTGTGTGCGCGATAGAGAGTGACTGTGATCTGTGTGTGTGTGTTTGTGTGAGAGAGTGTGTGTGTGTGTGTGTGTGTTTGACAGTGAGTGTGTGTGTATTTGAGTGTGTGTATTTGGGTCTGTGTGTGTGTGTGTGTGTGTGTGTGTGTGTGTGTGTGTGTGTGTGTGTAAAGCCCTCAATGGTATTTCCACATCCTCGTGCAAGGGAAATGGCAGCAGATACAGTAGATCTATTAGAGGAACACGATTTTGTGTGGAATGTGTGTGTGTGTGTGTGTGTGTGTGTGTGTGTGTGTGTGTGAGAGAGAGAGAGGCAGAGCAAGCAAAGGGATTTGTTATTTATGACTGCAGAACTTTACTGAAAACCAGCTCAGTACAGAGAAACCACTATGAGCAATTAGCTGTGAGTGTACATGTTTATATCCTTTGTGTTTGGTTTGGGGTTTTTTTGCGTTCCAAAAAAATGCTGTCATAAAGGATTATCATTGCGCTGGCCTTGGGTGGATAACATTAGTGCGGCTTTTGCCCAAATTGTAAATAAAGCAATGCTGGCGTTTCACCAGCTGGGTTCAGGCTAGCAGGCCTATGTGATATTGTGATCTCTGTCTGTGTGATATAATGATGACTACAGTATATGAGACTAGGCCTATGTGATATTGCCATCTCTGTCTGTGTGATATAACGATGACTACAGTATATGAGAAGGGCATAGTGCTGCCTTTTAAAAGTAGGTTGCAGGCTTGAGATTTTTTCTTTTGTGCTATTTCCTTTTAGAGAGTTTTTTTATGTGGTCAATTTGGCATATCCTTTTTTAGGACAATTAGTCATTGTTCCATTAGATGATATTTTGGCCCTGTGCCTTGTTTACATTTGGTGCAGTCCAGTAGTGCAGTTCCAGAAGAATCCGTATACTTTCTCAGTTTTGTGTCAGTCCCGTGTTGGGCTCCCATGTACCTTTGAGGCGAAATGTAGCTTTTGTAGAACATGTGACATGTTATTGCGCACTGTGACACTCTAATGTCTCGTGTGATACAGCATTCAGAATACAGCCCAGTCATGCACATGCGTAGGCTGATGTTTTAGGGGTTGAGGTTTTTCTGTTTTAAAACATGGTTGTCACAGTAGAATAGCCATTCTTATAATCATTCGGGTTGGTTAATTGCTTAGAAATTAAGTATTTCATGTCTCATTTTAAATGTAGATCTTTTTCTATCCATTGTCTGGTAGCTTTAAAAAAAAAAAAAAAAAAAAAAAACTGTGTAGAGAAACATTCTTGTCGGCAGTGTGATTTAAACATGTAAAACATCTGTACTTCCTTTTGGCTCAAGTTAAAGCAGTTATTTCAATATATCTCTATGATTTAAGTCTTTAGAGTGATTTAAGTCACACTAAAGACTGTGATGTACTGCACATATAGCTAATGTCATTTTTTTAATCACTTTGATGACCCCCACAATTATGTTTTGGGGAAATTCGGGAGATTTTGTTGTGAAAAACATATTCTACAAAGGGTGCACTTCAACACATGTACAGTCCTTTAATCAGCAGGTCATCTCAAGGCGATTGTCATACAGTGTATTCCATTATGTCGAAATGGGGTCGGCTAAAAGAAAAGTGTGCGTGTGTGTGTGTTGGCTAGCGTTTCTAGGACAGCCTTCATTAAAAGTAAACAGACTCACCCTGTGAAGGCCCAGCGCAGCAGAATGCTGATGACTGCTCCACGTCCTGAAGCAGTGCTGCAATACCTACTCAGCATATTCACCTCGCCGCTGCTCGCTCGGCACAGCTCTCAGAAAGCTGCTCCGTCCATCCCTGTTTCATTAGCACCCGGACGTGGCTGTGGTGGACGGGTGTCGAACCCATGATGGAATGTCAGGGCTTTGTCAAACTGGCTTTTGCAGAGAAAGCTTTGTCAATTAAAGCAAATGGAGGGAGGGTGGGGGGGTTGCCCTTGTTAACCCACCTAGACAACGTTTTCTTAAATATATCAGCTCCTCAAAGCACCATCCATCAAACTTAATCAAATCAAAGGAATTTTCCAGAAAAACATTAGGCTTTAATGTTAGTGTCAGTGTTAGGCTTTAATTCCTTTTTTTTTTTTTTTGTGTGTGTTTTTCTTCAATCTGAATTGATGTTTTATTTTTAATTATGGAACAATTCAACAATTCTTCTGGCTTAAAAGACAGTGGGCCGGTAATAAATAAATGAAGAATCTGATATCATATCTCTGCTCCCTCCACACAGCTGTTGATTGGTTCCCATGGAAAGATAAAAAGTGCTAATTTTCATGTGCAAGTTCCCATGAAACATGACACCATGCTAATCTTTTATCCATGCACTTTGCTGCCAAACTCCGGAGCAGAGGAGCAACAAAGGGCGCTCCAGATATGCACTCGATGTTATCTGCTCACAGTAAAACATTTTCATGCACAGTGGTATGCTTTCGATGAGGAAAGTGAGCAAAGTACTTGTGGTGTGCTCCACGGGAGACAGCCCGGTCTGAATCCCCTGGAGGTGTGAACTGATTGCCGTACACACAGAATCACTCTGCTGAAAATATGCAGCACACCTTAACAGGTGTTCCCAAACTGTGGAACTGAAGCGACAAATGTGCCCCTTGCATGTACAGGTAAGTGCTAAAATAAAGGAAGTGCCAACGTAAAGTGCCTTAATGGGGCGTTGAGCCGCCACAAGCCACCAGAACAGCTTCAATCCGTCTTGGCACAGATTCTGGAACTCGATTGGTGTGATGCAACTCCATTCTAAAGCTTTGTGTGCTGAAGACACTGTCTTGCGAGATGGACCGCGTCTGCTGAGCTGACGTAACGCCCAGGTTTTGTTCCCAACAGAACCCACTGGTAGGTCAAGCGAGGGTGTGTGGGTGTGTGTGTGTGTGGGTCAATCAGAAACAAAACAAAACTCTCTCCCTTCCGAATTCACACCAGTCAACGAAAACACTCTGCTGTACTATGTGCAGTATACATGCAGGTGTTTTTATAAATTTTAATTCCACATTTGAACATACGTCAGGCTACATTTTAATAAAGAGCGGGTCACATTAAATGCATTGGCTCAGTGGATCGTGGGATCAGAAACGTTGGGAACCCCTGCACTATAATATAATGCACTATAATGGTTAAGAATTCTTCTGTCCACACGAGACGATAAGCCTGCGTGTGCTGTGGCTTGTGCTGATGAGTTTGGCCAGTCATGTCGACTCCTGCGCGCGACAGCACACCAGTACTTACACACTTAAACAAAGCCACACAGTTCCCATGGCTGCTTATCAGGGCCGCTCTAGTGGGCTGACGTTTGATGTCCTCCCATTGTGGAGAGCTTGACCTTTCACTCAGCCCTTTGATGGCTGGAGGTGAAAGCAAACGCTTCCTGTTTAAGGTTTTTTTGTGCGTCGCGATTTTAAGGTTAATCGACGACCTTTACGATCGCTTTGTGCAGACGTTTTCCTCCATTCTCTGCGTTGTCCTTTGTACTCGACGTCGTCTTGTGACCTATGACGGAACGACGAGGACAGAGCGCTATAAAAAACGCACAACGTCGGTACGTCTGAGTTCGTACGTCCGAATTGAGAAATTGATTCAATCGCAGAAGCCAGTGGGTTAAGTGTGTATCCAGTTGCATGCGCGTATGAAAGAATCACAGGCAACATCTGATCCCTCCGTTGCTGCGCTGTTGGTAGGGAAATAATATTTCATTATTCGTTTAAAATCTGCCCGCTTCTCAACACCTCTTTATGAGCACATCTGTGCTCCCTTTGTGTGCTTTAAACAATAATTGTAATAGAAACCAAAGTGTAAACGAGACGACATATGTTCATCCACCACTTTTTTGGCGTTGGCTCGTCAGTGCAGTGCACTTCATTGTCGTACGGTAGCTGATGCTTTGGACACATTTATTGAATTGTTGTTCACTATCTCGGTTGCATTACATCTGGTTCCATTATTGCCGTTGTGTTTATATCGATCGAGTCCAGGTGAGGGAGCTGCGATTCGTCGCGATGCGGGGGAACCTCAGATGTTCGATTTGTAGACGCACGCAAGGGCTTGGATGTGCGTTTCAGTGAAATTAATCATAATCCAAGCAATTTGTTTGGATTGAGATTATAGCTGCAACCACTTAATACCAATGTCTGATGATTATGTGTCACGGGTTGCAGGCCATGATGCCAGTACTGTGGATTACCCCTGTCACTTGTGTTTAGATGTTTAGAACACATCTTTATAACTGTTACAACTTAAAAGTGTAGGCTACATTGTATGTGACATTGAATACAGTCTTGATAAAGTGATATGGCCTACCTTAAGCTCCATAATTGTGTCCTTTCTTTATTTCTTTCCACTGATGGGAACGGGGATGTGTTGGTGAAACCAATTAGTTTTGGTCTTTGCAAAGATGGCCGCCACTGATTTACAAAGCTGTCGCTCGATGATACATTTGCACGTATATTCTATTCCCTGCTGCAGATGTTTCAGCATATGGGCCCTAGCGTGGCGATGACGATGCACAGGAGGTGGTTGATAATCCACCTGCAGGGCTTTGCGTGGTGCAGCTGACCTCACTGGAGACTCCACCCATTGTGTGGGAGCTCAGAAACCCTGGACCGTCGCTCGATGACAGCTTGCTGGCCCGCCCAAACCTGGAAGCAGTCACGGAATCGTTCGTTCGTCGTGATTTTCCTTTCGCTGTTGTCAGGAGCGGAGCCGACAGCGCGCCAGAAAGGGGGGGCAGCGTGCCCTTCCGAGGACCTGGCACATTCATGCACCTCGTATCCCAGCATGCACCGCTCCTGGGTAACTGAGGTGGCACAGCCTTTCGGCGTACGTGCCCATCAGGCCCAGTGGCCTCCTCAAAGGGCCCTAGAACAAAGGATTGTTCTGCAGTGCTAATCAAGTGGGGGGGGCGGGGGCGTATTCCTCAGTGTGCAGTGACTCACGGGCAGCCATGATTAATGCCACCAGGGCCCCAGTGGGGGGGGTGCTGACGAGCGATGCAAGGTGCAGCCGCGTGTGTCTGCCAGGAAGCCTTTTAAAAACACGAGTGCGCCGTGCGGAACTAGCCTCCTTCCCTCACAGACCGCTCCAGTCTTTCCCCTCGTGACGTTCATCTGCCCGGCGACAGAGAAACTAGCGTGGCCCCTTCTCCAAACTATGTTTAGCTTAGAGAATGCTGTTTTATAAGTACTGTAGCAAAGAAAAAGTGTAGATATATTTTGTTGAGAATTAGGGTTGCACTGTCGCTTCCAGGTTTCGCTGTGCTGTATCTATCTGTCGTTGTCAGTTTAGTCATAAATGTATACTTTTTTTTTGTCATGTCGGCTAGCTTGACCTTAACATCTGGTGCTAAGTGCTACGGTATCTGTATCTTGGTCAATGCTGCTTAATTCTGTGGCTATGGTCTTTTTGTTTGAGGTCATGATAACACTGTGTTTATTGTTGGCTAGTTCTGCCAGAGTGAATAACATAACAAAGTCTCTCTGTCTGTGTCCAAGAGTCCAACATCTGTGCACTCGAAACAAGACGCTTTGTGATATATACTATGAGTCGTGTTTATCTGAGCTCAGGACCCAGTGAGGAATTTTGCATTGCTAATGCTGAGCATTTAGAGATGTTTTTTAAGCATCGTAGGCACATTGAATTGTTTTGCTAATGGAGCTAATTGCAAAAACAAGTTTTTTGATGGCCATAATTGGTATAAAATAAATGTGTATCCACTTTTTGTGATGTAAAGGAGGCATAGCCCTGGCTTCAATCAAACTCTTGTGGGCCATCACTGTGGGAAAGGCACCATAAAAAATGCATGTATACAGTTTTTATATATATATATATGTACACACATATTTCTCCTCCTGGTCATGTCATGAGCAAATCGTCAGGCCTGGAGTTCATATCTGACAACTAGATTAGAGCTTGTCACCAGGGGCAGTACTGCCCCCCAAGGGACCAACATAGTCTTTTGTGGCACAGTGATGGACATCATGAGTTTAGGGCATTGGAGATGCCAGTGGCCATTGGAGATAAGTGAACAGTTGTCTGATTGAGCAATGCACAGTATTGGGTATAAGGGTATTGTGTGTCATATGAGTGAACATCATTAGTATTATTAACACCTCATTTTAAAAATATTACATATTAATAAACACAGTGTTTATCAGGGTTGGGTTCAATTCCATTTATATTCTTCCATATTCCATTTTCTACTTCAGTTCATTACAGAATGAAAATTAATGATGGGCATTTTTCAATTCTTTAATTGATTTGCCATGGCAAATTTGAGTAAAAATCAAACGCATTGACTGACTTGTGCAATTGAGTAATGAGTCACATTACATTTTTTACACTAAAATTGCAAAGGAGGCTGAAAGTGATCAGATTTCATCTGATGATTTATACGCAGACATCCACTGTCGTTAAAAAGTCATTAATCTATTGTTCTCACAACATGTGTATCCAGAGGATTTATCTTCGACTTCTTTGTCTTTAGGCGTGCGGTCATTTATCAACATAAGGCACCTCAAACCATTTACAGCAATCCGTCCGATCTTAAGATCATCTCTGACTAATGTTTTCTGCTAATTATAATTAGAGGGAGGCAATATTGTACACCTGGCAGAAAATGCAGAAATTGCCCTGGCATTACAAAAACAAACAGGCCTCGGTCAGCGTTAATCCTCGAAGCAGGCCACGATTACGCAGGGCTGGCCCACGCCACCGCAGTTCAGTCTTGTGCGTCTCAAGCAGCCTGGCCATAACACTGGCAGAGCACGACACTGTGTTTCATAAGCACGTTCCCATCAGGGTGAGATAGAGGGGGAGAGAGAGACAGAGAGGGAGGGAAAGAGAGAGAGGTGGAGAAAAAGAGCGAGAGAGAGAGAGAGGTGGAGAAAAAGAGCAAGAGAGAGAGAGGGGGAGAGAGGGGAGAGAAAGAGAGAGGGGGAGAGGAAGAGAAAGAGAGAGAGAGGGAGAGAAAGAGGGAGAGAGAGGGGGAGATAAAGAGAGCAAGAGAGAGAGGCAGAGAAAGAGAGAGGGAGAGAGACAGGGGGAGAGAAAGAGAGAGAGGGGGAGAGGCAGAGAAAGAGAGAGAGAGGGGGAGAGAAAGAGAGCAAGAGAGAGAGTGAAAGAGAGAGAGAGAGAGAGAGAGGAGGGGGAAGAGAGAGAGAGGGAGAGGTGTGAGTGGGGGCGGTGTGAGCTGTAGTGTTCTGCTGTTGCCGTGCAGGGCAGGCTCTGGGGTCCCAGACAGGCCCAGACTTCCTGTGTCACCTTGCAGAGTAACAGGGTGTACTGTACGAGCACAGCCCCATCCTCAGGAGAGAATAACCCCCCTCCATAAACAACAGGCCCGGGCCGAGCCTGTCTCTCCTCCACTGCAGCACACACTGGCTGCCTTTACTCAGAGCAGGCCGCAGATCAGCTACGCAGTGGCGTTCAGCAATATCACTGTGTGTCTTCTCAGGGTCCCCTCCCCTGCATGTGTTTTAAATTGGTTATTGAACGATTGTATTATTAGTAGACAACCTTTTTAAAAATGGAATGCTGCCAATGTGGTAGGATGTTCAATCGAGGTTAGCCTCCAGTGCCTCCGCGTGCGTGTGTGACGCTCTATCGACCGGGGGGGAACGAGGCGGCCCCCAGGGGGGCACAGATCCGCCGGGGCAGGGCGAGAGGAGCAGCCTGGCCTCACCATGGTGTCGCTGGTTTGTTTTCGCAGGTATCGCCCCCGCTGAGACCCCGCAGCAGCCAGAGCAGGAAGGGGGGGCCGGAGGGCAGCGGAACCCGAGCCCCACACAGGTGAGCACTGCTTCTTCCCCGTCCCCGCTAGCACAGCGACCGTTAGCCCTTATTGTTCAATCGTCCTTCAAGCGTCCCTTTGTGACCGTCATTATGCGCCCCCTTCAAGGGCGATTAGCCGCTGATTAACATCGCTCGAGCGCCGCTCAGTCTTATCAGCGCGTGGCCGAGCCGAGCGGAGCTGACCTCGTTCAGACTGAGCGGAACAGGGGCGTGAGCCGGGGGCCCTGGCGCAGGGAGGGGCGAGGCCCAAACACGCTCCCGCCCAGCCGCTGTCCTCGACTGGATCCTGCGGGCTGTATCACCGCTACGCAAACTCCGGTTTGCGGTTGAACGGGGCTCAAACCTACGCAGTGAATGGTGACCATGGACCCACGGTTGAGCTGGTGTCACTCCTGTGCTGTGCATCTAATGGTGGACGAAGTACCCTTTACTTGAGTCAAAGTACAGATACCCTGATCAAATATTACTCCAGTAGAAGTAAAAAGTCCTACATTTAACCCCATTTGCCTTTGAAATGTAGGGGAGTGAAAGTAAAAACAAAAGTAGAAATGGAAATACTTAAGTAAGGGCAGATACTTGAAAAATGTACTTAAGTAAAGTAAATGTACTTCGTACAGCTGTGTGCATCAAATGGCGACTGCAGATCGGCGGTCAGGCTTGAGTCACACGCTGATTCCAGAGCAGGTGCGGTTGACCCCCCTCCGCCCCCAGCTCCTCTGTGTGTTTAATGCGACACCTCTGATGTCGGGGGGGGGGGTTATCCGCGGAAAAACTTCCCGCCCCGTTTCATTAAACAAGCAATTTTCTTTCCACGGCCAATTCATAACACAAGCACGGGCCCGAGAACATTTTATTTGTAACCGTACCTCATTTGGAAGGCAGCAGAAGTACATCACAGGCTAAGACATGCAATCACGAGGGCTGTTTGTTTTGCTCCACAATTTACAGTCCCGCTCCACAATACGTTAATTAAAATAAATAAATTACAAAAAACTACTTCTGGCAGCGCTCCTCCAGACAGTGCCTTTGTGCCATGGCCTCAGCAGCCTTCACAGATGTCTGTGCGCTCCCGAAATACATCAGGTCCTTTTTTTAGCCACTGGCATTTAGCACTTATTAATACGTCTCATTAAGAGCGCTTTGTTAACCTGTCGCATCTTTTCGCAATAAAAATATTTATGTTGTTCTGCAAGGTCACTGTGCTGCTCCTGGGAAGGGAGAGGGAGGTGTGATATTTATTTCCTGGGCACGGAAAAGGTCAATCTCATCGAGGTGACGATTACCTTGATCGTCGTGCCACGGTGTGTTAACACTGCGCCACTGTACACGTCAATAAGGATTAGAATAAACGCTTAAAGGTGCAGCGTGTAAGATTTTGGCCCTGTTTCCGTATTAGCGGCACAGTTAAATTATGTTCTTGTTTTTCCCGTTTTGGCTTGTGACCATATACAGTAAGCAGGCCCACCACAAATTGGGTTTTCGTACCAGAACACACATTCTTACTGGGTGTTTGCTTTTGTAAAAAGCCAAGTTGGTGGTTGGCTGTGTTTCCCTTCGAGTGCTAGAAGTTCCTCGACAACCTCTGGAAAAGCCGTTACCGTGATTCACGACGATGTCGTCATATAATTGAGCGTTCCTCTTTAAAAAGAACATCTGTGGTATATTTGCATGGATGGCAATTTTGAGTCTCTTTTTTTGACAGAAATAGAAAAGCAATTACAAAAAGTGAAATAGTAAATAATCCTTTTTGTTGTATTATTTCGGCACGCTTCAGACGTAACGTCACAGAGAGGATGCAACATTGAGAAAACCGTTCGCAAACTGGAAACAGGTAGCTTTTCGCTTCCTCGTTTAAATTGTTTCTAATTCTTGGTCAATCGCTACTCTGGGGTAGCCCATTCCCCAAGAGTGTCTTCTAACTCTTAAGTGTTGCGTCGTTTCTCTTTGAGAGTAAGGCATCGATAAATCATACAAATCTTGCATCGTTATCACTTGCACAAGTGAGCACAGTCGCATAATTAGACACAAGGTTATTGTGCTGTTCCAGCAAGCAGCAGCCAATATACTTTACATTGTATTGAGTGAGTGGATTTTGGAGAGGCTAGGGCAGATAATGGCTTTCACTGATGAAGAGGACACACTTCCTGAGTGCAGTTCCTTCGCAGGCTGTTTTCCAGAAAGTTCTCCCTACTCTGGCACCATCAGGTGAAACTGTAGCATCGGCAGCCAAGATCACGTCAACCAGAATGTCGATGTGCTAGGAAAGTGTGCTGTCACGGTCACACTTCCTGGATACGAGTGCTGCGTCAAGGCATTGGCTCCAGCGCTGTCCAATCAGATGGGTTATCACGGACAGTATCTGCAGTGCTTCACATTAGATCAAAACTGCAATTGCGAAAGGGGAAACTACATTATGTAATTTTACAATTACATTTGAAGACTCTTAAGGTCTGAACACAGCTATAACCTGCCCCTGAGGAGTGATGGACAGATATGCCTAAAAAGCTAAATTGGTTGAAATTAAGTACAATGGAGAGCTATGCAAATGAGCAGAGACAAAAAGGTATGCAATTCGGCTGAAAGAAATACATTGCAAAACTAGCAGACCAAAAAGAATGCTTTTTCAGTTTTTGTGTGTTTGCTTTTTTTCATTTTGCTACAAATTAGCCACATTGTATAGCAATGAGCATACACAACGTTTGTCATTGAATTTTTTATTTGATGCCAAAATTCATTCAGAATATAGACGATCAATAGATCAATGATAACAAACCAGAAAAGAGAGAGCAAAGTTGCAACTCTGTTTGGTAGTTCACTCAAATGCTTTACATTAGACCTCTGAATTATGTTTACATATGTTGTTGTAACACATGTTAACAATTCATTATTATCTGTACCGGTGTAGATGTATGACTGAACCAGATTCAATGTATATTTTCCAAAGTGTGCAGGGAATTTTAGAGCTGTATTTTTTAGGTGTGTTAGTTTAATGCAGATTAACTCTCAATGCAGGTTAACTGTGGGATAAGTGGCCTCTCACCCCATCCCTCTGTCAAAATGAAAATTATTGATCATAGATAATGCCACACAAGCGTACTGCACCTCGTCAGAGGCTTCATCATTGATCCGACACAGGCCACCGTAGATCGTGAGAGGATGGCGCTGGAAAAATAGAACACATTTATGGCCTTACATAAGACTGTGATGCAGGGGTCACGTTTGATATTTTTCCTTGATAACAAAAGAGTTTTTCTTTTTTTCTCAAAAAGAAAAAGAACGACACCATTGCACAGTGCACTGTGATTTAACTGTGATGTGGAGGTCTCTCTTGAGTATTTTTGCTGTGCTTGCAATAACCATCACACATTAGTCATATCCAGCAGGGTACAGACAGAAAAACAGAAGGAAAAAAAAAAGTTTAAATAATTATATAATGAGTCTATGTGATGCCTTAATATTCATGCTTAATATACTGTACTGCAGAAATAGCCCAAATGGGATCTACTGGTGGAGTGAAATCAAGGTGTTTCTGTAAATTTGAATATCTCTGATTTTTTTTCTTCCTTCCATGCAATCCCATTTGTAACAGCTGTCAAATAACATTTAGCTTTGTTGATCATGTGATCAGCATGCTTCTCCTTTTTGGAGGAAGAAAAGGACTTGTGCTGTGCACAACCTATCAGCACTGCTTAAAATATAGCCTGGCGCCTTCAAACGAAGGAAGCTCCTCCAGTTTGTCTTTTCAAGGGTTCAACGCTGAAGCTGTCTGTTCAGGAGAGTGTTAGACGTGAGCCGGGAGAGACTCACACGAGGGTATGTGTGGATGTTCTTGTCTTTGATGTCATGTGCCACGTTGCTCGTAGTTAAGATCTTCTACAATGAGGGAGCTCTGGAATCTCACTTGCTGTGTGAAATGCACGAAAATATCCTTGAGGAATGTGTAGCATCTTATGGTGTACGCGGACCGCGCACAGCCCCTGTAAATTAGCAGGTCAGCTGGCTGCCTGCGACGAAGGGAACGATCTTGCATTGTTAATGGCGCCTGTTGGCATGACAACCATTTTGCTAGTTTGAAAAAAATAATAAAACCCTTGGGCTAGTTTCAGGAACATTAACTCAATGTAGCCGTACAAAGCAGACATAATGACCTTTTGTTGTAACAATAGTTTTATGTGGTAATATATGTTAGCCTGCAAATCAACGTTAGAGGTTCAAACTCATGCAGCGCTCTTATCTCTCACAACGTGGTTGTGAAACCAGATGTTTGCCACATGATACTCAGCTGATAAAATATAGCAATTTATAACGCTGTCAGGATGAAAAATTACTGTTAAAACATGCAGACGTAGTCCCGCACTACTGCATGTGCGATGTAAATGCTTATTTTTGTATTTGTTGAAACATTTTGCTTTCTAAGGTCATAGGAGAGGTTTGCCTTCTGTCTCTGTTTGTCAGTGTCTTCATGTAATGTCACAGAAACAATGGCTGTGGTGTAACATTCCATGCCTGAAAGCATCAGCTTCCATCTCCGATAAAGTGGGTCACTGTGTCTGCCATGCTTCTCACTGGAAGTCAAGCTACAGTACAGTACAGTGTTGCAGAATATACAGGGCACTGCAGGAATGTTTTGACATTCATATCTTAACCTAATGCACTTTGAGGTCACTTAGGCATGCGTATGTTAACATTTGCGGATATTGGTGCGTTGTATGTTTTCTGTCTCGTTTTATTTTGTGTTGTTTTATACAATTGTTTTATGTAGGGCATGCAGATGCTTAGCTTATACACCAATAATGCGAAATGCTGAATGCAGTTGTAAGTCTTTCATTCCCATTTTATTTTATTGTGTTTATTTTATTTTTTCGAGGCTGGGAAATGCAGTTTATTTCTGTTGTGCTGAATTATCCGATCATCTCTGTAGACCGACCACTATAAATAGCGCGTGGCCCGTTTAGCAATAACAGCTGTTTGCTGTTGCATAAGATTCATCTGAAATTCTAATCATTTCCTGTCATGGATTTCTGAACAACCTGTTTATTTACCTTCTTGGAAGGATAAATGTTATATCATATGTGTCACATGAAGTATGTAACAGAACATATAATTAAGTCAAAGTTTTTCCTTTGTATCTCTCTCACTCTTGTACTGAACACATTTTGAACAGCATGTCACCTTTTCAGGGAATTATTTCAAATTCCTCTAGTGATTAACTGAGGCCAAAGAAATCACCAATAAACAAGCAGACAATCGGCTTAGCTTTGTTTTTATGCGTTTGTAAACTAATACTTTGTTATATCATTGGCCAAGAATATCAAGTAAAATTTATATGGCTGTTTATTCTGAAACGGCTCCAACCAAAACTTAGCCCCATTAAAGAGGCACTCCGCTAAAATATTTTAACCCTTCGGTGTGTGCTTTCTAAATAATGCCTGGACCGTGGGAGTTTTCTTTATCGTTTACATTTCGTTTTATGCGTTTATATCGTTGCGTTTATACCCACTTAAAATACTGTTCTATCCTGCAGGTCTATTTCTACGCCTCTCCATAAGTGCTTCAAAACGCCTCCTGCTTTTACTGTCAAAGAATGTTGCAAGGCCTGTGCTCCGTTTCACTGTGTGCTCGTTCCGGGCATCGGCCAACGAGACGTGTTGCTGGTTTACATTAAACCAATCATCGAGGCTAACGTCTTGACATGCAGACATAACATTCCAGCTCACACCCCGATAAGCCTCGAGGAAGTACTGAGCCATTACAGAGATACAGTAATGCATCGTTCGTCAATTTTGTTTGGTGAAGCGTTTGCCATTCCAGTCATTCAGTGATTTTTTCTCATAGTTAACTTAGCCTTAGGGAAGACAAGTAATTGCATAGCCTGTGATGCCTCGAACATTGCACAATGTTGCATAATGATGGCTGTCAAAGTGTCGAATAATTTACTCATGCTTGCTGGCTACTGTCAGTGTCACTGTAGCTATGATACAGAGCTGTCTGTAACTCTTCTCCTGACAAGCTTTAAGGTGCAACAGCAAATCTAGTGTGTACCTACCAACTTTTGACAGAATTAAGTTTCGATTGCATTGAACTTGCAACCTAAGCCTATGAAAATGCATGTTGCTATATAGAACTCATAAACACACGCACACATATCTTAACTTGAAAGTATTGGACGGGCCCAATATCTATGGAAATGTGGATGTGCCTAGCTACCTAACAAAGCACCATTCAAGCAGCTGGCTAGATAGGTGATGTCATGGACCAAAGTGACATGTTACTAATGCAAGCGTCAGTACAGGTGAAATCAGGAAAAGAGGCAATCCTAATCCCAGATCCTGCCCAATGTAGCCACTGTAATATACCCTTGTTTTGTTAGCCATGGAATAAAAGAAACCTGCAGGATTGAGCCTCACACATTTTCTGACAGGCTAGCCAGCTACACAGCACTGTAGCTGCTGACATTAGTTACCACTGTAATGAGCTTCAGATTAAGTTCGCTTCAAATTAATGGTTTCACTTCTAATTTTTGTAGTGAAAGGGGAAATGGGTATTCATTACAATATTTCAATGTTATTTATGCCATTTTGTTCAATTACAGTAACTAAATGTGTTGCATTTGCTTGAATTTGATCATTATTGAGTGGTTGCTGTAGCTCTTTTGTGTTGTTTATTTGTAAGGGACCATGTACAATATCAAACATAAATGTTGACATTTGATGCATTGTACCAGACGTATCTAATTTAAGCTAATTCGCAGTCCTTTGGCAGGTTGTAGTTAAACACAGTATGTGGCTTCTAGTTTGTCTAATAAAAAATAAAACATTTAAGCTAATTTGCAGTCCTTTGGCAGGTTGTAGTTAAACGCAGTATGTGTTTCCTGCTTTGTCTAATAAAAAAACTAAAATTATAAGTGTATTACTTGCAGCATTTATAGATAGCTAAGGCTATATGATGTTTGGTTGTGAAAATTCACACAGGTAATTTTTGAAAATCACAGACGGTGTGTCTGTACTCTCCAGAGACAAGTCAAATGGAAAGCATCAGTTCTGAACTGAAGCACAAACAAAGTAAGTCATTCGGACACAAACTGGGGCATAGGCAGCCCCCTTTGTTAGAGGAAATGGATGTTTGGTGACTTTTGGTGATTACAGCTGAGTAAATAGTTTGCTGGGCTGTGTAGAGCCATGAGGGTCTATTCTGAATCAGTGCATGTCCAGTTTGCCCATGAGGGTATCTTTCATTATTTCAGCAGTTCAGCTTTTTTACAGCCTCGACAGAGACATGCCTTTAAGTGGAAGTACATGTGAGGCTGTCCGTTTGTGTGAGTCAATTTTGAAAGCCTACAGAATGCATTCCACAAGATGGCTTGCTTCATAAAAATATGAATCTGCGCCTTTAAGAACAGAAATCTTCAAACAGAAATTCTAGATATGATTTTCTGTTGTTTATTTTGAAATGACCAAGTAATTAGTGATAGAAATTATTTTTTTGGAGATGTGGATACATAATTTGAAACAGCTGAAGTAAACATGGTAAACAGGATGCAAAGCCATTATTTTAACAAGCAGGTATGCATATTAATATACAGTATGAACTATTATTATATATGATCATAAATAAATGAATTTTATGAAACTATTAGAAGGGGTTTATATCCTATACGGGTCAGATGGCCAAACAGATTTGTAACTGCTTAATGCAGTTAGCTGGCTAGCTTTATGAAATTAGCAAGGTATTGCAGATTTACAGTAGTCTCATGTTACTGAATTTATGTTTTCGATTTCAAGGCTCACTAGTTCTAATGCATTGGAAAACGTCATACACAATGACTTTTTAATAATTTGCAAAAACAAAACCCATCTGTATTGTGCAGAGTGAGTTACAGGGTTACAGAGTGATGTCCTTTATAGAGTTCATCTCCGGGTGATGTGCACACTTTGAGAATCTGCTTTAGCTCAAAAGTATCACATTTGTGTTTGACGCATCACATATACCAACACTGTTTTCAAGGTAAAGGGTGACACCGCATATCAAATTGGGATATTTTTGGCTTGCTTGTCGGTTCCATCTGACGATGGTTTCACTGCCTAATTGACATTGTGATGTACTGTACAGAAAAGTCATACAGAGTATTCTAAAGTGAAAGTTACAGCCTACAGTCAAGTTGCAGTCTACCTAACAATAATAGCCTTTCATTATGCATTGCTGTCTCAGTATAATCCTGTTTCTAAGGTTTTATTATCTTGCACAGACATTTCAGCTATCTGTTTTTGGCTAAACGGTAGCTGCAGTACCGCCATTGATGCCCAAATTGAAATGTTCGCCACTTGGAGGTAAAATAAAAATAGACGCGTAGTCTGTAAAGCCATGACTATGAAACAGAGGATGCGTTCTGACTGCAGCCCCTTGCCGACCCTGTTGGCAGAAGCGGCGTATGTCATTTGCAGGTCTCCACTCCCAAGGGCACCAGAGGTATTCTTTGCTTTGCCGCAGGCCCGGCGTGGTGCTGTCTGGCAGACGTCCACTTGTCCCAGGGTGTCGGAGAAAACTTTAGAACTGCTTTTTTTCCCCTGTACGCTAGATACTTCAAGGCTTGTTTGGATTCGGAGTCTCAAGAGGGGCCGCTGCCAAGGTCCATGAATGATTCTGGTGTTATCACATGAGCTGAACGGACCAAAGCAACCCTTCTCTTTCCCTGGCCCCTGCAAGAGCATCCAGCAGCTCTGCAGACAGATCAGAGATTGAGCTCCAGTGATGTGAACAAATGGCTCCTTATTGGCCTGCTCCGTGGTCACTGAAAAAATACACAGAGCGCGCTTGACCCCCTCCGAAAAAAACGAATAATGATAGAGATAGAGAGGGAACGAGATCAATGGGACATTTTTCTCTCCGCCTTGGGAAGGGTGCATTTTAAGGCCAGAGGATTTGTTGCTTAATCTATACAGGAAGGGCTTTAGCAAGTACCCACTAGAATAATGAGGGTTGAAAGGTAATTTGGAGAGAAGGTGGTCCTTCATTTAGAACTGCTACTGTACATCATAATAACACAGCTGTTGGCAATTTCATAGTACAGTACATTCGAATTTCGGCGTGCATTGATTCCAGCAGAGTGCAACATTAGTCAATGTTGGAGGCAGAGTTACTTGTGAGCCTCTTGAAGGTTTGCAAACAAGACATTGGCAGATGGGTAGAATTTCGAATTTCAAATAACACTTTTGTAAGAAACGAATATCACAATGTCTCCATACTAGGAATTGTGCATTATCAGTAAGTGCAACCTGAACCTCCTTAAATATCTGCAAACTTATCTCGCTGTTATGTTGACACACGCTAACATAATGCACTGCGGGAGTCAAACATCTACATTTCCGCCACGTGAGATCACCATAATGACTTATTACGATCTTAGTTGCAATGAGCTCGTCGTGCCCTGGATTACATTTATTCTTTTTAAAATATAATTTCTGTTCTTTTTAATGTTTATCTCTTTCTCCTGAATTTGCTAAACATGCTCGAAATGTCACGTGACGTCGGCAGTGGCACTTATTTCTGGCGTTGCCGTGGGAGCGCGTCGACCTTGAGGCTCGAGGACCTGCTACGTGTCCCCCTGGTCTCCTTATTAGTGCCACGCTGTGATTTAGCCACTGTTCCGTGTGTGCAGGTGGCCTCTTGGCTCTCTGAGCAGATTCAGAGTCACAAGTCTCCCTAAGATGAATATGCCATCTGTGAGTTCAGGCTCTCGCCCTTCCACACAATTGCACCTTGCAAATGAGACCCTTCTGATTGTAATAATGTAAGTACATAGCTCTTTGACTTTGAGAATAGCTTTTTTATATAGGTTAATTAGTTTTTATGTAGTCTACTGTGTGACGGTGGGGGGTTGGGGGGAGGGGGTGTATTTAAAAAAATAATCATTAAAATATTGTTTAAGTTTGGTTTTTTTCTCATGCCTTTGTGTGAGCAAGCATGGAAATGGCTGTCTTTGCTGTAATACATTTCCCATAGTCTTTGGGGAGGGGAATGTTGGTGAGATGTCACCTGATCATCTGAATCTGAATGAGACAGGCACTTAGATTATGGGTTATCTGTTCTTTTGTCAAAGAGTAGGGACACACTCACAGGTTGACTTTGATACATTTTGAATGGCTTAATGGGTATAGTTCTGTGGGTAAGACTTGAATTAGACCTTTGTGTTTGAGTTAAAACAGTTCAATCTGTTTGTTAGGCACGGAGGTGCAGGGGGCTAGAAAAATGTTGATAACGATACAAAACCAATGGGCAAAAACAGTGTCATCCATGGCACAAAATCGTCCGTGAATGTTTGGCCCGGGTCAACTTTTCAAACTTGCTATTAGGCATCATTCTGTTTAGCAGCCAGGTTTTGAGTTGACTGAAAATGACCCCTCGGACACAGATCCTGCAACTGAGACAGACAGTGATGGAGGTTTGCTCAGCTTCAGCACAGAATAGATGAAGAGTGTGAGGATGAAGCTTGGTTAAGAGTCGACAGCGCTGTCAACCGATTTTCCATCTGTCAGATCACCCAACATTGTCAGCTGATTCTGGAGACTCAGTGTGGTGTTTGGGGAAGCCTTCCTTAGCTTTCAGGCTGATTAAAATATAGAGGACTAGCGTAGCGTATATAAGGGCTTGATTAATGAATGAATTAACCATTGTCACCATTATAAGGTATGAGAGATAGCCTAATTATTTTTATCTAATTAAATAACAGACTTATTATAGTATACACATGCAGTCTCATTTAAGGTAGTTGCTAAAACTGCTGAGTTCCTGTAGGCTAGCATTGAGCTGATAAATTGATCATAAATCGAGCTAAATAGTTGCCTAACTTCATTCGTGTTTTTAATATTTTTTAAATATTACGTGCCATATCTTTTAGGACGCATTTTGTAATATGAAAGGGTATCACCCTAATTCGGCATGATGAATCTTGGGCTTTTTATTTTTATTTTTTAAAATTATTTTTTTATTTTTCCCCCGTTTTTCTCCCAATTTGGTAGCCAATTGTACCCTCTATTTTTATTTTCAATTCCCCACCCCCACGAGTCCGCCGCCCGTCCTCCGGGAACGAGATTCGCATTCCTGGACCTATTTCCCCGCCTTCTTTCGAGACGGAGATCTTCCACGGACTCCATTAACCTTCTCCTCGACGGACTCGTGCCGGCTCTCCCTCCCCCCTCCCCCCGGAGGCGGACAGCCAAATGCCGTCTCCGATCGGGCTGACGACCAGGGCCGGTCTGGTAGAAATGCGGGTTTCGATCCGCGTCTCTGACGGGCAGCGCACACCACTCCAAAGCGTGGTGCACTAGACCGCTGCGCCATCCGCCAGGCTGGGCATATTCCCTTTTGATCAGGTTTTACCTGCTCACCCTGACAGGGAGGTTTAAGGAAAATACTGGTTCAAGTCCAGGGTAATTGCAGTTCTGTTAGTAATTATTGTAATTCTACTGTATTACATCAACAACCGTCATCAAAGAGGTTGCTGTTTACATATCATTCACTTTAATAAAGCGTCGGCACAATGTTTTTTCTTATAGTGATGCCATATATAACCCATCCAACTTATTTTTACAGGATATTGCAGTTGGTTTGCCTGCATGAATTTGTAACTATGAAAGTATGCATATGCTAGCAGTGTTTGATTTGCCATAGCTCAAACTTTATCTTAATTGCTTCCTTCCACAATTTCCCCATGTCTAACTAGTCTTATCAGATTGACCCAAATCTTTTTGTTGCTCTTTTTAGCAACGATTTTCATCCATCTACCTACTATATTTTCATGACAATGTCTGAATTGCTCTGTCATAGACTGAAAAGGTACAGGTAACTGTCAAAATAAAAGAAACACCAACCTAAAGTCTCTTAATAGAGTGTTGAGCCACCACGAGCTGCCAGAACAGCTTCAATGCACCTTGGCATGGATTCTACAAGTGTCTGGAACTCTATTGGAGGGATGAAACACCATTCTCCCACAAGAAATTCCTTAATTTTCCTTAATTTGGTGTTTTGTTGACAGTGGTAGAAAACGCTGTGTCAGGCGCCACTCCAGAATCTCCCATAAGTGTGACAACTGGTGACTGAGATGGGCATGGCATATGATTTACATCATTTTCATGCTTATCAAACCATTCAGTGACCACTCTGGATGGGGTCTGAGATGGGGCCTCTTCCAGGATGACAAAGCGCCCTGTGGATGGGGGGCACTGTCGTCCTGGAAGAGAACACTCCCATCAGGATAGAAATGCTTCGCCAAGGTGATTACTCAGAATGACTTTGTAGTTATTGCCATTTACCTTACCTTGTCACAGTGAATGCCAAGTGTCTGTACGGGGAAATGTACAGGGTGCTCTGTGCTCTGTGCTTGATTCTCATAATTCTGTCAATAAGGGGATGCCACCTGCCCCTTTGTATCGATAACACACAGTGTTTTTGTTTTGTGTGTTCTGTTACACCATAAGCACTCCTCGTTTTTGGCTACCTCCTGCTTATTACATTTGTGATATCGTATGTGAAAATAAGGTCCGTGTCATTGCTATGGAATCTGTGTGCTGTGGTATTGTGGATAAGGCACTAAGCTTGTAACCGAATGTTTGAAGTCTCCCTTCTCGGCTGGGGCAATGCTCTGGCACCTTTAACCCATTAAGACCTGGAGTGACGTTTAGGTCGCTTCGATTTTGCGATTAATGAAATGCGCTGTGATTCGCTGAAATAGACGTGGGGAATTGAAGTGCACGTTGGTGTCGGCTTTTTTTGAATTTTTTTCCAGAAAACCCTCAGGTTTTAAGAGGTTGTGTAGAATAATTGCTTAGGTTTTAATAGGCGTTTTTAGCAGGCATTTTAGGTCTGAATGGGTTAAGCAGGGTACCTATATCTGATCCGTGAATATCCAGCGGCATACATAGGTAATACTGGAAAAGAATGCAGGTTACCGGCTCCAGAATCGCCACCACAAGCAGAGCCTGAGCCCTGGAACCTGGACGTCACTCCTTAAAATCTGGGTGATGTCATTGGCTGACAAAGACTAGCTCTGCAAGGGTACCCAATTGGTGATTCCACATGGCTGAAAAAGGTGGAAAAATCCCCCCCCAAAAAAAAATGCAAGCTATGTAAGCATCCCTCAATAAGGGTGTCTGCTAAGCAAATACATCATGATAATATAGTACATACAGTATATGCAGGCAAATGTGCTCGTGTATGCGGTTGATCATGTTTATTTCTTTTTCGTTTTCAATAAGATATTAAACGTGTGAGAAAGTGGTGCCCCCCCCTTTTTTTAAAACCAAAACTGCAGACGTATCACCTCTGGAAGATGAAAAAAAGAAAGCAGCAGACATGCTGTTCAGTGAAAGTCTGATTGATTGAAAAAAAATGTTAAGGGGGGGGAGATGGCGGGCTAAATGGCATTTACTAATACAACCTGACAGTTTAATTAACAGAGAGACTAGAGAGAGAAATGCACTGATCTTTCAATGCTGTTGGAAGTGACGCTCACACCTAGGCATGAGTCCTTGGTAATCCACTCAAGTATTAAATTATAGGCCTTGGCTTAGGGAATAATTTATTTAATTTTTTTGCTACTGGACATATAAAGAGGTATCCCCCACTCACAGACATGTATTTTCCAGCATTCATCGACTATGTCCTTGAAATAGCTAAACTTTAAAATGCTTTATCGTTTTTGTTTTTAGCAGTGTCATTTTTATACGACAGGAAAATCAGATCAGTCCTTGAATGTGCCGGCCTAATAGCATTTAGAACTGTCTAATGCTCGGATAATGACCAGTTCGTTGTTTGTATTTCCTGGACCTCTTACATAAAGTCCTCTCACACGTCCATCATGTGTTCAGTGTGAAAACACAATCATGCCCCAGAACACAAGATGTTCAAGAGCATCATTGTTTAATTGCCGTAGGGAACAGAACACAGCTTCTGTAATGTTTTGATTGAAAGATAAAAAACTGTACATTTCAGTAAACACAAAACAACAGATTTTTGTTTTTTTGTTTAACTCAATTTTCAAATTCAACAGTCTTTTCTCTCTTTCTCTCTCTCTCTCTCTCTCTCACACACACACACACACACACACACACACACACACACACACACACACACACACACACACACACACACACACACACACACACACACACACACACACACAAATTGCATTGCATAACAATATTCAGAGATTTCTGTCAAATTATGAAGTGAAATACAGTAGATACTAAAATCTACTCTAAATTAATCTCTGTCAGTGTTGCAACTGTTTCACTGACAATAATCTATTTGTCACTAGGGAAAAAACTTTATATAATAAATAATGTAAAAAACGTATGAATTGATTTTAGTTTAATACACGTGTTACCATCTATTCCACAATTTTATGCAGACAGTCTTAAAGAATCCTGATACGCATATCTAACAACTATTCTGTTTAGATATAAAACAACTAAAATAACAAACACATCACATCATGTGTGCTGAAAACAGATTTCCACAGCTAATGAGGACTAATTACAGACACCTGTGTGTTATAACAGCTCTGATTCTCTGTCCTTTTCTTTTCTAGAAGAAACTATATAATAACATCCGACTGCTTATTGTTGTTTTCTCTTTCATCTCTCTCTCTTTCGCTCTCTCACACACTTCTCACTTGTGGGTCTTGTGTTTTCAGAGGGAATCTGCAAAGGGAGAGCACTGTACACTAGGGCACACCAATGTACAGAGGAATAAGTCGCACAAGTACAGCTGTGTGGAGCTGTGTTCCCGCGTGGACTGTCAGGGAAATGCAAATTGAACCTGTTGGCCCCTTTCTTGCCCACAGTCGGTACACTGTTTTGGCTGAGATGAAACGTGGATCTCTTAAAGTGACCGGTGCTCGCTGTAGAGTGCAGACAAAAGCTCACAGCTGGCGAGATGTGCTGTCTCAGCTCGGCGGGAGACCGGAGCTGTCAGCATTGAGGCCGATGCGGGCGGGCGGGCGAGCGAGCATCGTTTAAAAATTATTATTACGCGCAATGCCACGGGCGCAGTGCGCACGTTCCCGGTTTCACGTTCGATCGCGGTAGCCTTTTTGAAAGATGATTGCACCTGTGAAGCCGCAGAACCAGACCTGTGACATCCATCCGAGGATAATGCAGGCAAACAGGCAGCACGGTTCACGTCCTCGTCAGGCAGAACGGATCAGGGCAGATTTGAGAAGCCAGTCACAGAGATGGCAGCGTCACAATGGACGATTTCATCATTGTTCATTCTTGCTGCCGGCGCAGGGCTGCAGTGGTACAGTAGGCCTTTTTATGGGGCCCATGTAGCCGTGTGCCAGGCGGTTTGATGTCATGCAGGGGTGGCAAGAAAGCCCTTTTCTTTGCGGCTCTGCGAGCCCCCTCGTCGCCGCTGCCTTCCACGGTTGTTTCAGGCTTGTTTCTCTTCATGAGGTCAACCGTGCATGTGTTGTTTCGCACGGCCCTGCTGATAGGCTGTGTATGAAAAGCATAATTGTGAGCCGCTCGTTTTCTTTCACGATCACACGGTGGCTAATAACTCTGGATCCAGGCGTGGTACAAAAGCGCCGGGGTATTCGATTAGTTCCGCCTCACTTATTTTGAATCTCCAATGATTGGCGACTGGAAATGGCACGGCGTCTAACGGCCATTATTAGGCTCTGCTTTATGGTCTGGATTTTGGACGTTTACAGGGTTGGAATATGCTGGACTGCTTTCTTCTGCTGTTGCAGACACAGATATACTACAGACACAGAGGTAACCTTTGTTGTATAGTATATAGAATGGTCCTTATACAGAAGGGTGTCTTCCCCTGTCTGCTCACCACATACAATAAATACCACCAAGGGTAAGGGCGTACATTTTGTAGCATTTACATTTTTAAACAATAAGAATTTATGAAGCGTGGGAAGTATTTATTAAATTTGTGGCAGATCTACATCTCAAGTTCTCCTTGTTCCTATATTTCACATTTCCCTAAATGTTTGGCTAATAATTTATTTGACAGATTAATTTTCTTTTTGTTTCTTTTTTATTGCTGCACTTGAGTTTTTCCTCAGTTGTATATTTTCTCTCTACTTTGAAGGGGTAGTAATTCACTCTGGGGGTAAATTAATACATGCGCATGCATATTCCATGCACTGCACTAAGGTGCCAAATCCATTCCTGGATCCGTGATTTTCACTGCATCACAATGTTCAGTTTGATTTAGTTAAGGTTTAATTTTGTTAATGTACCACTGTTTCAGGTTTACATTTTGAGCACTACATTTTTCCATTCATTGCATGTATTGGCACATTGACACTGCAAGTAAAGGTTCTTTTGAGTATGATGTGATTCTGTTTGTGTGCGTAGCATGGCAACTTGTTGCTGGGAAATATCATCACTTGGACTTAGTGAGTCACATGCAACAGCAAGTGGCATACTGAGTGGCAGAGATACTTAAATTGTAACGTTATGAATAGCACCACTATTTCATATGGAACTTAATTATAAATAGCATCGTTATTCTGTTAGCATTAAATGTTAAAATGTTTAATGTTAAAAATAATCTCCAGGTAACTGGCAAAATACAGGAAACACCAACGTAATGCTGTGTCTTAATACAGAATTGGGCCACCACGAGCCGCCAGAACAGCTTCAATGCGCCTTGGCATAGATTCTACAAGTGTCTGGAACTCTATTGGAGGGATGCAACACCATTCTTAGCCTAAATAGTAGTGTGCAAACAGTCACCAACGCCTGCTTCTGGGACTACACTAAGGGTTAAAACCTGAGTGAAATCTGGAAAGCCGCTGATTTCATGCTCTCCTTGTTGTCCTCTAGTCAGATAATCCATTCTTTGTATAGTGTAAAGGGCACATTTATAATGATTTGGAACTCAAAGTACTGGTCACAATTTTAATCCAGCACTATGTATTGAATTACAGGAAATAAGATCATGTGATTCTCAGACAAATTTCTGCATTGTACAGTATAAAGAAACTGACTAAAACTAAAAAGTACTAAGCCAAACTTAAGTGGATGATTTCCTTACAAAACAACAGCCCGCATATTCTGATGCATGAAATTGTTACAGTTGTGGCATTAGCCTAAAATTAGGCTAACATGTATATCATTATCTGAGCTATTTAGCGTCATTGAAGTGCTTTGTGCCTATGAGACCTTTCCCTCAAATAAGAAGCCCTTTACTAAATTTACGAGTGTTGTGGTGTTTCTGAACCACACTGAAATAGGCACAAGCATAGAGTGGGAAAGGTAGTACTATATATTTTCCATGCAGTGTTAAAATTGAAACTGCCACTAATGTTGGGCCGAAAGTGCTGCGTAATAGCAATATCCCGATCCGTCTTGGGCTGCTCTGACAGCCCTGTCCCGAACCCCCTGCAATTACTTTAATTTATGCCCCGTGCACCCTTTGCAGCCCCGCTCCGCGAGCAGCCTTGTGGGCATGACAGAAGTTGGCGTCTCGCGTACCCCTGTTTTGTTTGGAGCGCCCTTTGCGGGCACAGGGAATGTCATTGAAGCATTCCAGCTGAGTCTGCAGCACACTGTGCTTTGAATGAGTCAGAATAAGTCGTATAACATCGTTTGACTCACGGCAGGACATTTCTCTTTCAGAACTGTGGGAGCATTGCATTATCCTGAATGCCAATCATCAATATGAAAAGCATACATCCTCCGCAACTGTGTTAATGTATTAAAAGTGGTCACATATATGATATTGCAGATTCAATTGACAATAGAGCTCAACGGCACAACAGCGTGCTTCATATATTCTACAGGTGTATTTCAAGAGAAAATGTTTTTTAATGTGTGCAAGTACGTATGTGCTTGCACACATTATGTATTATTCTGTGTGTATTTTTTTCATTCATTGATTCATCTATAAATATATATATATATATATATATAAGAACATAAGGTCAGATACGGCCCCACCTACTGTTACTCTTTGTATTCGCCCTTGCAGCCAATTATGGACCCACTCTGAAACTACTCCTGCAATTCCTACTGAATTCATTTTAGCAATGAGGCTCTCATGTGGTACCTTGTCAAATGCTTTCTGAAAGTCCAAATATATAATATCATAAGCCTGGTTCAGGTCAACACACTTTGTAGCCTCTTCGAAAAAGTCCAGGTGGTTTGTTAGGCATGACCTCCCTTTGAGAAAACCATGTTGGCTCTCCATTAAAATACTATTATTATTCAAGAATGATTCCAACTTATCCCTAATAATACATTCCAGCATTTTACATGCGATGCAAGTTAAACTGACAGGCCAGTGGGTCAGTACAGTCCCCCTTCTTATGTATTGGAATTATACTATCCTGCTTCCAGTCATCTGGTATTTCTCCAGTGATTATGGATTGAATGAAAATATCTGTCAATGATTTATATATAATTTCCCCAAGTTCTTTGAGTACTCTGGGATATATGCCATCCGGGCCTGTGGCCTTATTTGTCTTTAAGTTTTTGTAGTTTTTGTAGTACTTCTACATCCCTTATCTCAAAGTCCTCCAAAACTGTACCTTGTCTATACCTTTAGGCATATTTATAACCTCTTCTCTAGTAAAGCTCTCAACAAAGTAACTGTTTAGTGTGTTAGCAATATCCTTAAGTTCCTTCCTTATTCTTAATGCACTTAACCTCCTCCTTAACTTTCCTTTTTCTAGTACAATATTGAAAAAACTTTTATATTGAAATTACTTTTTGCATCTTGGGAAATTTTAATTTCAAACCGCCTTTTAGCTGATTTTATTTCCTTTTTAGCCTTATATATATTATATATATACAGCACTGTGCAAAAGTTTTAGGCAGGTGTGAAAAAATGCTGTAAAGTAAGAATGCTTTCAAAAATAGAAGGTTAATAGTTTATTTTTATCAATGAACAAAATGCAAAGTGAATGAACAGAAGAGAAATCTAAATCAAATCAATATTTGTTGTGACCACCCTTTGCCTTCAAAACAGCATCAATTCTTCTAGGTACATTTGCGCACAGTTTTTGAAGGAACTCGGTTGTTCCAAACATCTTGGAGAACTAACCACAGATCTTCTGTGGATGTAGGCTGCCTCAAATCCTTCTGTCTCTTCATCCCACTGGTTTCTGCCAGTTCTGAGCTGATGGCACTGCTGGACATCTTCCGATTTCGAAGGGAAGTAAGCATGATGTGTCTTTCATCTGCTGCATTAAGTTTCTTTGGCCGACCACTGCGTCTACGGTCCTCAACGTTGCCCGTTTCTTTGTGCTTCTTCAAAAGAGCTTGAACAGCACATCTTGAAACCCCAGTCTGCTTTGAAATCTTTGCCTGGGAGAGACCTTGCTGATGCAGTATAACTACCTTGTGTGCTCAGTCTTGCCATGGTGTATGACCTGTGACATGAAACTGTCTTCAACAACCTCACCTTAGTAGCAGAGTTTGGCTGTTACTCACCCAGTTTTAAGCCTCCTACACAGCTGTTTCTGTTTCAGTTAATGACTGTGTTTCAACCTACATATGAAATTGATGATCATTAGCACCTGTTTGGTATAAGTGGTTAATCATACACCTGACTATAATCCTACAAAATCCCTGACTTTGTGCAAGTGTACCTATAAGAATTGATGCTGGTTTTAAGGCAAAGGGTAGTCACACCAAATATTGATTTGATTTAGATTTTTCTTCTGTTCGCTCACTTTGCATTTTGTAAATTGATAAAAATAAACAATTAAAATTTATATTTTTGAAAGCATTCTTACTTTACAGCATTTCTTCACACCTGCCTAAAACCTTTGCACAGTACTGTATATATAATACTGAATCAACAATTTTAAGCACTTTAAGCTTCTTCAGCACTAATGTCCATATTTGGTTTTGCTGGTTTCCTTGCTATTGTGAAAATAAATGACATTAAGTTCACTTAGCTATTATTTTACATGGATGGCAGGATGAGATGAGTCAAGTGAAGGCCAAATGTAATCTCCTCCAGGGCTGCATTACGATACAATAAAACATTTTTATAGCTCTGATGTTCACGAATCTCATCAGGTTTAATTTAACTTACTGTGGAAAACACGGCATCACTGAACACTTTTTACTTTTGACCTTTATTTTGAATGTAATTTGGAAAAGTGGGGAACTTTAAAATTGACAGCAGAAAAATAAGCATCGGAAAAATACAATCATGTCAGACAAGCATGTCGGCTATAAAAAGATTCTTCAGATAAATTAATCCACTGTTATAAACCAGACCCCTTCTCCCATTTTGTTGCCATTTTGAGACCTCTTCCACCATCTCCCGGGTGTGTGATTCATGACTCAATTTCCAGTGGTTGTATTACCAGCCAACTGTATTCCTCCCTCAAGAGTTCTCCTTGTTGTTGCTATAAACGTGATGTCATGTTGTCTCTGACACGCGGTTGGTTGTTCTGTGTTTCAGATTGCCGCCTGCGCCGAGCACAAAGGAAGAGACGAGCCTCCTCCGTCCCCTCGCTCGGCTGAAAGAATCCACCGGAGCAGATTAACGCAGACTCGCGTCCGGTGCGGTGCCCCTGTTTTCTGCGCAAAGGCCGCCCCCCGAAAGAGAACACAGTGCCATCTAATGAGCTGTGAGATGAGGCCTTGCTGCTAACAGCCAGTGGAGAGAGGATTAATCACCCGTTCCTCTGGCTTCATGTACATGTTCCTGAGCGATCCACTGAGGAGAGCCTACCACGGAATCCAACACGGCTGCCGGGGCGAGACCGTCAAACATGCCGACAGAAACGCTACAGACAGATAGCATGGTCAAGCCCGCCGGGCCGCCCGCCTCCTTCGCCTCCGCCGTCCCGCTCCGCATACTGAACAAGGGGCCGGACTACTTCCGCAGGCAGGCGGAGCCCAACCCCAAGAGGCTGAGCGCGGTGGAGCGGCTGGAGGCCGACAAGGCCAAGTACGTGAAGAGTCAGGAGGTGATCAACGCCAAGCAGGAGCCCGTGAAGCCGGCGGTGCTGCCCAAGCCACCGGCGTGCCCGGCCGCCAGGAGGGCGGGGAGCAGCCCGGCCCTCAAGGCCTCCAACAACAACTCCAAGTCGGACACGTGCGCGAAGCGCGAGAACCTGAACCTGGAGATCCTGAAGAACATCCTGAACAGCTCGGAGGGCTCGTCGACGGGGACCGTGCACAAGCACAGCGCCCGCAGCTGGGCGCCCCAGCGCTCCGAGTCCGCCGAGCTCAACCGCCGCTCCTTCGCCGAGTCCCTGAAGGTGTTCCCCACTCAGGGCCGCTGCAGCCCGCAGGGGAGCAACCTCAACATCAGCAAGCGCTTCTTGGAGGAGCAGTCGAGCGACTCGTCCCTGCACGTCTCCCACAGCTCCTCGGACATCCGGAGAATATGCAACGGCAAGTCCCTGAGGGCCACCCCCAGCAGCAGCTCGGCGCCGCCCCTGCCGCCCAAGCCCGGCGTCCCGGCCTGCAACGCGCTCAAGTCCCCGGAGGGCGAGGCCGTGGAGCCCAGCAGCGCCGTCACCCGGAGGCCCTCCCTTCACAGGTCCAAGTCGGACCTGAGCGACCGGTACGCCCGCGCCAGCGCTGACGTCGAACGCTTTTTCAATTACTGCGGGCTGGACCCTGAGGAGCTTGAGAACTTTGGCGTGGAGAACTTCACGCGGGCGAACTCAGACATCATATCGCTGAACTTCCGCAGTGCCAGCATGATAAGCTCGGACTGCGATCAGTCAAGGCACAGCAACGACGACCTGACGGACGACGAGGACGCCAGCGAGCGCGTGCCCTACGGCATCTCGGCCGTCGAGAGGAACGCCAGGGTCATCAAATGGCTCTACAGCATCAAGCAGGCCCGGGAGTCTCAGAAGGTTTCTCACGTTTGAGAAAAGACCCATGTTTTTTTTGTTAGTTTTTTTTTGTTTTCTTTTAATTTCGAAAGCTGTGTACTGTCTGTGAATCTTGAAATGGCGACGAGTCCCAAGTTCACAGCCTCTCAGTTGCTTTGCATTCAGTGTGCAATGTCTTCGGAATCTGCATGCTTCTCGACGTGCGACTTTGACTTGGCCTCCCAATGCAAACGTAAGCAAAACGACAAATTCAAGATGGCCTCCATTCTTGGCCCTCTGCCTTAGAGTACAGTATTTTGCTTATATCAATCAGACCAACATCACGATGTCAGCTCCTCGTGGCGCGTTGTTCAATGTTATCCATTCCGTGCGACATTCAGTGTACTGAGCCTGTGTGAGTCATGTAGCCATATCAAGCGCGAATGCAAAGATACAGTGTTAAGATCGGTAGCTATACTTTCTAATGTGTATGGATGCAGTCATACTGTATGTATATAAAGCCGCGGGCTGTAGAAGCATGTTACAGTCCAGCCTAGGTGTACTCTCGGAGACATGTGAGCTTTTTCCATTGAGCTGTCCAGTTTTGCACTGGTGATGTGGTGCAAAGAGTCTTGTAATACCATCAGCATTCTGTGATTCACTCCCACCGTGTCCATCCTCCCCACTGTTTCTCATCAGCAGCTGATTTTTGTGGTACTGAAGGAATGGAAGTGAGCTCAGCGATTGACCTCATAACTTGTAGTATTTGTGTGTCAAATACACGGTAGAACCGCTCTATTTCATTGGCGAATATTAACATTTTTTATTGTGTAAATGCTGTAAGGATATGTACATAACTTCGAAGTTGTTACCAAATCTGTAAAGAGGAGTCTGCTATGCTAATAAATAGCTTTTGGCGCATTTACTCTTTGCTTTGTTCTTGCACTGCAAGAGTACGTTTGATACTCTCTTGACAATAAATGTAAAACAAAAAAAATATGTTTTAAGATTAGTTTATCGCAGTTATAACTTAGTTATGGCGCTCTGTGTAAACTCCAGGAGGAAGCATCGGTTATAAATAGCGACGTTTTAAGAAAATAAAAGCTTTGTTTCATGTTAATTTGTTTTACAATAATGTTACCAGTTACCAGCTCTTTCAGAAAGTACAAGGTCGGCTGAGTATTGTTTGACTGAAAGTATACGGCAGGTGATGAAACAATGTGGCCTTATTGTCCTGGATGTCGTGCCATAACGAGAGGTTACGGATATTTATGCAGTGCTGGTGGTGGAATCGATGGCTGTTGAGGTGCAATAATTATAACTGTTAAAAAAAAGAATACTACATGTTGTCCTCCATCCAATCACAAACATACGGTACTATTCAAACTAAAGGAATTAAGCATCTTAAGTCAGGTTTCAAGTACAGCACTGCAGCTAATGCAGGTAGACTAGGCATCTGCCTTTTTTTCAAGGGTCTTTTCCTTATGAAACATCACTCTCCCGAACAAAAGAGCGATGCCAGTCGATAGTGCTGATATTAATTTTTGATGAAGTGCTTCAGTGCAGATATGTAATTGATCTTGGAGTGGAGGCAATCATGCAACAACAGGTACTTCAGTGGGAAAAGGAAAATGCAAAAAAGAATTACTCCCAAGGACACTGAGCACTTGCGAGGGGACTGTGTTGTGCAAATTATTTTGTGCGACAAGTATTAAAATGTATTGAAATTCTAACTAAATGCAAAGCAAGCTAATATTATTTTGAGATAATATGTACAATTGACCTTTCTTCTAGAAAGAAAGCATGAAGCATTTTCTGGGCGCTTTTGGTGAAGCAGTTGGAGGCCTACCCGGAGGCCAGTTAACATTCCATATACCTTAGTATGTATTTTTAGTATCATTTGCATACAGTATGTCTCAAGAAGCTGCTCAGGTTGGACATGAATCGACTCATTTCTTTTTTAACTTTTCTGAACATTTTTGTTCCTGCCTCACTGCATTGAAGGAAGCATTATTGTGGCTTGGTGGGAAAAGAAAAGAAAAAACATGTCATTGTTAGAGATCTAGTGTATATATAGTCTATTTCTACTATATTTGTTACTTCTAGATATTGCACACTTCTGAATTTGAATAAATCACCTGTGATGTCTTGAATGATGTGTGGGCTTAATGTGTACCTCCCTCTTCTTTTAATGCGTGCTTGATTCATCGAACCAGCGTTACAGTGCATAAGTTGATTGTTTGAAGAGTATTCGCTGAATTGCAGATCTTATCATTTACATTAATCTAAGTGGTTTTTATTGATTATGTTTAATGAGTGGTGGTGGTATTAGCAGGGGTTAAATGCACAGTTCCATTTTCTAACATGATGTTTTTAAACCGATTTTTATCCCAACTCTATTTTCCCATCTCCCGATATGGAATGCCCAGTTGCGTCCCATCCAATCATGGCCTCGATTCCCCCGAGGCGTTTTCTGTCAGCCAACGCTTATTTTCACACTGAGGTCACTGCCCTGAAGGAGCTCACTCCATGTGCAGCTGGCGCAGGCAGACCAGAGGCGTCACTATTGGGCAGTGAGACAACACACCTGGCACACCACACATACGCAAGGCGGTCCACAGCAAAACATGCATTTAAAATCCATACTATTCTTTGAAAAAAAAATGATTATGCTTGCCTTTCAGATTGACTTTGTCAAAGCGTCAGCTGTTTTGCTGAAAGATTACATTGTGCGATGGGCATGATTATTTATTTGAAGTGGTGCAGGATGTGTGATTGAATGTGTGTTATGGCTCCAGTGCCCTCCCCTCACAGGAAGAGTCTGGACTATCGTTGGATGAACTGTTGCACTTTAAGGACAATTGATGGAAGAGGGAGAAAGGCAACTCCACAAAGGTCAACCAGTCCCGCTGCCATTCTTGCATTGCCTACAAACTGAAAGATGTGAACCGTTTGTCTCGCACAAATAAGGTTGCACAAATATTATTGCAAAACTGCACAAATATTATCATGGCCATCATTGCTACACACATCTCAAATGCCATATTGCGCCAAAATCTGCTTTGCCTTTTTTTCCGTTTTTCTAACGCTGTGAAAATGTGAGCCGTTTTCTCTCCACCTTCCATCTGGAACATGTAACGTCTGTGGGAGGCGTCTGGTGAATTGGTAAAACAGTTATTTTCGTGTACCACTTCTCCCAGAGCAGGAGGGAATGACCCAATTCATTTATAATGCACATAGTTGAGGAGAAGACCCACTTCTCGCAGAAAGAATTACATGCAACTCAAAACGCAAGATGAGCGGAACCCCAGGTCAAACATTCAAAAGGTTATTTCACTGTAGATGGACGTGAATCTCTTCAGGATACTCAGACGGAAAAGCAATACAGCTGGGTATTCACTTTACTCTCATGTCAGGTTCATTTGGAACTTGAAATGATATTATTCCTTTGTCCACTAACGTTTAATAAAATATTTGAACTTTCTGCATGTACAATAAACGCCTGCAGTAGATCATATCCATATCTAAGACACACACTGTATTGTTCCTCAGTCAGTATAAATACATTAGCTAGTGGAGCCCCCAAAGGTGAAAACAATGTTTTTTATACTGTACTATAACTGTTCATGTACCAATTAAATTCATGTCTATTTATATGTTCAGAACATACATTGAAGAGTCTACTTATTTCCTATTATTCAAGCAAGAGAAGAAACAGCCTAGTAATTCCAGACTATACCAATTTTGATAATGCAGCAGTGATTTTGCTCACTTGTAATAGGAAACAACCCGTCTCGACGCAGATACTCCCTCATTTCCGCTACTGTCACATCCCCCCAAAAAAAAGATAAAGGATCTTAATTCATCTTGCTGAAACCTTTGTTTTCTCAACGTGGAGGAATTCACGTTTAGAGCTCGGATCAGATCGCTGTCATTTATTTGAAGAGGCCTAAAAGCAGGCCTGAACGGAGGCGCGTGTGCCAGCTGAATCCTCTCACATCGAGGAATGCTCTATTTGACGAGCGGCTGAGCTCCACAGTCGGCGAGTCATGCTGTGCTCTTTCAAAACACACCGTCCTGCCAAAGCAGAGAGCGGACGTCTGTCGGAAAGGCATTCAGCGAGAAATACTGCGCTTGATACCGTTACAACGCGGTTCATATATAATACCACAGGGGAAAACGTCAGTTGGAACATATTGTTGCACAAGCATTCAAGTACAATAACTGAACACGGATTTAGTTATAATCTGTCGAGATGTGTCCAGTGTTCTTGGATTAAAGTGCAATAATAGCATCAAGTATAAATACTAATCCTGTTTGTTTATGTAATCATGATGTAACCTAAAGACTGCAGTCTTTGCACTTTGTCATTCATATCGATGTTGATTGTGTAGCATAATTAACCCAATGTGAAATTAATTTCCTGAAGTGTGACCATTTGTAGGATATCTAGTCATTTGAATCATTAATCACATAGTTCATTGTATAATCCATGTGAGAATAGAGCTTCAGCAGTGAGTTGCTGGTGTTGGTTTTGAGGTATGATTTTGAGTATTTTGTTCTTTCTTTAATTAATTTTTTTTCGTTCAATCAGATCAGGGTAATTTGAGAATACTGCCAAGGAATGGACCCTTTTTGTAAATTAAAAAACGGATTAAAGTCAATAGGTAATACATAACTGAATGTAGATTGAAGTGTGGGCAATGACTATTTCAAGGCCAAATTCCTCCTAAAGACAATTACTAAAATCAGTACTCTAAACTAATAAGAATGTTTTGGCATCTCATATCAAATTCACAATAATGTTTACCAGAGTGGTATCTAAAAACAAGACCGTTAAGTAGGATTGTTCAAGCGGTTCACAAAGATATCGAACACGAAAAATGAGCCCTCTCTTGAACATCTTCACTTTATTCAACTGCAAACGAGTCCAAGGAAACTGAAAAATGTCCACTTCCTCGACGAAATAGCCCCGGCTTTCACACTTCCGACTCTGCCGCTCGCCTCCAAATTAAAGGGCCTTTGCGCTCTTCCCCTCCGGCTACAGCACTGAGCGGCTCGTCCGCTCCTTTCACATGCCCTCTTGTGATGGCAGGAAGAGGTCTTAAACCCTCCGAATCTGTGCTAACGCAGAGCTTGTAAATGCCATGCGCTCTAAAACACTGGATACCGTTACCCTCGGCTCATTTGCAGCACCCCTAAATGCTAATCGCAGATGCTGCACTTCAGGCACATGCGACTCCGTAAAGTAAATATTATTCGGTGTGAGAGGGGGCCAGACTCCCTCTTCCTGTTGGTAATGCGAGCCGCTGCTGCAGTATCATTGTTCCCAGACAGACAGCGAGCCAGCGGGCGACATGAGAGCCTTATCAGCCGGTCTGGGTTTCACCTCCTGACATTCAAGGCTGGGACCCAGCCAATCCGGGTGCATTGTGGGGGAGGACGCATGATGGTACCGACCCGTAACCAGCGGGTGCCGAAGCCCTCCACCGGACGCCTCCCATGGCCTGAATTCCGGAGCAGATGCGGAGGGACGTGCTAAGGAGAGGGCTCGACGTGGGAACCTGGCCGACGATCGCGCTTCTCAGTCTGTGTCTGTGTAATCCGCGCGCTGGGGTGGCAGTTGTGACTGTTAGTTCCGTATCGCCGCGATCAAGGAAGGACGGGGCAAAACTGAGAGAGGTAGAGAGGTCAAGAGGGCTTAATTGCCATAGCTCGTCACCAAAATATGTGTTATCTCAAGCAGTCACATATGCATGGTGTTTATTGCTTATGGAGCAACGTTTGTTTGTGATGTATGTTAAGATAAGGATTATCCCCAAACTTTAGTTAAAGGGGTGGGGGCAGTGGTGATTTTAGGGTTTTAAAACAGGGTGTAATGTTCAAAAATCCTTTTCTTTTAAATGTTTTTTGACATTGATTAGAAAATTGTGATATTTTCATCCCAACAGTAGGGGGTGCACCCCTTGCACCCACTGTAAAATTGCCACTGTGGGGGAATCAAATGCAATACTGCAACACTATGTGTAAGGTTAAGAACATTACCACATATCCCATTGCAATATTATAGTCACAGTTTTTTTGTTTTAATTTCTACAAAATTAATAGTATTTATTTATTTATTTATTTGACAGACACTGTTGTCCCGAGCGTCTTACAAGGCTAACATGGCAAGATTAATTAAATATGTATAACAGAAGCCATACGAGCAATAAAACATGTCATCATAGTGCTTAAGTAATACAATTACACTACACTGAAATGAACTCATAGACCCTAACAATGTTCTATAAAGGCAACATTGCATCTATAAAAGTCATACCGTTTACATGGTGATGATTCAATGGAGCAATGGAAACTTTCTGATACTACCATGCAGTGTTTGGGGGTGGATGGAGTGGTCTGATTTTGGGAGTACTGAGCACTGCAGGACAGTCCCTATATGTATATGACGACATGTATGTTTATATACTACGAGGGAACAACATCTATTTTCACAACACTGCTTTACAACATCACTGAAGCCTAGTATTTAATAGCCTGGCAGGTACAACTTCTCTCAAATAAAATATCAATAGCCAGCACATCATTAGAATTCATGGGCGCAGCTATAATTTACATTTGAAAGGCCTCACAAAACTTTTGTTAATTCTTTGCATTCATTTGGATATTTATTCTGTGAAGAAAGCAACACGTGAGCAGTTAAATTAAGTACCATATAGGTTTTGAATCAAGGGCCTAAAACTGTTACTTCAATGTTGCAGCCTTTCAATAAGGTAGTGTTTTTGGGGAATGTGTTGAAGCGCCACAAAAAGTCGATGTTCTCATCAGGCACAAAAATGCAATTGTTAGTTTAAATGTTTGAAATTCCCTGCAAGGCGTGTTGCAATATGCAAAGCCCGGTAGAAATGCAAAGTTGACAGGCCAGTTGTTTTATGACTAGAGTGAATCAAAAACTTTCCCATTACCTCTTGGCATCCAGCATTATTCACGCATTAGGTTAATAGCAGCATGATGAATTGGTGCACTGTTCAGAGAATGCATTCTACATTGACCACAGCGGAAAACTATAATGTACACAATATTTGCAACATTTCGAAACTTTGTCGGGGCAGCCTCAACTTATTCTCGGGGCAGCCTCAACAAGATCTTAGGTACAGTAACTATAAAACTAATTATACAACTCTAAAGTTTTATAAAAATCTGTATCCCCTGGCAGCATAAATATTTATGGCATCAAAAGACTAGGTCTTTTATCAATTATTCATCAATTATTCATACGCTAAATAGAATTTGAAGACATGCATCCCACCGCGTGATGTGGGACTCAACTCAATCCGACCTATTTGTTTCATTCCTCCATTCCTCATTCCTTTTGTAGGCTACTCTTCCTGGCAGTCATTAGTTTGCTTTCAAATGAGTGTGGCATAAAACAAATCGAAATGCTCTTGTAAGTCATAAATCAATTAGTTGAAATAAATGAATGTGCACCTGGCTGAGTCTGAACAAATATTTACCGCATGCTCTATTAGAAACATATTTCCTACTGTGCCAACATATTGCAGTGTGTAATGTTAAGAGGGGAGACTCAATTTCACTTTGTGATACGTCGCTCTGGATAAGAGCATCTACTAAATGACTGTAATGGTAAAGCAATTTCAACGACAATGAAAATTCATATTATGATCACTGTGTTTGCTCTCCCACAAGCTCGGTTAGAAAAATAATCATGAAAAATGTTTTGGGTAACTCCAGGGGTCTTCAACTCCAGGCCTCAAGGGTCTGCAGGTTTTTGCTCCAACCACGCACTGCACCACCTGATTTCACTAATTAGCTCACTTCCTGGACCAAGGAAAAGTAATTATTCGAAAAAATGTGGTTTTGCAGACACTGTGGACCTCGAGGCCTGGAGTTGAAGACCCCTGCTCTATACCATAGATTCACCATAAGCACCAGTGTCTTTGTGTTTTTAGCAGACTCACTGGACGATAAATGACTGGATCAATCACGTTGACCAGGGACTAATTGGATCCAGGAGGAACAACTGGTAACAAAGTAGTGGTTTGTAATTCAGTATCCAGAATTGAAACAGATGGAGGGGGAGGGGTTGGTATTTTAAGTGCCAGGCTGAGTAAACCTGTCCAAGGCTATCTGATAAGGACAACACAAGAGCACACAGACCTCTCCTCACAGCTTTCTGATCCTGCTAGACACAGCTGTTTTAACACTGGAGTGAGTAATACTCTCTCCACTACGTTACCATAACGCCCCTGATGTCATGGTCAGATGGTCCCTCAGGTGAATCTCTTACACTGCATCTTTTTTAATTTTCTTTATTTGTTTCAGATTTTTTCCCCTTTTTCTCCGAAATTTAGTGGCCAATTATACCCTCTATTTATTCCGATTTGCCCTGCTCACACGAGTTCGCTGCTCGTCTCTACGAGGCAAGCTAATTCTCAGAGGGCAGCTCTGCTTCCTTCAAAATGGAATTTGCCCACCCACGTTCTGGAGACTCCCTTACGTGCTTCACAGTGGAGCCTGATCGGGGCTAAGGGCCAGGGCCGGTCTGGCAGAGACAGGTTTTGAATCGCGTCCCTGATAGGCAGCGCACACTCATATCGGACCAGCCAAGTTACGGGTGTGTTAGACCGCTACGCTATCCGCCGCCCCAACAGTGCATCTTGCACTACAACTCTGCATCATTCACTTACTTTTCTACTCAAGAATGTCAGACTCGTTTGCAATAAAATTCCTAACTGTTTTATAGGCACACTGGTTTTAACAAGTACCACATTGCATATATTTATTTTATCACGGCACTTAAACGTGTTTCCCAGAGCTATTGGAAGCACATTATACACATTAATTCCACTGATTTTTGGCTTTATAGAAATGTTGAGGGAAAATATCTTATTTTAAAATGCATACATCAAAGAAGATCAAGCAAACAACAAACAAAGTAATGGCAATCCATCTCTAGGTATGAAAAACAACTTAAAAGTTTTATTTACATCACTGCGTGACCAGCACCTTAAACAATTTATAGGGTTATTTTCTCATTATTTGCATTTTTCCAAGGCAAGTAATTGAATCTCCTTATTTCCTATTTATTAGAGTAGGATATTTTTGGAAGAAATGTAGCTTATGTACTGTGCTTAAGATCACGACAACAATGCCCCAACTAAGAATCAGATGTGCACAAACCTCTGATTACAGTTCCCTAAATTTTATGACAATATTCTTGTATTGTTCTCAGAATATACATGTTTGTGTATAATGTGAGCCCACTTCTATATCACAAAACAAAAAAGTCATTTTATCAATACAGAATGTGATCATGAAAAAAATGTGATTTGATTGTAGGTTGCCCAAAGAGTCTTGGTTGGTCATCTGACTCAGACGTTAAAAGTACAAGTTTGTGGAAGATAAAGGGGACAGGCTGAAAATATTGAATTCCTGCAAGTTCAGAGAGCTTTCATTACTGTTTACATCATCTTAATCGGCAAGATTTGTTTGTAGGTGTGTACACAATCAGAACTCTGTGTAATGTACAGCATATGTCATAGCTATATTACCAACTTTAGTTATGAACTGCATATTCAGCACAGGCATTTCATTAGGGGTCTAATTTTGTTTTTGTACCACAAAAATACAGGTAACAATTCACAAATACAAGTCACCAAGTGACTGCAGTGCACGTTGTATTAAAATTGTACGGTTTCATGCAGTGTTTTCACACATTTTAATAAATGTGAGTTATCCCAGTGAGCTTATGATAATTAATAGCACATTGTTCAAGGTGATCACAATAAATGCATTTTACTTTTTTTTTTACATTTACATTTTTAGGCATTTAGCAGACGCTCTTATCCAGAGCGACTTACAGTTTACATTTCTTTACATACAATCCATGTATACAGCTGGATATTAACTGAAGAAATTCAGGTTAAGTACCTTGCTCAAGGGTACAACGGCAGTGCCCCACCTGGGAATTGAACCTGCAACCTTTGCGTTACAAGCCCAGTTCCCTAACCACTATACTACTACCGCCTATACATGCATGTTACAACATGCATACATATGCATACATACAGGCGACTCCCAAAATAAAGGAAACACTAGACTAAATGAAGGATTCTGGTGGCTTTGTTATGTGGTGGGGGGGTCATTTTCCTGCCATGTTTTAGGTCCACTCAACCCCTTAGAGGGCAATAAACACAAAGCCATTTGGTGAACCATTTCTGTCCTGATGGGAGTGGTCTCCTCCAGGATGACAATGCCCCATCCACAGGTCACGAGAGGTCACTGAATGGTTTAATGAGCATGAAAATGATGCAAACCATATGCCATGGCCGTCTCAGTCACCAGATCTCAACCCAATTGAACACTTATTGAAGTGGTGCCTGAGAGATCATTTTCCACCACCATCAGCAAAACACCAAATGATGGATTTTTTCATGGAATAATGGTGTTGCATCCATCTGATAGAGTTCCAGACTCTTTTAGAATCTATGCCAAGGTGCATTGAAGCTGTTCTGGTTGCTCATGGTGGCCCAAAGCTATATTAAATGACTTTATGTTGGTGTTTCCTTTATTTTGGCAGTTACCTGTATATTAAAGGAATACAAGTTTTCATGTAAAAAAAAAAAGGAAATAATAAATAGTTTCAACCATGTAACAAAATAATGTTTTGAAAAAAATGTAATTTGCAAGTAATGCTAAAACAAAACAAAATCTGTCTTATATTACGGTAAATTTACATCAAATCAAAACGTTTTTTATGGCAAGACAATTATTTTTTTTGCAATGTAAGCACTACCATTGGAGTAAGTCACCAGTGTTCTTGGCATAATGACGCAAGCCTTTTCTCTTGGAGGAGTATGTGCACATCACAGTCATCTGATTCTCATTAATTTGACTCCGCAGTTAAAACATCCAGCTGTAGCAAAGCTCCCCGCGGACGCATTACACTTTCCCAGGGAACATAGGGGTCTTTTGTTTTTGTAATTTTTATCCTGCATTATTTGTTCAAACTCTTGTTATATAGGAAAGCCTCTCTTTGAGATTTGTGAATAAGGAGCAAAAAGGCTGGGAAAGAGATTTCACAGAGCAGCCCCCATCTGCTTTGCATCTGTTACAGCATGAAACTCAATTACTGAACAACATGAGAAGATTTCTAAATCGTCGCAGCGTGTACGGACTTCCAAAAACAACATGCAAACTTCCCGTCCTTTTAAAACACAGTTAAAATCCTCCTAAGTCATGATATCAATTTTGTATTTTACAGACTTCATCCACATAACTCTGTACATGTACTAGGTACACCCTTACTACGGTGGCCCTGAAGTTCACTTACATAATTATATATGCAAAAAACTGTTTGTTATTGCAAAAGGAACATTTCTCGGGGGGAAGAAAGTGGGGAGCAGATTACGTCTCTGGAGCCTAGGAGCAGAAAACAATTCACTTTCACAATTCACCACTAAACCTACAGGAGGACATGAAAATGGCAGGAAATGTTCACCTTGTTGACTGTATTAGACACAGCCGGTTAACGTCCACCTCAGTTTTTAAATAGAAAAACCCCATTACTGTCATGCCTATGACAGTCTGAGGGGTTTACTGTCCACAAAAAAGAGAAACAGCAGTAAAATATACTGTATTCATGGGGAATTTGATAGAGAGCCACAGCAGTAAAATATACTGTATTCATGGGGAATTGGATAGAGAGCAACAACAAATTGCTAAACAGTTTAATGGTAGATTGCTGATGAAATCATCGCTTTGAATCCACTTTAGATGTTCCTATCTGGATTAAGTTTTCATTCAGAAATAAATGTAGCAACTTCTATTTATTTATTTCTAAAAAAAACAACTAAAAAAACACCTCTTCTGAAATAATGCAATTGCAACCAAACCATACTATGCAGTACACATGTAAGACAAATCAATTAGCTTAAAATGTTCACCCTGGATATCTGACACTCTCTATAAATATGTAATGTATACTACATGTATATATACAGTACATGTATATATATATATAATGTATGTATGTGTGTCTGTGTGCCTGTGTGTATGTGTGTGAATGATAATGTCTAAAATGGGTCTATGAGTTGGTCAGGGCAGAGCAGATGAGTAAATTCCTTCAAGGACTTCCAGAATTCCCTCCGGTGCTGTGTGTAATAGAGACTTACACACATAATTAGATCATTATGGATCATTATGGGCAATTAAATGTCATTTGAAGGGAAATGGACTCATTTCCCCAAGTCGAGGGATGAACTGACATCTGTGATACTGTTTACTCAGTAGATGACATCAGATACGAATGCAGGTCACCTCTTCGCCGTGCAGGGAAACGTGACTGCACTCAAGTGTGGGCCATGGACAACTGAAGGGAAGCACACAATATCAAATCTCCAGAAAATAATCTGCAATCCTAACATGCTTCCCTGAGAAACACACAGACCTCAAAATGGAGGAAGGGCAGGGTTTCTGTATTGCAAACATACACTTTTAGCATTGTGTTAATTTCAGTTCGCAGCATTGACAATCTGCATTTCATTTCAGAGTTGTGAGCCTGAGAGATAAAAAAAAAATATATTAATGTATGTATTTATTTAATTGGTGGGGGGATTATTAAGCAACAGTGGAATGATATACTGTATTATGAATGATCCAATATCATGCAGGTAAAAGCGGTGAACATGAAATATACCAACAATGTATTTTTCTAGTTATCTGTAAGAATCTCTATCCGTTTGTTAATAAGATGCGATGGGATATTTGCTGAAAACTATTATTCAACAAGCTGCGGTTGCCTGGTCTTCCCAGGAAAACAAGGTTTGATGAAAGGCCTGTGGCTTAGCATGAAGAGTCATACGTCTGAGATATCCCGTGCTAATGAATATAAACACAGAACTACTTTGTCAGCTTTTAGATGATAATCATTTCCTTCACAAACACATGATTTCTGGCAGCTTTTCTACAATGTATCACCATAACATAATACATCCTTCTTCACTCCAGAATGAGGGGTTATTTAGAAAGTTATAAATAAATGAATAAATAAATGGATAAATGTTATTAGCCATGAGGGTTCAGGTTTCACATATTAGATCTGGCTTCGAAGCCTTACGTCATACCATTAAAAAACAGTTTGCACCACTTAAAAACTCATATTCATTATTAATTCAATATACTTTTGTTCTTTTAAATACTTTGCTCCCAGTTAACTTTAGAATCCCATATTCATTTGTATGGTACGATTTTACGATTTTAATCTTTAATCCATGTAAGAGATTAAAAACAAACAGCACAATAAAACACGTAACATGTGTGTATATGGACTCTATGGACTGAATTCAAATAGATGCTGAAAAGAAAGTGTTCAGGAAGTTCAGAAGTTGCCCACGAGAGTCCTCGTTCAGCCTGCCTTCATTTTACTATACGGTAGACCATATATAGAGCCAGCTATTGTATCAGAATAAGGCCTGTCTCAATGATCAGGCATTTCAAATGCTCATTTCATTTCCCAAACTTCTTAGTGCACTAAATTATGTATTCTACCAACGCGCTCAGACATGAAACAGTGTGATATTGTCTAGTAAACAGTGCCGAGGTGCATTGTTGCTCACAGAATTCGGGGCATGCAGTCAGGCAGGGCCGCGATTGACCTAAAAATGCACAGCAAATAGGGAAAGAAGGAGCTAATAGATATGGAATACTCACTGTATACTGAGTTGTTTTAATCGCACACAACACAACGGGGCATAATCACAGGTTCTACTTGATATCTGCAACAGTGGAGTATATTTGTATGTTTGATCTCTGGAACAGTGCCGTAACTGAATTTCACCAGGCCCTTGGTGTTTGTCTGAATGCAGTGTGGTAGGTATGATCATACACATTCAGAAAACGGATAAAGGTTGTATACAAATGAGTACAAAGGCCTATCCCTGCGTACCCAGACCCAACACAGACTGTACATTTTTTCAGAGGTGTGAATATGTATCCTTGTGTTTTGCATCCAAAAGAGACCAAATCAATAAACAACAACCAGACTAAAACATTTTAAATATTGTTATTGGAACGTACTGCAGCTGAACATTAACTTGCAGGTGGCATGCGGGTGAAATGCTCATCCAAACAAACGTTTTGCATCAACTCCATTTTTTTCCAATATGTGCAATACAATGACGTACTGTATATTATGCCTTTGAAAAAGTGTAACTGTGACAAACAAGATCACATTCACCAAAGATAATTTATGTGTACTGCACCCTTTCTATGACAGTGGATTTTAAAGAACGCTCAAAATCAGCTCCCTTAAAACTGGATTTAATTTGTCAATTACAATTTCCTTTTCAATAAGGTGCAGCAAGCTGGTTACAGCCCCATTTCTGTAAACGGGTGTAAATGAATGTATAGGTGTCCTAGTTCGAGCTGTCCCATCGGGACTGTTCTGGATAAAGATGGGGGGGGCAAGGGCAATGAGGGCGAATGCTCACGTGTTCTTCAGCATCTGTTCTGTTTCTCCTATTGTCCGTTTCAGCATACTTTTCGAAGGTCTTCTGCTATTCGGCTTGTGAAAATACATTAGCTCTGGACAGAAAAAAAAAGTAGGAAATCTGAGTCATCCAATAGCCATGTGACCCCAACTCAACCCTGGCTAATGATGATGTGAGACAGGGCTCGACTTGCATCACTGTGCGGTTGTGCAGTAACCATATGGGAGATTAACTGAAGCTGAGAAAATGGTGCTGCCAAGCGAAGAACAGTTATTACTACCACAGCTGCACGAGCCTGCATTGCAATGCCTTTTAACATTGCTTTGGTTGCTGACCGAAGCTTTTACAGAAGGGATTTGAGCAATTAACTATTAAATACATGACAATTAATTTATCCTCTCATAGGAGGCTCGGGGGACAGTTTGAACCTTTTCCAACGTAAGTCGTTAGAATGGGTACTGTTGAGTACACTGCAGTATTCCTCTAGAACCAATCTGGCAAATGGTGAGTCTCATAAACTATAATCTGCCTGACGTTTACGGTTGGAAAAATTATCACTACAAGTACACACTTGCTTTTTTCATCATAGTGCACAGTGCATGCCCTCCATGAGATTTTCTCATTTGATTTTAACAGTTGGAAAGCCTTGGAGATGCATTTGAATGTACCTGATTGATGCAGCCAGCTGCAGCCATCGAGGGACAACAGGTAACCATAAAAATAAAGGAAACACCAAAGTGTCTTAATAGGGTGCTGGGCCATCACAAGCCACCAGAACAGCTTCAGTGCGCCTTGGCATAGATTCTAAAAGTGAATGGAACTATTGAAGGGATTCAACACCATGAGAAAATCCATCATTTGGTGTTTTGTTGATAGTGGTGGAAAACATTGTCTCAGGCACCGCTCCAGAATCTCCCATAAGTTTTCAATTAGGCTGAGATCTGGTGACTCAGATGGCCATGGCATATGGTTTACATCAATTTCCTGCTCATCAAACCATGTAGTCATTCAGTGATGACTCGTGCCCTGTGGACTGCCATTGTTACCCTGGAAGAGACTACTCCCATTAGGATAGAAATGCTTCACCATAGGATCACTCAGATGGGCTTTGTATTTATTGGCATTTACCATGCCAACAACCAAGGTGTTGAGTGGACCTAAACCATACCAAGAAAATGCACCCCACCCCATAACAGAGCCACCAGTGTCCCTCATTTACTCAAGTGTTTCCTTTATTTGACCAGTTACCTGTACAGTATGTATGCATACATATGCATGTTGCATGCAACATTTAACAATATGTTGCTAATTATCATAAACTCAGTGGTATATCTCACATTTATTTATTTTTTATTGTGAAAAGACTGCATGAAACTGTACAATTTTAATACAACATGCACTGCAGTCACTTGGTCATAGTAGTCCTGTGTGCTGCCTGATAACAGTGTTCAGCCTGATGATGGCAGCAAATGCACAGAACAAAACTGCAAGCTGAGTCAGGCTCTTGTGTGCGAGTCTATGTGTGTATGCGTTCGCGCACACGCGCGCATGTGTGTTAAACGCACAAACCTATTGTAACAGTTTGGTTCGCTTCATACTAGAGTATCTGCCTGGGTACATTTTGGTGTTTGAACAGCACAAACATTCCCATTTTTTCCCAGAAAGATCATAAGATCATTCTCACCATTTCATTGCTCAGACATAAGAAATGCATCTAAGTAATGAGTGCATTCATCGTAGCAGATTTAAGGCTAGCAGATATATAAATGAGGGTAAAGTCATGTACATTTTTGCACCTCATATTTATGCATATCTGACCCTGGATACCCAAAGCGTAGGCAAGCAAAGACTAGCCTTGGTGGACTGAACAAACTGTTCTGGTATAAACTTGGCATAAACTTGATTTATTACTAAATAATTAAGTCATGTAAGATGTGATATAAGTTGATATATTTTGTATTAGAAACTTATTAGAAAATCCAAAATATTTCCCTGTTACTTCAAATTCTATTCCTATTAAATAATAATAGTAATAATAATAATAATAATAATAATAATAATAATAACAGCATCTTATTATTGTTACACTGTTATAAAAGATATTGTACAAGTGCATATTCATATTGTTTGTGATGATATTGAGATCTGAATGAAAAGCCTGTGCTTCATTCACGTGTGAAATGAAAGTTTATCCAGTGACTGCTGCCTCAGCATTTTCCAAACTGAAGTCAATGACAGACAGCTGTACGCACAGCGTTGCAAATATAGGTGGCAGTTCATCTAGTATATTGTTAACACATTTAGTATCCAACTTCACTATCTAACTGGCTTCCTCGTGGCGAAGGTCAATGAACAATGTCAAGGCCTCCACACCTCCACAACTGTGTGTGTGTTCCTTTCATCAGCTTGCAGGGAACCTTTGGCTGTGTTCTGTATTCTGTATTCTGAAGCACTGCATGTGGTAAATGTAGTTTTTTTCTCAACAAAGTCAGCAAAAACCTGAAGTCATCACACAGTAAAGGTTTCACTGCAGTGCAGTCCCACTGTATTGGTGAAAAGCTAGACATTAAGTTGGCTAGACAGTATTGCGACAGATGTAGTAGAACTGTGATTTCAAACTTTGTGTTTGGTTCTAAGCACTGATTGTACATATAATTGCATATTTCTCTGTCTAATGGAATGTGGTTAACATTTAAATAAATAATAAAATTGTTTCATATTAGAATTATATGAGGTATCTTAGTAAAACAACGATAATATGTATTGGGTTCAAATGAAAAAAAGGTTTATATTTGTATAATATTATATATACTGTATATATATAATATGTTGTGCTACAAGCATGGCTACATTTTAAGGACCTTGTTGGAATCAGTTCTTGTATTCAGTTGCAAAATATATGTACTGTACCTGGTGATTTTCAACCTTTTAACAATATGGCCCTTGAATGAAAACTCATAACATGATAAGAGGTGAAAGATAAGGAATTGTAGGCAGAGAAACCACGTTGCTGCTGACTGTAATTAATATATAGCAGATAATGTGTCTGGCTGATAACGTTTCTTTACTTTAAAGAACCAAGGACACACCTTGCCACATCGCCAAGTGTGCGCATCACTTTGTAGATTTGTATAGTGCATAGCCAGCTTAGTTCAGTCACTGTCAGATTCAGAGTTCAAACTGCTCGCTGTTTCGAATAAACATGTGGTCAGTGACATTAGCATTAGCTATCTACCGCTGAAGGCTGGTTGGATCATCGATGGTTTTTCTGACTGAATCTAAGAAGATTGACTGAGCAGAACATAGTCTAACTCAATCCCTTCTTCAAATTGCATGTTTACCTCTTGGCCCCTGACCCCCAGCTCCATGCAAAAGGTGTAAATGGTAACAGGGTTGATGTGGATGTATGTGAGATGTATGTCTGTTGTGTCAGGGATTAGGGGATTTGGATTAAATTGAAACCCTAGTTATGAACCCCTAGCCTGGCATTAATAAGGAGATGCAGATGTGCTAGACATGTCTTGGTGGATCACTTCATCAGCTGGAGTGGAGGAGCCATGATTCCTGAAACCTTTTTTCCCTAATTTGGAATGTCAAATCTCATTCATAAACCCATCATAGATGTTGCAATATCCTCTGTCAATTCTGGAGAGCACAGACAAGCACAAGCTCTCTTCTAAAGCACATTGTATTAGCTGCTGTTTATTTTCACTCCCCTGTCCACCAGTTGACCTGCAAAGGCTTTGTGTCAGAGCTGCGTGCATGCTCAGCCGGCGTGAGCAAACTGCAGGCGCTCGATTGACCCAGAATAAGACAAAGACAAATCCACGCACTAAAATCCTCCCTCTCTGAGCGACACCACGGCCATTTATGCACCCACTGCAAGGCTGGCAGCCATACCTGGCACGGTCAGGATTCCAGGACACCAGACCCTGGAACGCATCACACACTTATGAGCCTCCCAGCAGCCCCCATTCCTGAACCATGACGGAACCAGTTTCTGAATAATCAATGTTAAAATTTGATACATATAACATTATGCGACTTACAACCGTACCCGTATCAAGGTTTGTAATAGAAGTAGGATGTTCGCCATACCTTCTTGTTCTTCTTTCAGTGGCAGGATGTGATGTAACAGTGGACGTTGATTGTCTGTTTAAGAGGAAGGAGAGGAGGCTTAGAGTCTGAGACGGAGGGGAGTCTGGCACACAGTGCTTAGGGTGCGCACTCAGGTGGGGGATACTTTGGAACAACAGGAACCACACAACCAAACCAAGAACCAAACAATGAAATACATTTGCAAACTCAATGCAATGCTGTTTCCTGGCCCATTTTCAGTGGGGAGATATGCATTTCCTTCTTGTTGATATATGATATGTACTGTACCTTACAGCCGAGTAGAGTGCTTTTCTGATATTGATTGAGAGACTAGTGAAAGGCAGGCAGTGTGGTATAATGGTTAGGGAACTGGGCTTGTAACGTTAAGGTTGCAGGTTCAATCCCCAGGTGGGACACTGCCGTTGTACCCTTGAGCAAGGTACTTAACCTGAATTGCTTCAGTTAATATCCAGCTGTATAAATGGATTGTAAAGAAATATAAAAAACTGTAAGTCGCTCTGGATAAGAGCGTCTGCTAAATGCCTGTAATGTAATGTAATGTAGTGAAACTGATGACCTGTTTATTTCGCCCAGAAAAATGAAGTGAACGGTATTCGTACAGTGGCAATGAGTTTAAACTGTAATGAAAATCAGCAAAGGAACATAATGGGTACCTCATATCATATTTTTGATATCACAATCTTTTGATTATGATCTGTTTTAAGCCTTTACCTGGTTGCAGTGAATTTATTGCAGCATATGTATATGATTGTAATATTATATATTTAATCTACCGTTATGCCTGATACTGCAGTTTCACTATTTTATCACTGGGGTCATCAAATGCAAACAGACAGAACAGAAAAAATCTTGCTATCTCATATTTCAAGGATCCAATGAAAATTGTTAATAATCTTGCTATCTCATATTTCAAGGTTTCAATTGAAATAGTTAATTATTAATACCAACAGTGTTGGCCTTGAAGTTTTTCTTATCAACAGTATTGAGTAGGTCAAAGTTACCAATATCATAGGAAAAAACTCTGATAAGAGAAGTGTTGAATCCAACTTGGTTCTGAATAGCTAATTCGCCTCCTTTGAAGTTTGATACAGTGGGTTTAAGAAAAAAATTAACTACTTCCTGCAGATGTATGCTTATATTTTCAACTAAAGTAAATTTGCCAAACCAATATAAACCATGATAATGTGACTGTGACTATGATAATTGGCTTCAGTAAGTTATTTTATTTAAGAATTAAGTTATCTTTTCAATTGAATTAGTGTTTGTAATGCATGGAAAATATGCCAGAAGGACTGCTTCATGACCGATTCATTTGCACCCCCCGTCGACAGAAAATGGTGCGGCTCCCAGTGTTTTCTTTTCCGTGGAAACCGGGTCCAAGTGGCTCTTTGAGTGTTATGGGTTGCCGACCCCTGATCTAGGGTGAACTTTATGGTATGTATTAGCATGGTGACAAGATCAAAGTGAAGACATATAAAATAATCACTGAGGTCATAAAAAATTTGCATTTTCTCCAAGGGGGAAAATGAATCACCTATTTAAATAAAGAGTTTATTGATTAGCAGAAAATGTTTTAAAATAATTCTGTCTTTAATGATTAATCAAGTGTACAAAGCTATGTCATACTATTGAACATACAGTACCAATGATTTCATCACTTACGTGGTACAAATTGTAATTTTACAGCCGAATTGGACAAACCCAGTTTTCTTTTTGTAACGTTTTCTTTTTGAAACAATTCAAAGTTTGATTCCACCCAAGCACAAATATGGTTTAAAGATGTAATGCTGTATTCATTTCCGTGTGTGTGTTTTTCATCTGTCTTTTTTGTCTATGATTTATGATTTTTGTTATTAGTGTTATTCCAAGGAATGAGTAACATACTGATTTCATTGGTTTTATTTTTCAAGCAATTGCCATGGAAATTACTTTTGAACCAAGTAGAGATGTAGAGAACTTGAGCGAACAAGAGCGAATTGTCTTGAACAATCAGAACAAGAAAAGGCACATCTCTACTTCTTAGACATTTAGTCGTTCGTCATATTGTGGTTTTTGGAAGAGATCCATCCAGTTACAAGTTTGGCCAGTGTTGAAGTGTCCCTCAATGTTTTTCTCGCCATACATTTTTTAATTATGAGTAATATCTTAACAGAAATCGACAAAGCGATGCATACATGCTCTATTCTATGTGAGATATTAGTTGATGTACGTATATTTCAGGAATACAGCATACTGAAAACGCCGTTCTACTGATGTAGACAATTCTGAGGATTATTCAGTTCATTTTTATAGAGTTTAAACCTTAAAGCTAGTTCTCTTCCAGATGCAAGGACATTGTTTCTTTTTTTGCTTAATATAGTGTAATATTTTAGTTTAAGTTTTTAGCATAATTTTCTATTCTATTTCTGTGATGAAACCACAGGCTGTTGACATTTCTAATCCCAAAGTCTGCATTACAATACTTGCGTGCACTGTCTAAATGTACATGGACTAGGTTCAAGGCCAGCACTTTCTGATTTCTTAGAGGCTGCTGGCACTATGGCTTAATACATAAAAGGGGCGGGATTTTAATGTCTGTCAATCATTCAACCTCAGATGCCAGTGAGTATAAAACTGGTTGGCATCGAACATTGTGACTGCATGCTTCTGGATACACTGTCTGGCAGAAACTATGATTTTAAGTATTTCTCTAATCTGGGGAGTCGTGGTTGGGCTGTGTTGCTGCTTGTGGCTTATTTTGGGAGTACGCAGAAGGTAAGACATATTTGATTGCTGTATTATTCATAGGAGGGAAGATGTCTCATTTTTATTAAATATATATTACACTTGAAATTGTCTAAAACAGGAAGCTAGATGTAAATAAGTTAGCATTAAATAAACCACTAAAAATACACAAACTGTATCAGTATTGCAAAGGGTAATTCCGCTTTTTCAATTAAATAAAAAACACCTTCCTGTAATTTTGCATTTAAATATAAATATGAGCAGTTATTGCTTGACACAGCAAATGTGGTGCTTTCAGATTCACACAGCACAGGTTCTATATTGGTAAGGGCTGTATTTGCAGAAGTAAGTTAAGACAATCATCAGATCAGTTATCCACTGAATTCAATCAAAGCTGTGAGCTCATCTCAGAAAAGTTCAATTCAGTCAAAGAAAATCAAACCTTCTCAGATTAATGTAGTGCTCGATCAACAAAATGTGACTTTTCTGAGCTGCAGAGACTTATGATGCAGAAAGCCAGGTCTCACAGCCAATGATGTGAGTACATCACCAAGTCAGTGACAGAACAGATTACTGCTACACATTCAAAAGGATGACAGCATCCCATACCTTTTGAGCTTAGCAGCGTTCAGGTTGGAGCAATAGATATAGCGCACAAAACACATTTTACACAGTAATACAAAGTTATGTCACGCCATGAAAAAGTATGTATTTCAAAAAGGATCTTCCTTGCCCTCGTAGTATTATAAAAAATAAGTAAAACGGTCCTGGTTGAAAATATAAAAGTTGAACAGGTGGAAGATTTGATTAATTAGTTTGCAAGTATACATTATTCGTCTCTATTCGTTATTGTGCCACGTGCTCCGATGTTGACCCAATGACTGTGATAATGAATAAATAAATAATAGCTAGAACTCTTCCTTTCAGGGAACCACTTGCTGTGAGGATTTTTGACACAGTAGCTTATATTCCGCTGTTTGTGTTCATAACAAATACAATATTTAATTTATTCATCAACTTCCTGTTAAACACAACAGGCTGGCACTAATATTTGTCTGTTGAAATTGTATTAAGAATACATGACAGGCTTGTGGATCCAGCATAAGACTGAATACATTTTTTGAGTTGCACTTTTCCTTTAAATAAATTTGCTGTTTTGATGGAATCCTGGGCCATTACAATACATTACATTACAGGTAGATGACACAGTTTACATTTCTTAACATACTAGCCATTTATACAACTGGACATTTTACTGAAGCAATTCCAGTTAAGCACCTTGCTGAAGGGTACCACGGCAGTGCCCCACCTGGGAACCGAATGTGCAACGTTTATGTTACAAACCCAGTTCCCTAACCACTGCCGCTGTTATCCGTACAGTGCTTGTTTTTCGAATAGAGTACATGGAAAATGCAGTTGGGAGGGCTTATGTTTTTCATATGTTGCTATGTGCTTAGGGGCATGTTATTAAATACATGGGGGAAAAATGGATGAGTCAGGGTGACATGATGTCAACCGTGCCCTGGAGACTCCCACTCTTCCCTGCCTATGTCATACATACGTATATCCTGAGAAATTGAATGCAACGGAATTAATGAATTTTCTCTTTAGTGGGTTAACTCCCAGTGGTAGCGGATTCTTGTGAAATGTGGTGTGCCTGTTATTGTAGGTACCCAGGCGAGCCCCCGGTGGAGAACGGCCTGATCCCGTACCTCGGCTGCGCCCTGCAGTTCGGTGCCAACCCTCTGGAGTTCCTCCGCAGCCAGCAGAGGAAGCACGGCCACATATTCACGTGCAAGATCGCCGGGCAGTACGTCCACTTCCTCTGCGACCCTTTCTCCTACCACTCGGTCATCCGCCAGGGAAGACACCTGGACTGGACAAAATTCCACTTTGCTGCCTCTGTCAAGGTACCATTGGATGGGAAAAGCATGTGATTGTTCATATGACTACACATTTATGGCATTATTCTGTTCAGTAACAAGTATATTTAATAGTGAATAAAGGCTTCTGCTGAGGAACATATAAATGCGCGAACTGTACTAAAAATATATTGCTAAAACAGAACACATCACTGTGTTAAAGTTTCCAGGGAAAGAGGGAATAAATGCATGCATTTCAATTCCTTCCTTTCAGGCGTTTGGACATGAGAGTATGGACCCAAGTGACGGCTACACCACGGAAAACCTACACCAGACATTCCTAAAGACACTGCAGGGCGAGGCCCTGCCCTCGCTCATAGAGACCATGATGGAGAACCTGCAGAGCGTCATGCTGCAGTCCAGCACGCTGAGCGTCAGCTCCACGGAGTGGGAGACGGACGGCATCTTCGCCTTCTGCTACAAAGTCATGTTCGAGTCGGGCTACTTGACCCTCTTCGGCAAAGAGCTCGGCGCCCACGAGGACAAAGGACTGGCCAGGCAGGAAGCCCAGAAGGCCCTGGTCCTCAACGCGCTGGAGAACTTCAAAGAGTTTGACAAGATCTTCCCCGCCCTGGTCGCCGGACTCCCCATTCACGTTTTCAAGAGCGGTCACAGCGCTCGGGAGAACCTGGCGAAGACCCTGCTCCACGAGAATCTCAGCAAAAGGAAGAACATCTCCGATCTGATTTCGCTTCGCATGCTCCTGAACGACACGCTCTCCACCTTCAACGACCTCAGCAAAGCCAGGACCCATGTGGCTTTGCTGTGGGCCTCTCAGGCCAACACGCTGCCAGCTGCGTTCTGGACTCTCTTCTACACGATCAGGTATTGTTAATGGCTTATTAATGTATTCAGCAAGCCCCAGAGGGGTTTAGCTGGTAAAGACACTCACCATTGATACAGACTGGGCCCTATAGTTGCAGATTTGAGCCTGGACTATGTCAATACTACTAATTATGACTGGATGTCTGCATTGGTGGGACACAGTTCACATAGTCTCCCTAGAGGACGGGTGGGTTTAAAAGTAGGCCAGGTTTCCTTGGAGCACCATGGCAGTAGTTCCTTCCAAGAATGCACCAGGTGTCCATTGGCTACCAGTCGTCATTAGCTTGTGGACAAGTGCATCAGAGGAATGCACACGCTTCAGATTCAGTGCTCCTTGCATGGGAGCACACGCCACAGTGATGAGAGTTTTGAGACACGATTGGCGATTTCAAATAAGGGATAAAAAAGGGGGGGGGATTATTTGTACAAATGTATTCCAGGTTACCCCCTCCTAAAATAAATAATAAACAAAAAAACTTAAAAATTTATAAACGCTGTGGTGTAAGTCCTGTTCATGTACTGAGGTCAGGATTCAGTCAACACACAATCTGGTGAGTTCACCAATAACCAAAATTAACTTGCCGAAACTGTGCAAGCCAAAGCTAAGGACGAGAGTGGAATCCAGGCCTGTGTGTTGTACTAATGTTTCCAACCTTTGAATTTCAAGGAGCCCTGAAGCTCTGAGAGCTGCAACAGAGGAAGTGAACAGGATACTGGATAGCACCGGTCAGCGAGCCAACCCCAACGGCCCCCATCTTACTCTCACTAGGGAGCAACTAGACAACATGCCAGTATTAGGTCGGTGAACTCCATAAAATACATTCTCATTTAATTTGAAATATAAATAGTACAGTTGTCACTTGGGGAACACAACAATTAATACTGTTAAAATGAACAGGCATGTTTCATTTATATATATATATATATGCCATTTAGCAGACGCTTTTATCCAAAGCAACTTACAGTAGTGAATGCATAAATTTTTCAGTATATGTGGTCCCAGTGGGAATTGAACCCACAACCTAAGCATTGTCAGCGCCATGCTCTACCTACTGAGCCACACAGAACCACTTCACTCTGCTCCAGGCCCATGTGGTATTATATGACCGTGGCCTTGTCTGCATTAGATAAAATGAGATGGTTGTCTTTTTCAGAAATACATTACTGTGTTTTTATGTCATACTTGAACAGATAGCATCATCAAGGAGGCAATGAGGCTGTCGAGTGCTTCCCTCAACATCAGAGTTGCCAAGCAAGACTTCTTACTGCACCTAGACAATAAGGAGTCATACCACATTCGCAGGGATGACGTGATAGCACTTTATCCCCAACTCCTCCACTTTGATCCAGAAATCTACGAAGACCCTCTCGTAAGCGATCGTTTATTTATGTGCTTCTTACATCAATGAAAATTAAACCAGCCTGTCTGCTTCCTAATTTTCATTATAGACTTCTCAATATCACCTGCATCACTGTTCTCTTACAGAAGTGCAACATGTCAGCTCGCTTGTGCTTAAGAAAACTATCAGTGAAGCATTCAGGTTTTTAATGTTACCTCTTATGTTTGTGTTTATCCTCAGACATACAAGTATGACAGATACCTGGACGAAAACAGACAGGAGAAGACAGCATTTTACAAAAATGGACGCAAGCTCAGATACTACTACATGCCGTTCGGCTCTGGGGTGACCAAGTGTCCGGGGAGGTTTTTTGCAGTGCATGAAATTAAACAGTTTCTCTCGCTATTGCTTTCTTACTTTGAGATGGAACTCTTGGACTCGGACGTTAAAGTTCCCCCGTTGGATCAGTCTCGGACGGGCCTCGGAATTTTACAGCCCACCTACGATGTCAATTTTAGGTACAGACTGAAAGCTCAATGAATAAATTAATGTACTTGTGAAGGTTAACTGTTAATGATATACAGTGTATCATAGGTTGTGTCCGACATATGACGACATACGACATAGGCGGCAGTGTAGTGTAATGGTTAGGGAACTGGACTTGTAACTCAGACGTTGTATTGTTTTGGCTGTATAAATGGATTGTATGTCAAATTTATGTAAACTGTAAGTCGCTTTGGATAAAAGCGTCTGCTAAATGCCTAAAATGTAAATGTAAATGTAAATATTAATGTACGGATACATGTATGAAGAGTAACTTTTGAAGTGGGATGAGTGAGCATTTAAAGTTAGATGACAGACTTTATTTTTGTGCGATATGTGCAAAGTTTTACCAGTATATTTACATTGTAAGTAATATTTACATATTAAAATGTAACCGTTGTTTAATTATCATGCAGCTAATATGTAACTACTATGTAGCTACATATTTACTGCACTGAATGCCTAATTGATTACGTTGTGACCCATGTGTGTTTCTGTAAATCCACAGCGTTTGATATAGTTTAATATTCAGAATGTAACACAGAAAATACAGTGTAAATAAACTTGTTGTAACACTTGACGTTGGAATTGTCCCAAAAGTTGTATTTTCTTTTGTTAGTTTTCTGAGCACATGAAAACTGCATTCACTTATGATGTTATACGTATGTAGTATTTCCTCCATTTTGTGTCATACATTTTTTTTGTCATTTTTGTATTAATGAATTTCTTTCTAAATAAATTGCATGAATTTTAAGACCATGACAGGAAATATAGATATATATCTATAAAATGTAGAATATAGCTATATAAAAGAGCTGTTCTGATTTGCATACAAACTTTTGAAACATACGCGACTTTAAGTTTGATCACTCCATCACTGGTAAGTTAATTAACTTAGTTAGTTAGTTAGTTAGTTAATTAACTTACCAGTGATGGCCTGATCAAATTTAAAGTCGCGTATGTTTCAAAAGTTCAAGTCGCAATTAACGTTTGAGGACGCAATTAACGTTTGAGGACGCAAATGCGTACTGGCGTACCACTTATGTGCACCCCTGATTATAACCCTGACAGATGTACTGTGCGTGTGCTTATTTATTTGTGTGTACGCATGTGTATGTGTATGTGTGTGTGTGTGTGTGGTGTGCATGTGTGAGTGTGCATGTGTGTGCACACATGCGCGTGTGCGTATGTATGTGTGTGTGTTCTAGTTGGCCCTGCTGTTGTAATATTACCCTCATCTAGCAATATTGAAGAGCATGTGACTCAATATCTGAGATCTGTTCCAACATAAATATGTGTCTATTGAGCAATACTCAGGAGACAGTTTGTATGATCTCCAGGTGTTTCTGAAAACAGGATTGGCTGTCCTTATAAGGAGACTGCATTGGTTTTTTTTGTTTTTTTAAAACATCTGCTGGTTTTAAACATTATGTTTGAGGATTTCCCCTGTTATCTACAGTGCTGGAATGTCTCCAAAACCTGACACTGAGGCCTTCAGTTGTTTCACTTGCTCTAATAGTCTAGATACAAGATGTAGTAATATGTGGTCTGTTGCACGTAATACAGTAATTAGTAGGAGCTAATGCGGTGGTCATCTAAGGAATCCTTATGGACTTAAACTGAATCCACCTCTGGAGGGATGAAGTTATCTGGGACCCCACCACTGTGGATTCCAGGTCACAGTCAGCTAGTGGAGCCCAGGACCAAACCTGCAATGTCTAAGGCTGTAGGGCCCAGCCTGCACTCGTGGCTAGCGTCCTTACTAACTGAACCACTTAGGAACCAGAACAAATGTGTCCTTTACAAATTCAATAACATTCTATAAGTGTAAGATTTAGTCATTTGTGCAATGCAGTAATAGGGGTTTAGTAAACAGGTGAAAGGATAGGCAGCTTCATTCAACACAGCACTATTCAGCACAATGTTCAAGAAGCACATGCACAAGATTGTTTTTGAGATTTTCCTGTTGTTTACTACAGTGCTAGTATGGTTACAGTAACCTGATACAGAGGTCTTCAGTGGTTTCACTTGCTCTGATAATCTTTACTCTAGTGTTTTCTATAAAAGTTGGAACAAGAAGAACATTAAATCAAATGATACAGTCATCCAGCATGTTCTGTTCATAAACGTTCAAAGGATATTAATGAATCGGTCATGAGACCATGTTGTACATTTACTGAGAAGATGCATTCCTACATGTTTCACAGAAGAGGCGTCAAAAGCAGGTTTTATTCTGAATTTCTTGTATCTGTGCTCACCATGACCTATGGAGCGACCAACTATGACCAGGAGTGCATTGGACAGATACAACTGGCCTAATTCCAACAGGGGTTGCGTGGGTTTAAATCGGCCAGTATACCTTGACAAGTACCACTTGACTTAGCTTGACTCACCCAACAACATCCCAGGTTCCTCTGGGTTGCCCATCTAGTATCCAGCATTGGGATATTCACATTCCTTTTTTATAATAGATGTTTACAACCATTGACGGCATTTAAAATAATTGGCTAACAAAGTAAACCAAAGAGGAGATTTTAACCAAACCAGGATAAAACCAAAGGGAAAAGGGTAACAATTGCACTCCCTGTGGGTTCATGCAGTCCAGAAAATATAATTACAGTGCCAAGGTTTCCCTTTCTGGGCTTGGATCATTTCACTGTGAACTCTGCAGGGACACACTTAGCCACATCCCGCCAGGGGTAAATTGGGTTTAAATCAGCCAGTGCTCCTCTACTGGTACATTAGTTCTTCCTTACTTCATGCCAGTCCCCCAGAGCCTACCAGTCACAGTAAGGGAGAAGCATGCCTCTCTTCTGATTGGCACTAGCTCACTAGATGTAGTAATATGTGGTCTGTTGCATGTAATACAGTAATTAGTAGGAACTAATGCGGTAGTTATCTAAGGACTTTCACAGAACAAGCGTCAAAAGCACGTTTGATTCTGAATTGCTTGTGACCGTGGTTACCATGACCTGGCTTGACTCTATAGTCACAGGTTTGAACCAAGGCTATGTCCATAGCCAACTATGACCAGCAGTCATAGTCGCTTTGAAGGGATGCAATTGGCCTCATCCTATCAGGGGTAGGGTGGATTTAAGTCAGCCAGTGGCCTTGACCAGCCAGTCACCTTGACGTAGTGCGGCATTTGTTTCTCCCAGCAACATCCCAGGTACTATGCACAAGTTAAATAAATATGTTTAACAAGACCACAATACATTGTTCTTTAATATCACCAGAGGAGTTAAACATTATTGTTACCAAGCTTATACTTTTGCTGTGTTATTGATGCCTTTGAACTCTTATTATTCATCTTGATGTTTTTACAGTTTTTATAGTCTGCCTGGATTGAGTACTGCCCTCTCAAATGACACTGCTAATACTCCTCTAGGTTGTCCTTCCATCAATACCCCAAAATCAACTGACACTCACACAAAAAAATCATATGCTGCAGGTGGACTTTGAAAATGACATCATTGTTTATTTAGTTAGTGACAGATATAGACCCAATAGTAAATACAATGTCAGAGATGATACTTGCTAGAGGTCATTTTGATTTGAGAAGGCTATCCTAGGTTAAACTGGAGTTTACCAAAGGTGAAATACTATGCATGTAATTGTTGATGCCTTCCAGGTACCATTTTTAGTTTTGAATCATTATCCGTTTTTTATCCACCACCACTTTGGCTTATTCCTTATAGACATTAAATATGTACTAATTTACACAATGAATTGATTGGTGTATTTTTTACATTTTTACATTAGGTAATTTGATATTAGATAGGTTGAAGTGTTGTCACTTAGGTTTGGTCATATGTATGGAAATCAGAGGTGATTAAGAGACTGTGTTGGAGGAGAAACAGCAACACGCACGCAGGGCATAATGGCACTGAGACAAATTGCAGAAGAGACAAAAGAGGGATGGGAGTGATTAGTCTGAGATTATCAGGTTGTAAATGACCCTGTCACTCCTCTTTTCAGCTGCTGAGAACAACCAGCACAGATTGATGTGTGATATGATAAACATAACATAAACATATTATTTATGAGCAGCATTTACTGTACTGTAAAACATTAACTTTTTTTTGTTAACTTACTTCTTTTTAAACAACATCCCTCTGTGCCGAAGTCTTATACTGTAACTTTAGAGTGGAAAAACATGAACATCATTAATTAATTCATTAATTAATGTATGTATTGTATTTGCCAGATGATCATATCCAGTAGAACTTAAAGTTATGTGTGGTAACAATAACAATAAATAAGTATGCAGATGAAAACATAAATTAAAACCATAATTTGCACTAAGGAAATATTCTTAAGGAGCAATATAATTGATAGACTGAATACAGAGTCAAAAACGTTTCTGTAAAATCTATATTTTCCTTTCAGTCATATTGTTTACAGGGAAACAATGGTTCAGCAGAGCAACATTCATATGTATCATACGACCATACTTATAATACTAACAATGAACTAAAGGTGCTATGTTGAACTGTATCAAATTTAATGTAAATCTTAACAGAACATGTCTTTCAATAAGTCTGGAATCATTACTATACTGTATACACCGGTTTAAAGAATCACTCATTTAAGTGTTGCCTTTATTTTGGAAGTTACCTGCATGTTGGAAATAAGTAGTGTTTCCCCATCTTTATATTTAATAGCATACAGTGATATTTGGGATTATTCAAGATGTATTATTGTAGAATTTACCACCAGTTTACAGGGGGCCAGAGGTTCATATTTATACTTGGGGGTGGAAATCCCCCAAAACGTTGTTTGCTGGTTGTGGTGGAAAAAGCTGTCCCATTTCCTGTTACAGAATCTCCCATAAGTGTTCAGCTGGATTGATATGTGGTGATTCATATGTGGTGGCCCCACACCATAACAGGGCCTCAAGAACCCTTAATTTACGTTATTTTGGTAGTTAACTGAAGTTAAAGGTAAATTCCTCACTGATATCCAGAAGTATTTTTTTACACAGAGCTTTGTGAAACAGCTTGCCAGGTCATGTAGTAAACACTTGGGGTATTCAAGTCCAGGCTTGATGCAGTACTGGTTCAAGCCTGTACTAAGATTTCAATCTCTAGATTATGAAATGAGCATAGATGGGACGAACACAGCGTGCCAGAGACAAATAAACACCATAAACAAACAAACATTCTTTTGGGTATGTACTGAGGTGGACACGTCTCTGCTGCCTACAAAAAGACATGCTGATATTCAATGTGCTGTGGCTTAAAAATTGCCCATAAAAGTCAAAGTGGATTCTCCATGGTTGAGATGAGAGTTGAATGAAGTCTACAATCACAAACTAAGTCCGGTGGAATAATTGGAGCCATACTGTGTGTCTTTGGTCACTGTGGTTCACTGCTGCCACCCTCTGGTAAGTCCCCGGATACATAACATTACTGTCTGTGTCACCATCTATCATACTTATTGGACTTTATCATTTTCAAATAGTCACAGAAATTAATTGGAATATTAATGGCATCGAAAAGCCACAATCATAAAAATGCTGTACCAGTCCAGCTGATATTATGCCGGCAACGTATGGCTGTGATACATTATGAGGGATACCCCAGAAAACCCTGCACACAAAGCCTCTTGATCATAACGTCTTCAGCCAAATTATGTCTCCTAATCAGGGTCACAGCATCAATGCAACGGGGATAGGTCTGCTGTGGGTTTCGAACCTCGGTCCTCATCATCCACAGGGCACAACAACAGGTACGATTCGCTCACTGAACAAAAACTAAGGGAGCTCATGCAGTCTTATTCTGGCTTTACCTGGGGAGTTTACCTTTGGTACTGGATGTTAATTAGCTCAATCCGGGGCTCTGAGCTGTGCTCCATTTAAACAATTCAAATCGAATGCTGTGATAATGTCATGTGAACCACACAAAAAATATCCCCACTACCGCTCTCTCACTTCCCTACTCTTCAGAACACAAGGTGACACAATCATGGCACAGGTTTCATGAGAGCAATAGAAAACATTGAGGTGAAACAGCCTTTCAGAGATGAAAAGCATTGAACAGGACATTTGAGCATATAATATTGAGGAAACAGGGAAATAATGACTCATATAAGACTTCTAACCAAGTCCAAGAGGGTTACCCGATGTAAAGGAACTGTACATCAGGGGATGTTGACCGTGACAATGTGATTAACTGGTTTCCACAGGAAAGGTTGTAGGAAAACCAGTATAATGACCTGTGAGGTCATTCAGCAGCTATTGGGACAGGTAATGGACCATCATTTTAAATGCCACTGTCAGTTCTATCACAAACAGCTCCAAAACTGTAGGTACCTTGTTGACTAGCTCATCCGGAGCAGTTTTAGTTGGCTAGAATGCATGGCCCTGAATCTACCCTGAAACACCTAATTGAGCTGATAGGAGTCAAGCCGAGACCTGCTCTTGCTGGCAGAGAACACTTCACACACATACACACGGACACCCTTACACGTGTCACAGATACCTAACACATGTACAATTCCCAATGGAAAGCTTAGGATAGGAGAATGACTGTTGAATGGTAGGGTTGAATGATGTCACATAGCATATTGAGTTTTTATTGGTAAGCTTCTAAGATATATTAAAAATGTATATATAAAAATAAATATATATATTTTTATATATATATATATAATCCAAGACCTCCTTGTTTTACTTTTACAAACATTATTTTTTTATTATAATTTTGCTTCTGATTTTCTCCCATTTTCTTACAATTCAGTAGCCAATTCCACCCTCTATTTTTAATGTCAATCCCCCCCTCGTATTGTGAGTTCGCTGCTGTACGTAGCCCTGTGACCGACAGTGACAAAGGCAGAGTATTGTTTCCTCCGAGACTGCACTCGCCAGGCTGCGACCGTAACTCTGGTACTACAGAACTTCCTGTCGGCTTCCCCCCCCCCCCCTGCCTGGGGCGGACAGCCAATTGCCGCATCCGGTGGCACTCCCGGCCAGAGCCGACTCTACAAACATTCTCATGTGTACCCCAAACAAAGCCCACTGGCCACATCTCTACTAAATATGACTATTTGATAAACAACAGAAAAGTATATATAGTACATTTGTAATTTGTTTCAGATTTTTTCCCCATTTTTCTCCCAATTTAGTAGCCAATTATACCTCTCTATTTCGCCCATCACTAGCGGTCAAGCTAATTCCCCGAGGCGAGGCCGGGGATGATCCAGCTCCTCCGAGACGGAACTCGCCCACCTACTCCCCCTCCCTCTGGGGCGGACAGTCAACTGCCGGCTCTCACTCCCCCTCCCTCTGGGGCGGACAACCAATTGGCGCCCCCTAGCTGCACTCCCAGGAAGGGCCGGACTGACGCATTCGTGCTTCAAACCGCAGCTGCAGTGGACAACTGGCATCCCAGTCGGATGCTCTTACCGTTGCACACAGAGAAGCAATAACGGTCATAAAGACCTGTTGAGGAACAGAACAAACCTCCAGCGGTAATATTGGTTAACAAAACCACATAAACACTATTACAACAATGCAGCAAAAAAGGAAGTACTAATTGTGTGTGAATTTCCAAAGCCATTTTTTTTTACCATAAAACATTTTTTGTTAAATCGTGGAGAGGGTGGCCTGGATTCAATCAACATTTGTCCTTGACATTGGCTTCATCACATAAAGTTAAAAAAATGTTTCAATGTCAAAAGTTAACAGAATAAAATAATGTGATTGTGAATAAGAATATAACGCTTGCATCAACGTTTTGATTTGAAGTGGTTTTGTGCATAGTTGGATATGTATGATTTAAACAACACTGCATGGGCATGCCAGATCCACGTGGGCTATGGCGAATGCCAGCCCATTTTGAGTGAGCCCATCATTCAAATTTTGCCAACAGCATTGAAAACCACTTGCTCAACACAGAGGCGACAGTGCAGCGATGGCTGCTGGGTGTGAATGTCGTTGTCCTAAGATGTAGGCTACTTACTGTTGGTGTTATAACAAAACACATATGTTATGTTGTATATGTCATATATACATTTTACATTTTAAGCTTTTCGCAGACGCTCTTATCCAGGGCGACTTACAAGATGTGTGTTAATACATCTTCGCGCAAGAGTTAGACATCGTTGTTGGCCGCTACATACCATACCTGTCACATAGCCTACCTGTTGTTTGTTTTTTTAGAGCAAGTTTTAAACGTTATTTTTATTTTATTTTTACAAAAAAGCAGTATTAAACATGTAGGCAGTGGTGATGACAATTCGCTAGATGTACAGAATTCAGTGGTAGTGGAGTCTGAAAAGGTGGATTTTGAGTCTCTTGCGGAAGATCGCAAGTGATTCTGCGGTCCTGACCTAGTCAACAAATTCACATTGTCGTGGAATTATTTTTGCAATGCTTTTTACGGGATAGAAATTGAAGCTTCGTGTCGACGCGTTTATGTGAAAATAGGATAATCTTACGAACGATACAGCCTAATAATAATGTAAAGGCATAGCCTACTTAAATAAAACAGAAAAATCGGACGTGAGTCCTTAATTTGACTGTAGTTGCGCATAATTGGTAATAATTTGATAAACATCTGGCTGCAATACAGGATTAGGGGCCATACAGATACCGTAGGTTAAGGAATGAGGGAGTTTGAATGGGGAATAAACAATAATTGATGACGACAGCACTTGGGATGGGTCCCGAGGGGGTCCTTAAACACCGTACTGCTCTGTGCAAGAACAATTAAAGATTTATTTGTTGACAGAGCACAGTCTTCCCATTAGATTTTCCAGTACTTTCCCATTGCCTCATCGCGAGGAGGAGGAGCAAATGGTGAAATACATTCTTGTCCACTGCTTAGTCTTCCAAGTTCAATTTTACCATGGCCGGATTTATTATCTGCTTTCTGACTATTTCCCTGTCCGTTTTATTGACCTGGTTGTTCTGGGACTCAAGAAAAAGGTAAGTTTGAATACACTACATAAATTCCACGCCGCGGTAAACTTGTAAAGGTATTCTAAAACAGAAACTATTCACCGTTCCCGTAGAGAACCGTGAGAGTTATGAAACTCAAGTGTGTTACGCATGATACATTATTCCAATTCAGATTGAGACGGATATAATTATAGAATACCCAGATGCAATTTGGGAATGCGTTGCACAATGTAGTAATGGATTAGTCGTATTACGATAATGTCGCCTATAGGCACTCAACATGTTCACATCTTTACAAGTACAAATGTACCTGTGCTATGCGCGACTCATGTGAATGGAGGGATCAGCCCTTTATCATGTAATCATTAACACGCATGACTAGGCGGTATAGCTTCAACTCAGTATGCATGCAATATGATGAGTAAACTTTTATTAAAAACATGTTCATGTGTTCATTCTGTACATGCCCACGTTTTCAATTAATTCATTAAACTCTTTTCAAGCTTAACTTTCAAGATAAAATCTGCACTGGATTGATTTTGATGGGTGTTGCATTTAATTTGAATGTGATAGGGCGTACTGTTGAATCATTTGTGCATGTTTGAAAGCATGAACGACTGGACTATTCTCCAAATGCTTGGCAAGATTGAGAAGCCCTTCAGGATTGCACATACATTAGGCTCCGTTTTTATTCATACCCTTGATAAAGATTAACAAAAGGGATCATATCAAATAAACGATATAAGTAATGAGGTCTATTTTATGCTCAACATTTTTTTAAAATTATATTCTTTAATAATAATGCACAAATTGGCACCAAGCACATTGAAAGGTTCAGAAATGATTATTCTTTCCCCAGAAAAATAAAAAATCACAAATATTTACACCCGTTATCAGTACTTTGTGGTTCCTCCCGTGGCCATTATAACAGCAAGTAGTAGCTTTCTGTAGTGTCGTATGAGGTTATGGAACTTCCCGGGGGGCAAATAACTTTTTAGTTTTTTGTAGCCATTTCCTGATCTGTAGAGGTCAATAACCTTTTGTCTGATGCTTTCAGGGAGTTAATTGCCTTTCACCATGATGATGACTGACCACAGTATTTCAAATGTGTGTTCCCTCCTTTTTATACCCTAGGGAAACAGGAAACCACTGTAGGCCACTGAATAGTTCCATAACCTTCCAATGAACTTTAAATAAGTTGTATATTTATGAAGATTTGTTTTTGTTGGATTCAATTTAAAAGAATAGTTAGGGGCATGAATAATTGTGATCCAGATGTTTTCAGGGGAAACATTTTTTTAAATTAAACAAAATATGTTTTTCTGAACAATTCTATTCGTAATGTAGGTTTGGAATTTTCTGAGCATAAAATATACCTCATTACTTATATAGTACATTTTTTACGATCTCTTTTGTTCATCTTTATCAAGGGTGTGAATAAAAATGGTGCCTACTGTACATGTTAAATTGTTTTCAATTTAGGTAAAGCCTTTCATAAAGGTCCGTTCCATCAACTCAGTGAAGAAGAAAAAACATTGACTCAACATTGAATCCATGGAGGCATCACTGATGAATCAGTGTTGATTCTGTGTATTCATGCAGCTTTACTGATGTTAGTTCAACATCAGTTCAGTGAGCAAAGTAATGTCGGATCAACCTCCAGGTTTGAATGTTGAAACAAGGTGTCCTTTTGATACCGATTCCAAATAGATTTAATGCTTGCTTGCAATATGAGAATTTAAGCTGCTTTTCAACAGCTAAAGGGAAAGATTCAAAGAATCCACCATGCAATGGTGGGGACTCATTTACTCAATAAAGACTTTTGTATGTACTGTATGCAATAATGCCTTAGGCTTTCTCAAATTGATGTGAGCAATACATCTCCTGTCCTCAGATGTGCCCATCGTGCAGTGTCATGATCTTTACATTTATAGCAGAATGCTAATTTGTCCCTGGTCTCTTTCTCTTTCCTTCCCAGTGTTACAGGTATGGTATGCAGCTGCCAACAACAATGTCTATGACTGTATTACTGTACTGATTATTATCTTGTGCGAACTATGATTGTTCCTACCATGTATTAATGCACATATTGTAAGGCGCTCTGGATAAGAACGTCTGCTAAATGCTTAAAATGTAAAATGTAATGTTCTCTTCCCCCAACAGGGAACCAGGTGAATCTCCACTGGAGAAGGGCTGGGTCCCTTTCCTTGGAGTTGCACTTGAATATGGGAAAAATCCCCTTGCCTTCCTGACATCAGCCCAGAGGAAACATGGAGATATTTTCACTTGTAGACTTGCTGGGAAGTACATGACGTTCATTACAGACCCATTCTCATACAGCACTGTATCTCGCCAGGGAAGGAACCTTGACTTTCACAAGTTTGCCATGGGGTTCTCATGCAAGGTAACTGAAAGAGGCAGGGGTCACACAAAGATCAAAGTGTCAGTGCATGCAATGCACAAATTAAACAATTAAATTAATTGTGAAAGAAGAAATGGCTATAGAGAGTAAGCCAGTTTGCAGTAGATGGTGTTCTATGCAGTCTAATAGTTTCCTTTCATTATGTCTCGTCTTTCACTTCATTATTTGCCATGGCAACAGAGTGCAGAGTGCAACAGCACAGGGTTTTACTAGCTCCAACATTCCTCACTTTAAGGAAGCTGAAACAAAGAAAGGAAGCACTATAGACTAAGTTGCTTCGCTTGCCATTTGCTTGTACACTGTATTGGCAAAGTACAAAATCTGTGATCTATGATCATTAGCAAAGAATATGGCAATTATAACCTTGTTGCACTTTGCCAGTGCAGCAGCTCCCAGATAATCTCTTCAGGAGGTCATGGTGGATTGTGTATTATTTTGAATTGTTTATTGCAAATGTTAAAACCAGAGCTTTTTAACAGTGTCACTGCATGTTTAATTAATCCACCTGCTCCATTCATAGACATGTTTCAGTGAAAGTTTTATTTTCAATAATATTGACAAATGCTAATTTTGACAAATACCTGCCTTGGTATTCCATTTGATTGTTGATGTATTTTTGTCTTAGGTTTTTGGACATGCAGATTTCACCGATCCTCTATACAGTGCCCATTACAAAGATGTCCATTCCATTTTTCGTCAGACGCTTCAAGGCCCGGTCTTGCAAGAGTTAACCTCTGGCATGATGGAAAATACACAGATCATAATGCAGAGAAATGACAAGTCTGGATGGATGACAGAAGGGCTACGAAGTTTCACCAATCGAATCATGTTTGAGGCCGGATATCTGACGTTTTTTGGCAAGGAGGAAAATGCCACAGCAGCAGAAGACAGCGCTGCAAAACGGCTCTTGATGCAGAAAGCCATTGAGGACTTCCTTGTGTTTGATAAGGCCTTCCCTGAGATGGCTGCAGGGCTGCCCATTCGCTTTTGCATGAGAGCTTTTAGAGCACGAGAGGCCTTGGCTGAGTTGTTTTATCACAAGTACCTGAAAAGGAACCAGAAGCTGTCAGCGCTCATCGAGCGAAGGATTCATGCTTTCGACCAGATGGAGCATATCGATGAACTGGGAAAAGCAAGAACCCATCTGGGCGTACTGTGGGCATCTCAAGCCAACACCCTACCTGCAGCTTTCTGGAGCCTTTATTACATGCTAAGGTGAAAGTGCTGTTTTTTTTTATGTCCACATGACCTGCCGTAGTTCCAATTTCTGATAGTGTTCCTATTTTTCACATTTATTTTTAGTCTAATAAAAAGTTACATTATGATTGTAATGAAAACTATTATTTTGTTCATTAATTTATGTATGTGTACCATTATCCAGGCCAGTGGACAGTGCATACATTTTACACATTCTGTTAGAGCCAGACATTTATAGAAACAACTGGACTACCTTGCTCAACAGCCCAAGGTTCAACAGCCCCTATCTGGATCTATATCCTGCCTACTACTCCACATGAATCACTCTGGTTATACAAAAATTCCCCTAAGCTTTAGGACGGAATTAATCCTCTTACTCATTGATGGCAGCCTTGTCTTTTGAAGGTATTTTTATATATATGTATTTCATGTGCAAGTAAGGAAAAATTTGAAATTTTTTCTTTAAACATAAGACCAAAAACAGTGTCTGGAGGTCTTTTTGAAAATCTTGTGGAGTGATGCAAATTCCCCTGGGTTTTTTCATACTTCAGGTCACCCGAAGCTCTGAAAGCTGCTCAAGATGAAGTAGACAGAGTATTAAAGGAATCAGATATAAAGCCAGTCAACCCTGGGACACCACTGATCTTCTCTAAAGATGAACTGGATGGCATGTCTGTGTTGGGTGAGTTGTAACACTCTACATTCTCTGGCATGAGACTGTTACGGTTGACCAAAATTTGACCCCAGAAACTCTTGGTCGATGGGTGCTTGATTGCTGATTGAGGCCATGCTCCCGATGCGTGGTTGCTCTGGCGCTGATTGGACTGTTGCCAGCTGCACTCTCCTTGACCTCGTCTGGCCACGCCCCTGTCTGGAGTTTATAAGGTATGGAGCAACATTTTTTTCTTATGTACCTTTTGATAGCTAGGGAAGCGTAGAGTAGGGGAAGCAGTCTGCGGAAGAGAACGTCCTTTTAGAACCTATCCTCTCTGGTGCTCGGGCTTAGTCAGACTGTTTTATAGATTTTTTTATTATATCCCTTCTTTGTCATGTGAATATGTCTACTATCTGTCATATGTCATAAATAAATCCTGTATCTTTTTATCTAACTTGTTGACTCAAAGGAATATTTGTTTGTCCCATCCCATCTTGGTTCACCATCCGGCTATTGAAGTGCGGGCGGTTTTTATGGGTTCGTAACACCGACTATCAATGTTGTTAAATCCTTGTCGGCGATTACAATCTCAAGTCTTAACCGTGACACTGAACATCTGTTCCAGACGTTCTCTTGGGGAGGGGTGGGACTCCCACCTCCACTTTAATCTGTGTCATTTTCTTAATTTCACACTTACGATTTCTTGGGGTGTTCTACACCACTGAGTTTCACGACATTGAAAGGATGTTCCACTTTACTAACAAATGCCTGTTACTCAACCTCATTATGGATTTAGCTAAATTAGATGAAACTAAAGAAATGTGTGCTGCTTCTAATTTAGGAAAATCCATAATTATTATAGAATATGATTATATAATAATATGTTTCTTTATTCTGGCCGATTTCAGGAAGCGTAATAGAGGAAGCCTTCCGTCTTTGCAGTGCATCAATAATTATTCGTGTAGCAACCGACAACTTCACCTTGACCTTAGATTCAGGAATGAAAGCAGACATTCGTGAAGGAGACTACATTGCTTTGTACCCCCAGATGATACACATGGATCCAGAAATCTATGATGATCCCACGGTATGCCTTAGTCACTCAACACTAAAGGGTCATTCCCATTGATCTGCTATTCATTTAGTACATTAAAAACAAGATAAATAATAAAAATCATAATTTTTTTCCCTTCCCAGGAATTTAGGTTTGACAGGTATTTGGATGAAAACGGACAAAAGAAGACGGATTTCTACAAGAACGGGAGAAGGCTGAAGTACTATCTGGTACCGTTTGGTTCTGGGGCCAGTAAGTGTCCAGGTCGCTTTTTCGCAGTCAATGAAATAAAGCAGTTTTTGACTTTGGCTCTTTGCCACTATGAAATGGAGTTGCAGCACATGGCAAGTGCTCCCCTGACCACAGACAGCACCCGCGCAGGTCTTGGAATACTCCCACCCAAACAGGATGTTCCCCTCCGATACCGGATCAGAGAGTGTACCAGTGAAGGAGGGGAAACCTCACATTAGCTGACTCCTGGCTTTTTCACATGGCTTTGTTTACTGTTTGTGCATTTCACAATGTGTATTTGCCATTATGTCTTCGTGGGTGGGTTTTCATAGCACTTTTCACAGTTTCGCTTGGGCTAGAGATGCTGGGCCATGTCTGGGCTGGTATTCTCCTTAAAGTTCCCCAATTGGGCATGTGCACGATGTAGCTATCAACTTGCTGATATCTGTTGTGTGTCTTAATTTAGCATGGGGCATCATCCAGAATGTTACAGCCTGTCAAGTGTTCAACCTTCCCAAGCTCCCACACCACCCCACTTGTCCGTTCCCTTCACTGGCTCCCCGCAGCTCACATCAGATTTAAGACACGGGTGCTAGCCTAGCGGGCTGTGAATAGAACGGCTCCTTCTTACCTCAAGGCTATAGTTAAACCCTACACTCCAGCCCAACCAATGCGCTGCTGCCTCTAGGCGATTGGTTACTCTCTCCCTCCGTTGAGGCCAATGGTCGCCCATTCCAGTCTTTGTCTTGGGACCACAATAGTGGAATGACAGCCAAGACGCTGCCCAGCTTCTGCCGCAGTCTGAAAGTGCATGTCTTCAGACTGCACCTTGGCTCTAAACCACCCACCCCAATAATAACATTAAAAAAATTATTTTCTAATTTTAATCATAATCAACTTGCTTTAGCACTAGTCTTAAATATGTTTGTAGTATATAGCTGCTTCACGTGGCAAAAGCTATTTTCATATTTCAACCATTACCCTAGTAAAATGTCTAAACAACGCATATTAAATAATATAATACTGGACCTGGGGTGTCTGCTAATGTCATTTAATCCCACTACCTCTTTGGCTGTTCTTGCATTTTGTTTTGTTTACAACGTGATTGCGCACGTTCCGGACAGCTCCCTCGCATTTCACAACGGTGGAAGGTAGCTATAATACTTGTGTCAATGTAGGTCTGATTGATGGAGTGCTGCAGAGATGTTTGTCCTTCTACCAGGTTCTCCCATCGCTGTAGAGGAACTCTGAAGCTCTCTTAGAGTGGCCATTGGGTTCTTGGTCACCTCCCTGACCATGGCCCTTCGTGCCCAGTTACTGAGTTTGGCCAGATGGCCAGCTCTAAGAAGAGTTGTGGTGGTTCCAAACTTCTTCCATTTCACAATGATGGAGCCCACTGTTCTCCTGGGTGCTTTCAATGCTTTAGCAATATTTTTATACCCTTCCCCAGATCTATGCCTCAACACAATTCTATCTCTGAGGTCTATGGAGAGTTCCTAGGACTTCATGGCTTGGTTTTTTCTCTGACATGCACTGTCAACTGTGGGACCTTATATAGACAGGTGTGTGCCTTTCCAAATCATGTCCAATCAATTAAATTTACCACAGGTGGACTCCAATGAAGTTCTAGAAACATCTCAAGGATGATCAGTGAAAACAGGATACACCTGAGCTCAATTTTGAGTGTCATAGAAAACGGCGTGAATACTTATGTACATGTGATATTTTATTTTTTTATTTTTAATACATTTGCAAAAATTTCTAAAAAACTTTTTTCACTTTGTCATTATTGGGTATTGTGTGTAGAATTCTGAGAAAAAAAAAGAATTTAATCAATTTTGAAATAAAGCTGTAACATAACAAAATGTGGAAAAAGTGAAGCGATGTGAACACTTTCCGGATGCAATCTGGGATTGTAACGTCATAGCTGTGATGCCGACTGTGGTTTACACTACATTCCTGAACTCGGAACTATACTTCTTGGCAGATTTAGACAGGTCAAATATGATTATTTACTTGATAATGTTTAGAATTGTTAAAATAGTTTAATATTGAACATTTTTGTTGTGTATGTGTTTGTGGCATCTTGCCATGGTATAAGCCTTGTGTCATGGAACAACCACATATTTGCTGTCTTCTGAACGCACATGTATTAAATAAACCAACCTTTTTACCAAATAAACCAACCTTTTTTACAAAATAAACCAGATGTTGTGAATGCAGGCCACCCACAATACCCCCCACCCCCACTCTTTCTCTCTCTCTCTCTTTCTCTCTCTCACACACACACACACAAGCATGCGCACACACTCAATACTTACTACAGGAGTCGGGAACTCTTATTTATAGACTTTCATAATTGCTTTATAAAGCAAACAGTACTAATATGTTTCATGCACACATACTGTAATATGTGCGTGTGTGTATTTGCGTGTGCACACGTAGTTCTACGACAAATCATTGAAAACAGGATTGGCTATCCTTGGATTTTTTTTTTTAGTGTAGAAAAAACATCTGTTAGTTTTCAAAATATTTTTTTAGGTTTTGTCATGTTTACTACAGTGCTAGGATGGTTGCCAAAAAACCTGATACAAAGACCGTCAGTACTTTCACTTGCTCTGAGAGTCTTGATACAAAACAGTGTTTTCTATAAAAGCTGGAACAAGAAGAACATCAAATCAAATGATACAGAAATCCAGCATGTTCTGTTCCTAAATGTTCAAAGGTATTAACGAATTGGTCATGAGACCATGTTGTACTTTGATTAAAAGCATCTGTAGTATCAGCAAGCGCCAGGATATCCAAGGATGTAGAGAGAGAAGCATTGTGGAGTTCATAGGCAATCCGACTACTCCTCAAGTTGCTGTGCAAGTGGTTCATGCCTCATCACTGCCAATGAGAACAAAAGCATATTTCCATTTTTATTTCTGATATAGTTGATTTTTGTCAATGATTTTGTCAATGAAATAGAAGCATTCCTGTTCATCTATTCCTGTCTCATATGTCCAGAAGATAACCTTAATCTGTGCCAGGTTTGTTTTGCCCCCGTAACATTTTTTTGAGAAGATGCATCCCTGTATGTTTCACAGAACAAGCATTAAAGCAGGTTTGATTCTGCTTGTGACCATGGTCACCATAACCTGGCTGGACTCTATAGTCAGAGGTTCGAACTGAGGCTATGTCCTTAGCCAGTTATGACCAGGAGTGCATTGGAGGGATACAGCTGGCCTAATTCCATCAGAGGTAGGGTGGGTTTAAATCGGTCAGTACACCTTGACCAGTACCGCTTGACTTAGCTTGACTCTCCCAACAACATCCCAGGTGCCTCTGGTTTGCCCATCTACTATCTAACATTATGATATGCACTTTCACTTTTTTAAATAGATGTTTACAACCATTGGTGGCATTTAAAGGAATTGTTTGTTATATTAGCATTGGCTAACAAAGTAAACCAATGAGGAGGCACCATTTTTAATCCCCTTCAAACCCTGGTGCTGGTGTCAGTCTGTGCCTCATCAGAATAAAAGATTCTATAAGTGCACGATTTAGTCATTTCTGCAATAGGGTAACAAAGGGTTTGTAAATACTAATAACCATTGTTTTGGTTACCACAAAATGGTATATATGCATTTGTGTTTACACTGGCTGCAATTATCAGGCAACACTTGCTTATCTTTTACATATACAGTACTTGGAGGGTTATGCAGTGCTCTGAAATATGGTTCACTGGAGCTCAAATGCACTCACAGCAAAGAGATTGTAGAGGTTGTTTTCCCCAATGCTGTAATACGGCTAGGCCTATTAAGTATGCGTTTCATAAGGAGACATCCGATTCGTACTCTGATACGTGAGACTGTTAGCGGTAACATCCCATTACGAAAACATGACGGGGCTAAGAGGTGAGATTAGAGTACATTTGTCTGGGATTGGGCCTGCAGCCTTCTGCAATCTGGGAAAGCATAGCGCCAGCGAACTGGAATTTCAAAATGTATGCACAAAATGTAAAACGTCAGGAAACTGTGGAAATCAGGAAATCAGAAAACTGTGCAAATAACATTTTCGAAGCAGGTTATAGGTGATCACAAAAAAATAATAGAAGTTTTATTCTATTCTATTCTATTTTAATTATTTATTCGTTAAGATCACAGTATGTTGTTCTTCAATATCATGAGTAAATCCAGAAGTGTTAAACATTATTGTTACCAAGCTTATACTTTTGTTGTGTTATTGATCCCTTTGAACTCTTATTATTCATCTTAATGTACTTACGGTGACGTGACGTAGTCTGCCTGGATTGAGTACTGCCCTCTCAAATGACACTGCAAAACTCCTCTAGGTTGTCCTTCCATCAAAACCCAAAATCAAGTGACACTCACAAAAAATCACATGCTTTTGCAGGTGGACTTTGAAGATGGCATCATTGTTTATTTAGTTAGTGACAGATATATATTCAATAGTAAATACAATGTCAGAGATAATACCTGCTAGAGGTCATTCTGAATTGAAAAGGTTGTCCTAGGTCAAACTGAAATTTACCAAAGGTGAAATATGTCATTGTTGATGCCTTCCAGGTACCATTTTTAGTTTTGAATCATTACCTGTTTCTTATCCACCACCACAGTGAGAAATGACTTATTCTTTACAGACTACCTTAAATCTGTACTCATTTACACAATTAATTGATTGGTGTATTTTTTATAAATTAGGTAATTTGATATTAGATAGGTTGAAGTGTTATCACATAAGTTTGGTCATATGTATGGAAATCAGAATTCTAGCTGTGTTGGAGGAGAAACAGCAACACGCACGCAGGGCATAATGGCACTGAGACAAATTGCAGAGGAGAGAGAAGAGGGGTGGGAGTGATTAATCTGAGATTGTCAGGTTGTAAATGATCCTGTCACTCCTCTTTTCAGCTACTCTGAACAGCTAGCACAGATCAGTCTGTGAGGAGACTTTCCCTTGTAGTGATACAAAGAAAATAACACTCAGGCAATGTGCTTGTCCAAATATATAATGCTATAAGTCTAGTTGAAGTCAAACTACCTTGTAGCTTCCTCAAACAAGTCCAGGAGGTATGTTAGACTTGACCTCCCCCTGAGAAAACGCATTGGCTATCCCTTAAGATAGTATTATTTTTCTGGAATAATTACAATTTGTCCTTAATAATACATTCCAGTATTTTACATGAGATGCTGACAGGCCTATTGTTCCCTGGGTCAGTGAAAGGGATTAACAAAGTGAACTGGCAACAATCTTTCAGGTTCAGTTAGCAGAACAAGAGGGCACAGGTGTAAATTAGTGAAAGGTAAATAATGGGATAATGGGATAATGGTGGAATAATTGGAGCCATACTGTGTGTCTTTGGACACTGTGGTTCACTGCTGCCACCCTCTGGTAACTCCCCGGATACATAACAGTACTGTCTGTGTCTGATCTGGATTCCCCATCTCTCAAACTTATTGGACTTTTTCAAAGTTTTCACATTTTCAAATCGTCACAGAAATTCATTGCAATATTCATGGCATCGAAAAGCCACCATCATAAACATCCTGCACCAGTCCAGTTGATGCTATACTGGCAAAGTATGTAGCAATGATGTGTCATAGATGTCTGAACATACCTATTTCTGTACAAAACTGACAGTATGAGGGATACCTTAGTATCCACAAGGCACAACAACAGGTGCGATAAGCTCACTGAACAAAAACTAAGGGAGCTCATGCAGTCTTATTCTGGCTTTACCTGGGGACTTTACCTTTGGTACTGGATGTTAATTGGCTCAATTCAGGGCTCTGAGCTCTGCTCCATTTAAACAATTCAAATCGAATGCTTTGATAATGTCACGCAAAGCACAAATAAAATCTCCCCACTACCGCTCTCTCACTTCCCTACTCTTCAGAAGACATGGTGACACAATCACGCGTTTGTAATACTCAATGACACAGGTTTCATGAGAGCAATAGAAAACATTGAGGTGCAACAGCCTTTCGTAGATGAAAAGCATTGAACATGACATTTCAGCATATGGCCTAGAGGAAGGAGGGGAATATTGACTAAAATAAAATTTCTAGGTTGGCCATGAAACACCTAATTGTGCGGATTGGGGCCCAGCTGAATGAGACTAGCTTTTGTTGTCAGAGAACAGTTCATGATCAATATGTTTCTTCTATTTTAGAAGGTAGGTAGAGAATGGTGCTAAATTAATTAACATTTTGGAATTATATTAGTTACTTATACATTTAAGCCATAAAATAAAAGTGAAAAGAAAACTGTAAAATTAATCATTTAAACCAGGGCTTGTCAAACTCTTGGTTTAAAACTTCTGGTTTTAGTTCCAGGTGAACTATCTACATCCCTGTCTATTGAGCTGTGAGAGCTGTTGTCAATAAAGGATTACAGGATATACACATGATTTATTGATTGATCTAATGAGATTTGACCAGATCCAAACTATAGGTGGCTCAACCCAGCTTTGGTAAATACCCCTCTGGTTAGGGAAACAAACTTAACAGCTGCCTATGGGAAACAATGGCTCATAAAAGCAAAAGCAATGAGCCCAATCTGCATTCGGAATAAACAAAACACTGTGCATGTTCTTATCACCTGTCTCATTGAATTACTAGTGGAACATATTTTTAGAGATCATTCAAGGAAGTTTGACTTAGACTTTATGTTTCAGTATGGTGTTTGCACACATAGCATTGATCCCACACATATATCTGAGCACAATATACTGTCAACACATGCAGTGTAGTCACATATAGTAGCCTTACCAATATGGTATATCAGTTGTGCATATTAAAACTTGTTTTTATATTTTTAACAATAATGATGAAAACGGCTGTTGGCTATTATGTGACTTTGTGTGTGCCCCTTTTGTATTTTGCTCCCTTCTCTGTGTCTCTGATAATCTCAAATCAAGGTCGCTGTGAATTTCTACTTGCGAGACGAGAGACTCCTAAGCCAAGTGATAAGAAGTTTGGCCACCCGTCATATTTATCGAGGGACTGGGCCTACAATGGACTCTTCTTCCACCTTTCTTTGGTTTGCCTAATGTCAAAGAGTCACTTATCAATCATACAATCATGCCTAGTATGATCAATCCAATCACCTCATTCCAAGGATATGGATTTTTACGCACATGCACACACACGCACATGCACACACACACACACACACACACACACATATGTGCGGGCCCCCACATGTCTCACAGATACATATACACACACATACTCCCAATGGAAAGCTTAGGAAAGGAGAATGACTGTTGATTGGTAGGGTAGAATGATGTCACATAATGTGTTGAATTTGCATTGGATCGCACACCCCCACACCCTCATCTGTGTCTCCCCACAAATTGAATTTTGTGTATGAAGTTTAAACTATACATTAAATTTGGTAAACTTGTAAAATATATAATTCCAGGACCTCCTTTTTGTTTAAACTTTTCAATATTTTCTTATACCTCAAACAAAGCTCACTGGCCATATCTGTACTAGACAAGGCTATTTTGAAACAACAGAGAACCATTTTAACGGTCAAGTCCTGTTGAGGAAACGTTACACAACAGAACAAACCTCCAGCGTTAATATTGTTTTGTAAAACCACACCAACACTATTACAACAATGTAGCAAAAAGGGAAGTACAAATTGTATGTAATTTTGCAAAGCCAAGGTATCTTGCCATGAAACATTATATTAAATCGTGGAGAGGGTGGCCTGGATTCCATCAACATTTTTCCTTGACTTTGACTTCATTAAAACATTTTTTTTATTTTTTAACAGAAAGTGTTTGTGAATGAAAGTGTTTGTGAATGATAATTTAGAAAAAAGCTGCACATGGGCATGCAAGATCATGGGTGTGTTCAGTTGCAAAAATACATTGCAGATTGTGCACTGTTACACCTCTGCAAACAAGGCGTTTGGTAGCAACGGTCAAAAAACGTTGTGCTTGCTGAACACCCCAGATTTGTATTTTAAATGACTGCTCAGCGGGCGGCTTTCTGTGAAGATTTAACTGGCATCTTGTCACTTTACTGAATTACAGGATAAACATCCGGCTGCAGAAAATCCGGGGTCGTATTGATGGGTTAAGGAATTAGGGAGTTTGGATTGGGGAATTAACCAGAATTAAATGACAGCATTTGGGAAGGCGTCTTTTTGGCTGCGACATCCAACACTCGAGGGTGTCCTTAAATTGGGAACCCTACTGCTCTGTGCAGAAAATGCAAAAACAATTAAGGATTCATTTGTGGACAGCGCACAATGTTGGCGTTAGATTGTTCAGTAGCTTTCCCATTGCCTCATCGCGAGTAGGAGGAGCGAATGGCGAGACATTCTTGTCCACTGCTGTCCGTGGCTTAGTCTTCCAAGTTCAATTTTACCATGGCTGGGTTTATGATCTACTTTCTGACTATTTTCCTCTCCGTACTTTTGACTTTTTGCCTGTTCTGGCACCCAAGAAAAAGGTAAGGTTGAATACACTTCATAAATTCCACATCGCGGTAAACTTGTAAAAGTATTCTAAAACAGAAACGATTCACCGTTCCCGTAAAAAACCGTGAGAGTTCTGAAACTCAAGTGTGCTACGCATGAAATTCAGATTGAGACGGATATAATGATAGAATACCCAGATGCAAATTGGAAATGCGTTGGACAATGTTGTAATGGATTAATCGTATTACGATAATGTCGCCTATAGGCACAGGTTGAAAATGTTCACATATTTACATTACATTTATTTGCGAGGACATGAGGAGGGATCAGTCCTTTATCATGTAATCATTGACATTGGATGAATAGGCAGTATAGCTCCAACTCAGTGTGCATGCAATATGACGAGTAAACCTTTAATAAAAGCATGTTCATGTGTTCATTCTGTACATGTCCACGTTTTCAATTAATTCATTAAACTCCTTTAAGTTAAAAAAAAGAAATCTGCACTGAATTGATTTTGATAGGTGTTGTATTTCATTTTAATTTGATATTGTTGAATCATTTATACATACTTGAAAGTGTGAACAACTGGAATATTCTCCCAATGCTTGGAAAGACTGAGAAAAGCAAGATGCATGCTAAATAGTTTTTTTTTCATGAAGGGTTATTCCATTATCACCTTAGTGAAGGAGAAAAGACATTGACTCAACAACATGTCCATGGAGGCGTCACTGGTTAATCAGTGCTGATTCTGTGTACTCATGCAGCTTTACTGATGTTAGTTCAACATCAGTTCAGTCGGCAAAATGATGTCAGATCAACTGCAGCTATGAAACAAGGTGTCCTTTTGATATTGATTCCAAATGTCATGTTTACTGATTTAACATCCATTTGCTATCTGAGAATTTCAGCAGCTAAAGGGAAGCACACTAAATATTGTTTCAAGGAAGGTGAATGTTAAGTATAATAAGCCAATAATAAATGCATACACAGCTGTATCATACTGTACACCTCCTGTCCTACGATGTGCCCATCGTGCAGTGTCATGATCTTTATGTTTAAGCAGAATGCTAATTTGTCCCTGGCCTATTTCTCTTTCCTTCCCAGTGTTACAGGTGTGGTATGCAGCTGCCAACAACAATGTCTATCGCTGTATTACTGCACTGATATCTTGAGTGAACTATGATTGTTCCTACCATGTATTAATGCACATATTGTAAGTCGTTCTGGATAAGAACATCTGCTAAATGCTTAAAATGTAAAATGTAATGTTCTCTTCCCCCAACAGGCAACCAGGTGAACCTCCACTGGAGAAGGGATGGGTCCCTTTCCTTGGAGTTGCACTTGAATATGGGAAAAATCCCCTTGCCTTCCTGAGATCAGCCCAGAGGAAACATGGAGATATTTTCACTTGTAGACTTGCTGGGAAGTACTTGACGTTCATTACAGACCCATTCTCATACAGCGCTGTATTTCGCCAGGGAAGGAACCTTGACTTTCAAAGGTTTGCCATTGCGTTCTCATGCAAGGTAACTGAAAGAGGCTGGGGTCACACAAAGACCGAAGTGTCAGTGCATGCAATGCACATATTAGGCAATTAAATTAATTGTGAAAGAAGAAATGGTTATAGAGAGTAAGCCAGCTTGCAGTAGGTGGTATTCTTTGCAATCAAATTATTTTCCTTTCATTCCTTGTCTCCTCTAACTTTTACCTAATTATTTGCCTTGGCAACAGAGTGTAACAGCACAAGGATTTCCTAGCTCCAACATTCCTCACTTGAAAGAAGCTGAAACAAAGAAAGGAAGCACTATAAACTAAGTTGTTTTTAAGTAATTTCCTTGTACACTGTATTTGCAAAATGCATAATCTGATATGCAATCATTAGCAATGAAAACAATCGTAATGTCGCTGCACTTTGCCAGTAGCTCCCAAATAATTATCTTTTCATATTTCATATAACAATTTCATTCATTTGGAGTTCATGGTGGATTATGATTGTTAATTATTCTGAATGATAAACCAGATATTTTTAATAATATCACTGCATGTTTAATTTACCCACCTGCCCCATTCAGAGGCATGGTTTAGTGAAAGTGTTATTTTCAATAATATTGAAAAATGTAAATTTTTACAAATAACTGCCTCTATGTCTTGGTATTCCATTCGATTTTTGATGTCTTTGTGTCTTAGGTTTTTGGACATGCAGATTTCACCGATCCTCTATACAGTGGCCATTACAAAGATGTCCATTCCATTTTTCGTCAGACGCTTCAAGGCCCGGTCTTGCAAGAGTTAACCTCTGGCATGATGGAAAATACACAGATCGTAATGCAGAGAAATGACAAGTCTGGATGGATGACGGAAGGGCTGCGAAGTTTCACCAATCGAATCATGTTTGAGGCCGGATATCTGACGTTTTTTGGCAAGGAGGAAAATGCCACAGCAGCAGAAGACAGCGCTGCAAAACGGCTCTTGATGCAGAAAGCCATTGAGGACTTCTTTGTGTTTGACAAGGCCTTCCCTGAGATGGCTGCAGGGCTGCCCATTCGCTTTTGCATGAGAGCTTTTAGAGCACGAGAGGCCTTGGCTGAGTTGTTTTATCACAAGTACCTGAAAAGGAACCAGAAGCTGTCAGCGCTCATCGAGCGAAGGATGCATGTTTTTGACCAGATGGAACAAATGGATGAACTGGGAAAAGCAAGAACCCACGTGAGCATACTGTGGGCATCTCAAGCCAACACCCTACCTGCAGCTTTCTGGAGCCTTTATTACATGCTAAGGTGAAAGTCCACATAACCTGCCATAGGTCCAATTTCTAATAGTGTTCCATGTTCTCCTATTTATTGTCAGATTAATAAAACGTTCCATTATAATCATTATGAAAACTATTATTCATTATTCATATTATTCACTTGTTTATTTATACCAGGGCGGCACGGTGGTGCAGTGGATAGCACTGTTGCTGCACAACAAGGTCCCGGGTTCAATCCCGGCCGGGGCCTTTATGTGTGGAGTTTGCATGTTCTCCCCGTGTCCGCGTGGGTTTCCACCGGGTATTCCGGTTGTCTCCCACAGTCCAAAGACATGCACATTAGGCTAATTGGAGAATCTAAATTGCCCGTAGGTATGAGTGTGTGAGTGAATGACGTATGTGTCCTGCGATGGATTTGCAACCTGTCCAGGATGTATTTCTGCCTCTCCCCCAATGCATATTAAACAATATCCAGCGACCCTGACCAGGAATAAGCGGGTTAGATCATGTATGAATGAGGATATTTATACCATTATGGAGGGTGGTTGCATCTTGCATCTTACACATTCTGTTATAGAGACAGACATTTACAGAACAACTGGACTACATTGTTCTAAGATTCAAGAGCCCCTATCTGGAACTGTATTCTGCCTACTACTCCACATGAATCACAAGCTTTAGGGTAGAATGAATCCTCTTACTCATTGATGGCAGCCATGTCTTTCTAAGGCAAGTTTTCTTTTCATGTATTAAAACCAACGTGTTGTGCAAAGAAAAATTGAATGAATTTATTTTATTTGAAGTAAAACCAAAAATAATGTCAGGAGTTATTTTTGTTCGAACATTTTGTGGAGTGATGCAAATTCCTCTCGGTCTTTTCATACTTCAGGTCACCCGAAGCCCTGAAAGCTGCTCAAGACGAAGTAGACAGAGTAGTAAAGGAGTCAGATCTAAAGGCAGTCAACCCTGGGACACCACTGATCCTCTCTAAAGACAAACTGGATGGCATGTCTGTGTTGGGTGAGTTGCTCTGCCTTCCTCGATAAGAGGTCGGTCAACCGACCTGTCGGGGATTACATTAAATATAAAGTCTTAACCATGGCAATGAACATCTGTTCCAGAAGTTATCTTGGAAAGGGGGGGACTCCCTCTTCCACTTCCACTTTAATCCATGCCATTTTCTTAATTTCACACTTACGGTATCTTGTGGTGTTCTACACCACTGAGTTTCATGAAATTCAAAGGATGTTCCACTTTACTAACAAAGGTTACTCAACCTCATAAAAAGTATGAAGAAACGTGTCCTGTGTCTAATGTAGAAAAATCCATAATCATCATAGAATATGACCATATAATAATATATTTTTTCATTCTGGGCAATTTCAGGAAGCATAATAGAGGAAGCCTTCCGTCTTTGCAGTGCATCAATAATGATTCGTGTAGCAACCGACAACTTCACCTTGACCTTAGATTCAGGAATGACAGCAGACATTCGTGAAGGAGACTACATTGCTTTGTACCCCCAGATGATACACATGGATCCAGAAATCTATGATGATCCCACGGTATGCCTTAGTCACTCAACACTAAAGGGTCATTCCCATTGATCTGCTATTCACTTAGCACATTAAAAAAAAGATAAATAATACAAATGATCTTTTTTCCCTTCCCAGGAATTTAGGTTTGACAGGTATTTGGATGAAAACGGACAAAAGAAGACGGATTTCTACAAGAACGGGAGAAGGCTGAAGTACTATCTGGTACCGTTTGGTTCCGGGGCCAGTGAGTGTCCGGGTCGCTTTTTCGCAGTCAATGAAATAAAGCAGTTTTTGACTTTGGCTCTTTGCCACTATGAAATGGAGTTGGAGAATGTGGCAAGTGCTCCCCTGACCACAGACAGCACCCGCGCAGGTCTTGGAATACTCCCACCCAAACAGGATGTTCCCCTCCGATACCGGATCAGAGAGTGTACCGGTGAAGGAGGGGAAACCTCACATTAGCTAACTCATGGCTTTTTCACGTGGCTTTGTTTACTGTTTGTGCATTTCACAATGTGTATTTGCCATTGAGTCTTCGTGGGTGGGTTTCCATAGCACATTTTACAGTTTTGCTTCAGCTAGAGATGCTGGGCCATGTCTAGGCTGCTATTTTGAAATACATTTTCCCAACGTGTCTATTAGACACATGCGCGCTGATTGCTGTTGTGTTTGTGTCACTGTTTAGCGTGGCATGTCTTCACTCTCTACATAGGTGTGTTGTCAGGGGCGATTCTAGGATTTGACCTTTAGGGGGGGCTCAGCCCCCAATGAGAATGTGAGATGTACACATGCAAAGCACAAGCCTACACTTTTAATTAATTTACTGTTACATTCCCCAAAACAAAAACACCACAATGGTAGTCGCTCTCAAAATTGAAATACCACTCTCTATCTGTGGTATTTTAAAAAAATGGATATTAAATAAAAATGTTTTTTAGAAAAGAATGACTAAACATTTTCAGGGGGGCCGAGATGAAAGACAGGGGGTCTAAAATTGCCACTGTGTGTTGTCACAGAAGCACTTGAACACTCTACACTGCATGATATTACTTGGTGAAATTTTACTTAGTGTTTTTTACTAATCACACAGGACTTGTCACACCCACAGTATATGAATGGTGACTGCATACCACCAGTGAAATCATTAGTCATTTTAAAACTAGTGAAAACTGAAATATGATACAGATAATATGATCACTGCTATGCTGCTGATGTCAAGCACTTGAGAGAGTAATTGTCGGCATTTAAAAAGTGTCAATGTCAACACGTACTCAAAATGTCTGCTGTCATTATTAATACCCAAGGTACTAAGATGCAAAAATTAAACCAAGGCACATTGTGAATTAAGGTTCACTTTCACTTTTACTGTAATGTACTGCACACACATCTTTATGAAATAAAAATTGTGTTAAGCACTATTGTCATGTTGTCATACCTTTACCTGCTACTGACTTTTAAAGAAGCCTTTAGTATGAGCCTAGGGAATTCCAGTTTGAGCTTAGGAGCCCTGCACTTCAGTACAGCAATTCCTGGCTTTTAAGGAGCAAAGCTTTATAAACTCTATTTTTTGGTTATTACAACCGCCATCTAAATTGAGGAAAGTACAACTATAAATACACAGGAATGCATTATGCAACATTATTATGCGTTTTCCCTGATGGTTGTGTTCATAACAAGCGGAAGGAGGGCTTTACATGACCGACCGGGGTCGGAGGCTGGGGCCCTGGGCCACTGAGGTGGACGCAAATTGGCCACCATGGTCGTGAGTGGGCAACGGGCGCTCCTAGAGGCAAAGTAATAGTTCTGCGCGCGATACCGCATGGATTTTCAGATGCGATGTACAAGGTCGCAACCCTGGCTGTATATTAGAGCAACATCCGGAGCAGGGAAGCGGACTGCGCAGTTGCTGTGCAGTATCTGCAATTTATCGTTGGTGATATTTTAATCGAAAGGGAATACAGCTAAATTTCTAGGTTGTTATCAGACAGAGAAAAAAGAAGAAGGAAAAACCGAACTGCAGCCATATTTAGCATCTTCAAGGTGAGTGACAGCGTTTGATATAGTGCTTTATTTTCTGAGCTTTAGTGTGTGTGCCTGCTAGCTTTACAGACATCCAAAATAAATCTTATAAACTGTATTTGGAAGTAATGTAAATGTAAAACACATATCGATGTAATATGTCTAATGTACATCCTATTTATCTCCGTGAGTGAATTAGCGTTTGCATATAAGGGGTTTTGAATCTCAAGATTAAATGTGCTCTTGAAAAGCAAGACCGTATTATTAAATATGCCAATTTATTGATAAATACATTTTGTTGGAATACAATTTTGTAATTATTGGGCGATTGTTTAGCTATTTGTTACCTAAAAAGAGAAACGTAAACAGCTCAGAATTACAGCCTCGTTTCCGTCCCAAAACAATATTTTTAATACGCTTAATTCGTAGCTTGTATGAACTCACATGTCCCACTATTGATGCCTTATAATTTCACTGTCCTGCTTCAAATATTATTTGATAAAAAATGTGGGCGAAGATGTATGATTCAAAAATACATGTATTTTCTATAATACTGGGCGTTTGAGTCTATTATGGCAGAGAGGATCACCCACCCTCCGTTTTTTTCCAAGTGGCCATGGGTAGTATTTACCTTTATCCCTGAGTAAAATGCTTTGACTAATATTTACATCATTTTACATTTACATTTTATTATTATTATTTGACAATGCATTAATGGTACTGTATGGCTATATGAACCAATCTTCGACCTATCGTATTAATATTTGTTTCGTTAAAGCCCTAGAGTTGAATAAATCAGGCGAACAATTTCAATATTCCCAGCACCCCCTCTCAAAACAAAGGTGTAGGGCAGACATGCGCATGGTTTACGCCCCTACAGTACCATAGCGATTTCCCGATATATGCTTTATCTTCCAGGCAATCAATCAAGTGTATCTTAAAAATGTCGCTGTATCCGTCGTTAGAGGACATGAAGGTGGATAAATTCATGCAGGTAAGATGGACATTTAAGCCTATATCTGTCTTCAGAGTGACTGTCAATATGGAATGATCAGTATGTTCGTAGTTTTTACTCTTCATAAGGAATTGCCAAACATATCGCTACGTTTTAGTATGCCGGTGTATTTTGTTTTCGGTTTGCGTTTGTATTGATATTTTTTCAATTTTAAAATGTTCTGTTAGGCACAGAGTGCTTATGCAGCAAGCCCATCAAAGCCAGCTGCACTGCCAGAGGCACCTAATCTGAATTCTGCTGAGGAGAGCAATGGTAAGATATTGTTTTATAATGTATCATGCCGACTATGGAGAGAAACTTTGAGGTGTTTAGGATGCTGCAAACCTTTACGCCACATCTACACATTAAACAAGTAGCATATATGTATTGCCACTTACATAACCTTGTCTGTATGGTACAATTAATACACAAGTTGTCTTAGGAGGAAGGTCAAAAGCAGTGCTGACTTAAATCATGTATTGATTATGCATTTGACTAATAGTTCTATAGATTACATCTGCCACATCCCCTCTCCTTTTTACTTATCTTCAGATGTAACCAATTCTAACTGGAGCCATTCAGTATACTTATATAATACATAGATGCATGTGGGAGACAAATAAAACAATGGCACAATGGCACAAACAATGTAGGAAATGGATGGCATTGGTTACTTGCCCATGTCCTGTCCCTCAAGCCAGTGGCATTTTGATATGCATCTTGCAGGTGCAGATCACTGTAACAAATACAAGACACTGGTATAGTAAAGAAATCAGCATCTGCATGACAATGTCACTGTATACTTGTGTTAAATATTTCAAATAATTCATAAACACAATCAAAATGTAAACCTACTATAGATTTTGCTTTGTGCATACATTACCACCCTACATTTTTACCAGTATTGTTTTCTGTGACAGCATTGCACTTCTGCTGAAACTTTAAAATGTGTTGCTACAGTACTTATGCTGCAAGTGAACTAATCAAGTTCAAAAGTGAACAAGCCCGAAATGAACAAATACAAAATACAGTTACCAATAATGGTTTAGGTTTACTCAACTACTGAGAGGGCAAGGTAAACGGCAATAAATACAAAGCCATTCTGAGTGATCACCTTCATCCTATGATGAAGCATTTCTATCCTGATGGGACTGGTCTCTTCCAGGATGACAATGCCCCATCCACAGGGCACGAGTGGTCACTGAATGGTTTAATGAGCGTGAAAATGATGTAACCCATATGCCATGGCCGTCTCAGTCACCAAATCTCAACCCAATTGAACACTTGGGATTCTGGATAGGCGCCTGAGGCAGCGTTTTCCACCATCATCAACAAAACACCAAATTTTAGAATTTCTCATGGACGAATGGTGTTGCATTCCTCTGATAGAGTTCCAGACACTTGTAGAATCTATACCGAGGTGCATTGATGCTGTTCTGGAGACTCGTGGTAGCCAACACCCTACTAAGACACTTCATGTTGGTGTTTCCTTTATTGCTGTGAGAGGACTGAATTGGTTGTACACTTATAATACCCATATTTGATATCGTCATGCAGAACCCTTATATCCCCCAAAAATGTCATTATCAGGAATGGAAAAACTGTTTCGTTTTTCTTTTCCATTTACCAACACGACATTATGGTTTTGTCACTTGGGTTTTTGAGCCAACTTTATTAGTTATTGAGTTATGAGACATTTTCAGTACAAAGAGCAGGATGAACTTTCAATGTGTGTAAAAAAACAAAATGCGTTTTTGTCTGACGCTAATGAACAGGTATTCATAATAAGCCAAATACAGTACAGTACACCAAATATGTCTTTATATTCCATAAGGCAGTTTGACTGGAACTGCATTTCTCATACTTCATTGTTCCACAGGCCTTTACCCCAAACTGTACCCAGAGCTGACCGAGTTCATGGGCCTGAACCTCACAGAGGAAGCTGTGCTGCAGGCGTTCTCGGGGGTCCCTGCCGAGGACTACTCCGGGGTAATGTGTCTCCTACGAAACAATGCAAAGGGCGATGCCTTCCAGTGCCGATTTCACTTCTTAAAATCAATATGAGCAGCCATTGGGCTGAATAATAGAAAAACACCCCAAATATGTCTTTAACATGTACTCTGTGTATTTGTGTCTCAAATGACACAAAGTGCACAAACACAGCATTACAGCAGCCTCTAGTATTAGTGTTTTGAGTTATATTGTACCTTTTTTTAAATGATCCCTTTATTTCCCAGAAATACAGCTCGTGATAATCCTTTATTCCTTTGTGTTTCCCTCGCTTTTATGTCTTGTGCTATTTGTGCCTAAACCCAATACGTCCCTTTTCTTTCCTTACCTGCAGCAAATTGCTACAAGGTCATCAGCTCTGAGTTACAGGAGCGCCCCGATCACAGGGAACGACTGTGGAGTTCGCAGGGCTGAAATAAAGCAGGGAGTGAGGGAGGTGATCTTGTGCAAGGACATGGAGGGCAAGATTGGTCTGCGCTTGAAGTCTGTGGATAATGTAAGACTCTAATGCAGTCATAAAACAAGAGGACACTTTGAATCTAGAATTGTTAAGGTTTATTTTTAATGTAACCGTTGAAAGAGTTTGAGTAATGTTGATGTAAGAATTATAATAATAATAATATAATTATGTATATTCCATAGAAAATGATTTATTTATATATATATATATAGTGGGGAAAATAAGTATTTAGTCAGCCGCCAATTGTGCAAGTTCTCCCACTTAAAAAGATGAGAGAGGCCTGTAATTTTCATCATAGGTATACCTCAACTATGAGAGACAAAATGAGAAAAAAATCCAGAAAATCACATTGTCTGATTTTTTAAAGAATTTATTTGCAAATTATGGTGGAAAATAAGTATTTGGTCACCTACAAACAAGCAAGATTTCTGGCTCTCACAGACCTGTAACTTCTTCTTTAAGAGGCTCCTCTGTCCTCCACTCGTTACCGGTATTAATGGAACCTGTTTGAACTCGTTATCAGTATAAAAGACACCTGTCCACAACCTCAAACAGTCACACTCCAAACTTCACTATGGCCAAGACCAAAGAGCTGTCAAAGGACACCAGAAACAAAATTGTAGACCTGCACCGGGCTGGGAAGACTGAATCTGCAATAGGTAAGCAGCTTGGTGTGAAGAAATCAACTGTGGGAGCAATTATTAGAAAATGGAAGACATACAAGACCACTGGTAATCTCCCTCGATCTGGGGCTCCACGCAAGATCTCACCCCGTGGGGTCAAAATGATCACAAGAACGGTGAGCAAAAATCCCAGAACCACACGGGGGGACCTAGTGAATGACCTGCAGAGAGCTGGGACCAAAGTAACAAAGGCTACCATCAGTAACACACTACGCCGCCAAGGACTCAAATCCTGCAGTGCCAGACGTGTCCCCCTGCTTAAGCCAGTACATGTCCAGGCCCGTCTGAGGTTTGCTAGAGAGCATTTGGATGATCCAGAAGAGGATTGGGAGAATGTCATGTGGTCAGATGAAACCAAAATAGAACTTTTTGGTAGAAACTCAACTTCTCGTGTTTGGAGGAGAAAGAATGCTGAGTTGCATCCAAAGAACACCATACCTACTGTGAAGCATGGGTTGGAAACATCATGCTTTGGGGCTGTTTTTCCGCAAAGGGACCAGGACGACTGATCCGTGTAAAGGAAAGAATGAATGGGGCCATGTATCGTGAGATTTTGAGTGAAAACCTCCTTCCATCAGCAAGGGCATTGAAGATGAAACGTGGCTGGGTCTTTCAGCATGACAATGATCCCAAACACACCGCCCGGGCAACGAAGGAGTGGCTTCGTAAGAAGCATTTCAAGGTCCTGGAGTGGCCTAGCCAGTCTCCAGATCTCAACCCCATAGAAAATCTTTGGAGGGAGTTGAAAGTCCGTGTTGCCCAGCGACAGCCCCAAAACATCACTGCTCTAGAGGAGATCTGCATGGAGGAATGGGCCAACATACCAGCAACAGTGTGTGGAAACCTTGTGAAGACTTACAGAAAACGTTTGACCTCTGTCATTGCCAACAAAGGGTATATAACAAAGTATTGAGATGAACTTTTGTTATTGACCAAATACTTATTTTCCACCATAATTTGCAAATAAATTCTTTAAAAATCAGACAATGTGATTTTCTGGATTTTTTTTCTCATTTTGTCTCTCATAGTTGAGGTATACCTATGATGAAAATTACAGGCCTCTCTCATCTTTTTAAGTGGGAGAACTTGCACAATTGGTGGCTGACTAAATACTTATTTTCCCCACTGTATATATATATATATGTATACTTTTTCACGTCCACATGACTCTGAAGATTTGAACCTTACCAATTATAAAATGTTTAATTGATTGGCTCGGGTTATTGAATTTTGCATTCAAAATATGAAGAAAAAAAGCATACATATTGTGCATACTGAGTTTGTGTGACTGAACGCACTGCACTTAACCAGATGGACAACACTACTGCAGTTAAAGAGAAACGCAGCGCAGGCGGTCTTTGTAGCTGGTTTGTACAGTTGTGACGCAGATGCGAGACTGCGCTGTGGCCGCTGTTTTTGGCAGGGCGTGTTTGTCCAGCTCGTCCAGGCGAACACGGCCGCAGCGCTGGGAGGCCTGCGCTTCGGGGACCAGGTGCTCCAGATCAACGGGGAGAACTGTGCCGGCTGGAGCACAGACAAGGCCCACAAGGTGCTGAAGAACGCGGCCGCCGAGAGGATATCGTTCGTGGTGCGGGACAGGTAGGGCCTCTCCCTGTGCATTATTTATCTCGGGTGACAATGGCGCCACTGAAATATTCATCTGGTACCTAACCCCGTTTCGACATCCCCCTGCCCCCCCTTCTTTGTGACAGGCCGTTTGAGCGCACCGTCACCCTTCACAAAGACCTCAACGGACAGCTGGGCTTCATCTTCAAAAAGGGGAAGATAACCTTCATCGTTAAGGACAGCTCTGCTGCCCGGAATGGCCTGCTGACTGACCACCACATTTGTGAAGTTAATGGACAGAACGTTATTGGGCTCAAGGTAACCAACCCATGACTGTGTTTGAACTCATTTAGCTCCAATAATGAGTACAGCACCAGTGGGCTTTTCCCTGACAACAGGTTCCTCTTAGTTATCAGTATCTCATCAGCCTTATTGTCAAGTATGGTTGTATAGGCTCACCTCAAAGCATCAATTATCACATGTTATTTCCCAGGCAAGAGTATCAAACATAAAACAAACATTAAGTTTGTCCCTCATACAGTCCTCTTGTAGTAGCAGCTGATAGATTCCTGAGCAATGCCTACTCTCAAGATGTGAGACCCATTTTCATCGGCACCATCACCATCACTCCTTCATCAGCTTCCATGGATCTTGTTTATGTGCTTGTTGTTGTTTGCATTAGATGACCAGTCTTGTGGGTGTTGGAAGGCAATGTACAATCAAATATAAACTAAGATAAAAAGGCACAAATGTTTTTCCTGTCTCTGTTCTTATAGGATCCTCAGATTTCCGATATTCTGAACTCTGCTGGAAATGTAATTACAATAACTGTCACGCCCACGGTTATCTTTGAACACATGATGAAAAAGTGAGTATCATTGATTACACATTACTGAAAACAAGGGCTCTCTGTGATTGGCATTTTGGCTCTCGTCTTCATCAGTGTGGAGTGTACCTGACACACACACACACACACACACACACACAATTGGTGGTTAACAGCACACATAAAAAGCATATATATATTTGTTTATAACGTTTAAATTATGTGAACAGCTAAAAAACATCAGAAACCCATCAAATATGAATTGTGTGTTTCTAATGTATAGTGCCTGTCTTCTGTATCTGTAGCTAGCACTTTTCTCATCTGCTCCACATTAAAGGGCTTTCTACCTCAATTCAAGGTCACATAAGGGCATATACAGTACTTTATAATACCTGTGTGAAACCTTTCAGCCCCCACTGACACCAAAGATGTCACCGTTACAGTGGACTATTCAAAACAGCTCAGGTGTAAAGTTACTTAGTTGCCAAAAGATTTCACACACTGCAATAAATATCTTGTTTGCTTGTTTAACAACCAATGATTTTGACAAGAAGCGGCTTGGGATATTTATCATTTTTTGAATCTGTTTATTAATAGTGACTGCAAAAGCCCCAGCAACCGAGCAAAGGCTTTATTTCCAAGCTTAAACTTAATTTAATTAAAAGTAACCAATATTTCCCCTTTCTGAAAAAAAACATACCGCGGGTGTAGTGGTTTTAATGTCCGACGCTGGCCATGGCGACCGGGGTACGATTCCCTGGCTGCGCCGGAGCCGGCTCTGGCCGGGAGTGCTACCGGGGGCAGCAATTGGCTGTCCGACAAAACGTTCGCTGCACACAACTCTGGGGTGCCGGAGTTACGGTTGTCGGCTTGGCAAGTACCGTCTCGTAAGAGACTATACTTTGCCTTCATCGCTGCCAGTCACAGGGCTATGGCAGCGAACTATGAAGGAGGGATTGACCTGTAGTGGTCAATCCCTGAGTATTGGGTATAATAGTGGGTGTAATTGGCTACCAAATAGGGATAAAATCGGGATAAAATCTTGAAAATATATATATTTTTTAAACATACCACACCTACTGTGGTCGCTGCAAACACGTCCAGCAAAACGAAGCTGACATTGCGGTCTTTTTATTGCAGGATGTCTTCGAGCATTGTGAAGAGCTTAATGGACCACTCCATCCCAGAGGTATAAAGTCCAGTGTGATGGGTTGGAGAAAGAAGGAAAAGAACCCCCTCCTGCTGGGATTTTAGCAGGCCCTGCTTTACCACTGCTTCCTGCCCCGAGACAGCCCTCCAAATCCTGTCTGTATCCTGTATGAGCCTGTATCACTTAAGAAAAGAGAAAAATTCTGCTGCGGATACTGAGTGAAAGTCGTCCCCCATCGTGCACATGCACAACTTGGAACTCAGCCACACCTTTCTTCAGCAGATCAATCATGCCTGTTTGCAAAATCTCTCAATATTTTGTAGCATTTGTGTTTCAGTTGCTGTCTGAAGCTATGACATCAAGACAGGACACGTTAAGCATGTCGTTTTAAGAAGAGGGTCATCCGAGCTTACATTTCTTTAATTAATTCATTAATTTATTCAAGCCTTTGTTCATGGTATGTCTAAAATATTTTCCTTTTATGTTTAATAAGCCTACTCTTGAGAACAATTTTATTTAATCTTTACTGTATTTCGAGGGGTAAAGCTTCTTAAGTATGTTCTGTTAGGTATTGTATTATAAGCCATACTTTGAATAATTTCTGCTACAGCTATCAAGTGTTGAAACAGTAAATAATGTTAACTCTACCCTAAACTACAAATGCACATTTTGGTTTACTGGTCTGTGACTGAACTCTCTCTTTGAAAGCCATTAAAAAATAAATTATAAAATTGTGGTTGAAATCCTTTTATATATAAGAAAAATAGGATTGATTATTTCAAACATAAAACTGAAGGTGAATATTAAATATCCTTTGATGCAATGTTGATCACTCATTCCACATGTTGTGAATACTCTTTGCTTAAGAAGCCTGGTTTTGTTTTATGGCGATGCTATTAAGACTGCATGCTATTTGGACTCATTTAGTAAATACAGTGTTACATATTTAGCACTTCCAAAAGATGGCAAAAATAAAATTATTTTATTTTTCAAAAAAGGAAAATGCAAAGGAGTATGAAATTGACTTAATATGAAACAAATACAAAGTCCAAATGTCACATTAACTTCATCCAGGAAAGACAAAATTTGAATAAGTAATACAGTATTTATCCTAGTCTAAACAAAATGAATGTAATTTATGAGCAGTACCTAAAACAGATTTTAAAATGTACTGTTGAAATTCCTCAAACAAAACCAAAAACGAAACGCATCCTAGCCCAGGAGTTTCATGACGATGCATCATTTAAAGGAGTGGCAAATTGAGTCAGCCAGCCAGCCAGCCAGTGAACAAAGGACTTCTTCTATTCAGTGAATGGACAGCAGGCCACTTCTTCCCTCAGTGACCAGAGCTACTGCACCATATTGGTGTTTTCCCCAGATGCACTTCCCATTTAAATCACATTACTTGCTCACAACAGCTGATAACATAGTCCTCAGAAGCCTTCATCTCCTGCGGTTATTCTCCAAATTAACATAAAGCCCTGTATTTAAACTCAATGTGCACATCTACAGGTAGTGGCCAAAAACGTGGAAAAATCTATATGAAATCACTTAATAGGGTGACTTCTGACTGTGGTATCCTGTTCTGTAGAATTCTCGACAGACCGCCCTTAATTAAACTGCCTGCTTAAACCCTAGATCGAAATTTGCAGTCAATTGATTTGCTCATCTGTTTAGCCTTGTACCTCAAATCAATGCACGAACATCACGAACCAGAAGTGTGACCATAGTTGCCCTTTAGTGATGATGTCTTTCTCTCAGAGTTCCATGCTGACATCACCTTAGACTCTTTTCCCCATGAAGAATCTGCAAGTTGAGGAGTCTTCATCACTAAAGTTCCTGCCAAACGTGCCCCAACATTCACTCCTCTTTCGAAGTCACTGAGGTCTTATCTTCTAGCCTTGAGCCATAGCCATACATTACCAGGCACCAAAAATTCCAGGCAGGTCTGCCTATAATTATATAATTATAGGCAACCAGACCTGACATGACCCTGAGCATGGTGGTATGTTAATTGCTTAATTAACTCAGGAATAACACCAGAGATGCTAACATTGGAATCCTGTCAAGTGCAGCGAGTGAAGCAAGCAGTGCACATATTGGGTGGGGTCCCGCCATAGGGCTTCTGCATGCTCGAAGGACAACAACACGGCAGCAACACAACCAAGGCTCCACAACATCAGCGCAACCTTTGCGACCTATGCAGAGGGGGTTTCAGAGGGTGTCGCGTACCTAGCACAAAAATCAAACTCACAACCGCAGCACAACCGTTCACGTAGATATTGCGCATCATTGATTGGTTTGTTAATGAATGGAGGCAGAGCAGTCATAGTTCATAGGTCACAGTTCATCGAGCTAGTAGCTAACGATATAGATAGCTACCATCATTTGTTCGACACGGTATAAAATGAACCAGCTTCAGGAAAGATTGGCTGATGAAGTTTGAATGTGTTTCCCTGCTTTCATGAAAACTTTATCAACCTTGTTCAATACATTGACACGTAGTGTACAGAAGTGTAAGGACACCGTGTTGCATTGGCTGCACATACCCTTTGCAGAAGTATAAATTGGAGAGTGCTTGCGACATTGTTGCATTGTGTGAACCAAGAAGAAGCCGCACAAGTTACGTAGAAGCCTGCAGAAGCCCTTAGGGCCCCTGGTGGGCTCCAGGGGTAATGCCCTGGCAGGGTGCCAGGGGGCAGGGCCCCTGGAAGCTCCTGGGTTTTAGGTATTTTCAAGCCTTTAGGAGGGGGTTCCTTGCACACATTTTTTAGTTACCAAATGTTTATTTTCATTTGTCAAAAAGTACTTCTATAGTTCTATATTCTCTTAAAATTTTAAAAGAAAAATAAAGAATTTAATGGCAATTTCAATTTCATGCACTACTCTTTAGCAATAAAGAGATGATCCTTTACAACAACAAAATCAACACTATTTATAAAGTACTTTAACTCTCACCTTACTGACTGCTACTAGTGCTTGTTCACTGTGTTTCTCCTTCAAAATCAGCTGCTTGTCCTTCCTGTTTTGCATTGCTTAAAACGTTGTAGGTTACCGTTGCTTGCTTTGCGCTTCTGACCAAATCCTTACTATAGTCTCTTTGGTAGCAAGGAGCTGATTGCAACAGTGACTGCAAAGTTTTCACATTCAGGCTAGGCCGAAATTCTGTTTTGTTTTTCCGTACTATGCTGAAAGTTCTTTCACATGATGCATTTGAGTGAGGAATAACCGCATGGTCTCACGCTGCTATCGGTAAATTATGTTCCACAATGAAGTGAAGTACAGTTCAGCTCTTGTAACATCTTCTTCGCTACCTTGTTTGACAAGTCAACATAGTACTGGAACCCGAACGAGCCCTCCTGATTTACGTGTTTTTTACTGCCAATATGCCGCCGAATATCATCCCGACCACCATGTTCAACATAAATCTACATACCTTGCAACATGCATGATAAATTCCTTTTAGCGATTAACTGATGCATGACCACTCGGCACAGTATTCCGATTTACATTTCTGCAACCAATTCTTCGTCTTCCTCTGTTTATCCTCCGCCATTTTGACTGTTGACATACGAAGTCGCACGTGTACATTCTAGTATGGACTACTACACTTTGAATGACACTTGTACCATTTGCGGCAAATTCGCAGACACGTATTATTGGGGGTGAAAAACACTCGTTCGTCAGCTGCAGCGCTAGCGGGTACATGTGTACACGTTTTATTTCCAAATCCAAGAGCATAAGGCACTTGGCCGTAAGGTCGGGAGTTGGGCTGATTTTCCAGGAGCCTCCCTGCAACACCTGTGTGGAAGCACCTGTTCTCAATATAGGCTACATTGCGTCCCTCGTTTGTCCAAAAGTTTCCACCTTTTTGACCACCTCTTGTAGGCTATTGCACCATTGATAAACAGGACAATTGTTAAACAATCTATTAGTAAGGGGTCATAGACACAAGGAATATATTGCTTTGTTGTGGGTATTATTTTGTGCGCACAATATTTTCTCGAATCAGGACATGATACAATCAGTGAAATAATGATGCCATGCAACACAATACTGCTGTCGGAGTTCGGATCGGGTCTCAGCCAGGGCCAGATGGACTGAGTGATCCGACGCCATATTTAATACTTCTTAAAACAACACATTTCGAGTCAGATGTAATCGGGTTTTATTGTATGCAATGCGAAATCACCTACAAGGAAACCAGGCTGTTCGCGAAGCAGCTCTGGCCTCCTTTTTCGTGCATCAACCTTTTAACCTGTCATAACTCCTCCTGCCTTGGAGCTTGACGTCATAACCACTCCCACTTAGCTCACTCCCTCCCCATGACCTCATGGCGTTCCATCCTGCCCAGACCACTTCAGATTATTCTTTTATTCAAACCTTCCCCATTTAACTAAAAGATTAAGGAAACGAGATAAACAAACCCAACCAGACTTGAGCGGACGTACACAGACTTAAACAGACATAAACAGACACTTCAACTAACCCAACTGTGTACTATGTATTTACCTGGATTGTGTCGTTTAGTAATAGTTTTATTTAATGCGGGGTTACATCATTGCCCCACAACTTATGCGGGTAGTCTAATGCCAGTGGCCTAAAAATGCTGCACTTACGGGAAAGTTAGAAGTCTAAGGTATAGTGGGATTCGTTTGCTTAATTGTTAGCTCTCCTCTCATCCTGTGCTGCGGAGCCCATAAATCTCAATGACAGCGGCCCTGGCTCCAGATCTTTAGCCGTCCCGTCTGGTGGGGTGAGGGTCCTGATTGGTTAGGCTGTGAGCGTGGGGCCTGGTCTGGCTTCAGGTCCTGGGGTTCAAATTCTTCCCCCCGCTGCTTTGTCAGACAGGAACAATTTACTGCTACGCTAATGGACCCTTGGATCACCAAGTCAGATTTACGTTTGGTCCCATCTCTGTGTCCATTGTTTTAAGGTGTGTGATCTGCACGTCTTCAGCGTGCCACTCTCAGCCCCATCTGTAGGCCATTTTTATGTGTTGCCCGACACTCCAACAACATGCGGATCGTTATCTTTATGTGCAGCCTGGGCTGTGGATGGCCCCCGATTAGCGAACTGTGCAGGAATTTGGCCAGCTGCAGGCACCAGGCCACACAAATTGGCCTACTAGAATTACAGAGACAGAGTACGGGCTCAGCCTCAATACTAATAATAATCTTATACCCTTCAGCAGACGCTTCTATCTTACAGTAGCGAATACATGCATCCCCCAGCATATGTGGTCCCATTCGCATTACACAAGGGTACAATAGCAGTGCTCCACCTGGGAATTGGACTCTGAGTCACAAGTCCTGTTCCCCACCCCCTATTGCCCTGTACTTCTCCAAAAAAATCTCCCACTGCTCCCTCTGGAATTCAACATAAAACATTGGTGTCAGTAGAGTGTGTGATTTAAAATCTGTTGTGATGAGGTGTGATCTCCAGGTTAAGGTGACTGGGCTCTCTCAAAGTTGCAGATTAACATGATTTCAATATCTGCATTCACACCTTGCAACACAAAGAGGGTATATTTTCCTTTTATTTCATTTGTATTATCCATGTACACTCAAACTATGCTCAGATGCGTATACTGTGGAAGAAGGTTAAAGGTGATAATATTTCAATCTAGGTTTACATGAAAAAAAAAATACAATAAAAGTAGACTATTAAAATGCACATGCTGGTCAAAGGTTAGTCCTATATTACAGTGACATACACCTACTTTGCTAAGATGTATGAGTTTCATTTACACATTTCCTAACTAAATATGAGTCAGTATTTAACTGGCAAACAATGAAAATGTTCACATCAATGTACAGTTAATGTGATACGGTGAACACAATTTTGGTCTTAATTGAATACGCTCTGTATGCTAGCATTTCTACCCAAATACAGTACACTCCCACAAAACCGACACCCGCAAGATTGATAAGATTGTCCGCCGGCCTCATTTAAAGATCTGTGTCTAATTCGAGATTGACAACCTGGCGAAGTGCCAGGAAAGATGTTGCGAGGGGCAAAAGATACAAATAAATGGTCATATCCTGTAACAGACCATCGAAAATGTTTTTGGTCATAAATTAGTCTTTTTGCATGGCTGTTTAATTAACGTTTGATTTCAATAATACTGGTTACCTGACCTGTCCGCCGTACCTCGATGAGATCGGTCATACAGGAGTATACTGTATAATTAATTAGGTACTGTGCGTGTGAACATATCTGCACTTAATATATGATACAGTGTTTTTTTCTTTTATAAATATCTATATCTGTTTATATATACTTACACTCTTTGCTTTACATGCATTGCCATGACTGTAAAAACTGGAAATTCCAGATGCTACAGAAAGCAAAAGTTGAATGAACACAGGTGAATTACAATTGTCAATGCTTAAAGAGTGAGGTACAGAATACATTTTCATACCGGACTTCAAGGTGAAGCAACACTGAACAAAGTATATTGTTTTCTGCCTGAATAGCACGAGACATACACGTGTTTGGATTTTCTTTTGAATATTACAAATATGAAGACAACTGGTGTGTTGCGTTTATACTTGCTTGTTAAGCACACTGTAAATAGAATACAGCTCAGCAAAATAAAGTGTTTCCCTCTTTTCACGAAAGAAGTAGTTAGCTTCGTTAGCCAATACAGCTTCATTGTTTTATTTAGACAAGCAACGGTTTGCTTCACGGCGAAAAGAAGCGTCTTTGATATGGACATTAAGGCACATACTGTAAGAAAAAACAAAAAACCTGAAATGACACCACAAACAACGGAGGGCAATATACATTGTACAGAGTCGCACAATAAAAAGCAGTTTCAATAGAAACAGCATTGACCTGTGCATGTACACTAACAAAACAGCAAAGCTTTTAGTGCAAATAATTTTAAGATTGCCAAAAAAATAAAATAATGACCGCTTGTTATTTAACGAATGGAAAAGAACCTGTTGGAAATGTGTCACCATGCCAACGAGAAAAAGAAGAAAAAAATAATTATAATAATCTACAAACTGACATGATTGCAACGGATGCAGTCCCATGTTGAATGCGGGCTGGAGAGTTTGCGCACAGTGTCGGGAAAGTCTGTGTTATCTATCTTGTGGAACACTGGGTGACCCATTGGAACGAGGAGAGGAGGAAAAAGGCACTTCACAGTGCGTCAGTACTGGGGCTTCCAGAAGAGAATCTGCTTATCTTCCCCACCGGTGAGGATACTACTGCACTGCTCGTTCATCCACATGGCTGTGACAGCACCTTGGGAGGAACAGGGGGAAAACATGCCTCAGTGAAACACTCAAACCGGCCGGGTATTTCAGCACTTCAGGCATTTAGCATACGCTCTTATCCTGGGGGACTAACACAGTTTACATTTCTTTACATACCGTCCATTTATACAGCTGGATATTTACTGTAGCAATTCAGGCTAAGTACCTTGCTCGAGGGTATAACGGCAGTGGCCCACTTGGGAATCGAACCTGCATCATTTGCGTTACAAGCTCAGCTCCCTAACCATTTTACTACACTGCCACCGAGCTCAGACAAATCCAGCATAACGTCTAAGACGAGACAAATGAGCATCAGGAGAGGAGACGCACGACGAGGACTCCCAAGTGGCTCTGTTCCTAAGAAAGCGCACTGTGAGTGTGGCTGGGCCCTACAGCCTAGACAGCACAGGCTCAGGAATAGCCAAAGTCATTAGCTGACTAACAGGCTAGTTGTCAACAGCAAGAGACACATCTCTCCTCTGACTGACCAGCATTCCTGTAGTACTGTGGGGCCTGTGGTGTGGAAGAAAACTGACTGACCAGCATTCCTGTAGTACTGTGGGGCCTGTGGTGAGGAGGAAAAGCAACTGGCTAGCATTCCTGTAGTACTGTGGGGCCTGTGGTGTAGAGGAAAAGCAACTGGCTAGCATTCCTGTAGTACTGTGGGGCCTGTGGCGTAGAGAAAAAGTGACTGGCTTGCAGGCGAGTGCAACGGAGGAGTGCCCACGCTTCACCTGCACTGCTCAGAGCCACATCGAGACACATCATGAGCAATTGCAAAGAAAAAAGAAAAAGGGGAAAAAAATGTCTTAAGTAAATGTTGGGGTGGGGCGGATTCATGGCGATGGCAACCCAGTGGCTCCCAGCCTCATCTCAGTACAGTACCTGAATGCCCCGCGATCTTCTGCGTGACCTTGGCGGCCAGGAGGTCCCAGACGAGCAGGTCCCCGGACTGGCTCCCAGACAGCACCGTGTTGCCGTCCCAGCAGAAGCACCTGCGCGCACAGACGGAGGACGGCCAGGGTCAGCGGGGCTCATGCAGTATTAACGAGCCGTGAGCTCACTGTGGAACAGACAGGGAGGAGGGGAGGGGGAACGGGGTGTGGTGTCACTTTACCTCTGCTGCTCCTCGGCCGGCACGGTGGAAATGAGCATGCCCGTCTGCACGTCCACCACTCTCAGGGTCCGGTCCTCTCCCGCGCTCAGGACGTGTCTGCTGTCTGTCAGACAGAGCACAAAGAACAGACACAGCCTCAGCCTCAGCCTCAGCCTCAGCCTCAGCCTCAGCCTCAGCCTCAGCCTCAGCCTCAGCCTCAGCCTCAGCCTCAGCCTCAGCCTCAGCCTGGCTTACACACCGCACAGTGTGGCACTAATGTTTTATTTTCCCCACGATGCAGAGCACTGAAGCGCAGCACTGAAGCAATGCCAAACTAGGCCTCGCCCTGACACTCGGAAAGGGGATACGGGCTCTTTGCCTCATCTGCCTTCTTACAAACAAGTGTCCCATTTCCACAGAACAATGTGCCAAAGGCTCAGTGAACCCTGAACTAGTTCTTCAATAACACTTAAACCTGGTGTCGGGTAACGCTCATTTGATCCACCCCATGTACATCATACCCTTATAGGTGCTCTGCGCTGAAGCCTGCAGTACGACTGTGCTGGGGTGCGAGCCTCAGCTCAAGAAACGTTATACACTCTGCCATTGCAGGTGAGGGAGGCGAGCGGCTGATTCAAAATGGCTTACAGCGCGCACACTCACAGTCTCGGCAAGGCGTATTTACATTTTGAGTTCTACAAGGCGCACAGAAAAAATAAATCATTATTTTTGTATTCTCTGCAGTAGGTTGTCAGATATCAGAGATGAGAGTCTCCCTAAAACTCAGAGAGTCAGGCTGTGCTTCCACAGATAAAACCTGATCTTCAAACTGCAGGCCTTAGGCCGAGGGCCAGAAACAAATGTGAGACCTCTGTCTAGGCACCAGCGCTACAAGCACTACTTGTGCCTGGATAGACACAGTGTTTTAATGCTTTTGGAGCTGGATGCTGCAGCGGTCGCACGTACGTACCAGGGCTGAACGCAACGTCGTGGATCGTCCCCGAATGGCACGGTACTTGGTGTAACAGCACAAAGCTTGTGGTGTCCCATATGCTGACGGTCCCTTCCTTTGACCCAGAGACCAAGAGGGTACCCGCTTGGTTGAGGTTTATCGTGTTTACCTAAAAGGTGGAATCACAAGACAGGATTGGATACTGTGGTCATTTGACTGTAATTCTAAAAGGTAACATGGTGAACTGGTTACTAAACCAGACTGAGGAAGCATGCAGCGTGGCGGTCAGTGGACTGAGCTTGTAATCAGGAGGTGACATGTTGGAAACCCAGGTTGTACATTGGTGTCGTACCTTTGTGCAAGGTACTTATAAATAATAAATATCCAGCTGGTTAAAAGGATTACAGTTCAAACAAGAGCAGTCTAAGATGTCCTGGATAAGGACATATGGTATGGAAATAAACATTACTCTCAGTAGAGGCGGACGTTTTCAAAAGTCATTCTACAAACGCCTTTCAGTATGAAACACAATGATATTTACCTTGAAATCTAACATAATGATATGTTTGTGTAGAAGTGATGAAAAGGAGGACTGGGACAGGACTCACCCCGGCGTCGTGCTCAAACTCAGCCAGCAACTCAAACTGACTCCTCTTATTGCTTGAGATGTCAGCGGAAACGCATCTCCACACCTTCAAAATGTGAAGAAGCCATGCGTTACGTTTCTGACTGCCATAACCCTGGGGTCAGATTTGACCCAAGCCATCAATATTCTTCATCGTAACCATGTTAACCTCGTTGCTGAACTGCTTTTCAGAAGATTCATGTGCCTGATTATCCTGAGGTTTAACACATGCCATTCTGCAGACGCTTTTATCCAAAGCGACTTACAGAAGTGAATGCATACATTTTTCAGTATATGTGGTCCCAGTGGGAATCGAACCCACAACCTAAGCATTGGTAGCGCCATGCTCTACCTACTGAGCCACACAGAAGCACGTGTTTAACCATCTATTCCTTAGGTCACAGGCTTGTATATGGGGGCTCTAGTTAAACCCCAATGGTTTCATTTTATGCTCCATTTTCCTACTATAACAAAAAAATGGTGAATGTACCACATGCAGACTAAATGCACCCTGTTACTGCAGCTAAATACAACATGCACAAAATAATAGATAACACAGAGCCAGAATCTACACACTGAAGCATATTTGTAGGTCTGCTAAAGGGTGTAAGATCCATGGAACAATGCAAAAATATGAAGTTTTGTTCTGCGAGTCCCTTGGGTTCAAAACAGTTCACTGAACCAAAGGACACTGAGACATTCGCCTCTGAGGAAAATGTGTCAGCACATTTTGGTTCAATAAACTGTTTCGAAAATAACAAGGGAAGCTCTTATTTTTGAATATACAAAATAATAGTCTAGTACTTGGGAGCACTACAAAATATGACATTCATTTTTATTTACTTCACGTAATAGCTGAAACAGTTCTACCTCATGAAACTGAGATCATTAGTATTTCATCAGTCAAACCCCCAAGCAAAGACAGGCTGAGATCTTGGCTTGTGTGAGAACATAAAGATCTTCTTCAAAATGTAATGGAAACAAGGTGAAGATACAGCCCAAACTTGAAATACAAATCAATAGACTGCAGACTTTAAAGTAACACCAAAACAGGAATAAGACAAATGTGTGAGTCATGCATCCAGTCGTGGTCAGCTTTTTTTGAAGTGGCTTCAGTGGATTGAAAAAAATATATCTTTTTCTGCAAGTCGACATCAAAGGAATCAGACATTGTGAAATATTGAACTTCTTGTTTTGTCTAGGCCCAAAAATAATCTGCATCAAAATCAATGTTTGCAATGCCACAGCCTTCCTTCTTTAAAAGTATCTGTGGGCACTGCAGACAGCATTGTGAATTAAACTGTGATTCACCACAGTTCTCTCTGTCACGTGTCAAGAATTCTGTGTCCCGGGGGCCTCGAATAGCATAGCGGTCTAATTCACTCGCATTGGCTGGCGCTTTGCGAGTGTGAGCTACCTATTGCAATCACGGTTCAAAACCCGTCGGCATCAGTCTGACTCTGGCCATGAGTCCCAATCGGGGCTGGCATTTGGCTGTCCGCCCCAGGGGGTGGGGGGAGGGAAAGTCGCTAATATCCAGCCGGCCTCTGGATATTAGCTTGATCCGGAGGATTGGCGGCGGGCTCATGAGGGGAGGGCGAATCAAAATAAATAGAGGGTTGAATTGGCTACTAAATTGGGAGAAAAACGGGGAAAAAATTTGAAAAAAAAAAAAGTCTGTGTCCCTCAGAGCCATTAATGCAGAACGATGACTACCAATGAAATGCGTATGATGCCTTGTCTTCACCCAATGGAGATCCGCTGTGTGTGTAGGAAGCGGAGGAGACAAAGCTCCCCCGAACACTGACCTTAACAGTGGAGTCCCAGGAGGCCGTGTACAGCTGATTTTCCTGCCAGCACATTTTACTGATGGCGTCGTCATGTCCCATGATCGTATCATGTCGCCTTCCGTAGGCTATCGAGTAAAAATACCTGGGAAGAAAGCAGGTTGGATGCAAACATAAGCATAGCGAAGATGGCGAAGATAGGGTTTGGGTTATAAATGACAGCTCAGCAGTAGGAGGCCTAACAGAGCGATTCAAAGCGGCGCTGTGGTGTGTGTGCGTACACGTTATTGTCCCACGAGGAGCACACCACGGTGGCATCTTCCGGGAGCATTAAGCAGGACGACAGGGCCTGCGGAGACAGCACAAAGCCTGGTTAAGCTCCTCGCTTTAACATTCACACCCAAACGTGCATACACAAAAGAGGTTCCACAGTTTCACGTTGAACGGATAAAAAAACACTTTGAAGACCAACATGATTGAGAGCAGAATTTCAATCCGCGACACCGTGGTGTCCTAAATTGGCAGGACTGAAAGTACAAAGCCTGAAACGTACCATGTTGGAGAAGGACATGCTTCTTTGCAATGTGCTAGACTCTTTGGAAAACATCTTTAGGGTGGAATCTGTAGAGCAGTAATAAACAATATTACCAAGAGTCAAACAAGGCTGTGGCTCTGTCTGTGAGTGAATCAATACACTCACAGAAGGAGCACCTCAGGTCATAGCTGATCGCTACATTATGTCCATGATGGCATTGTCAAAAAAACAATAATATCCACAAGCTAAACAGAAGTCCCTCTAACCTTGCGATGTTGTGAACACAGAGGATCCACTTCGAGTCACTGCTATCCCTGTAATAGCCCTGTGGATCCCAGAAACAGTTATGTTAAGTTACGTAAGCATACGTCAAACTTTACTGTATATGAAACGTTATAATCATCATACATGTATGGTTACAACCACTGCACGTTACTGATTGCAATGGCAAAAAAAGTCATAATGTATAAATGTATACATAGCAAACTAAAATGCCTGTAATACGTTGCATGACTGCTACATGCCCAAAAGGTTGAAAAAAAAGGGGCAAATGTGAAATGGCAGGTACAGACATGACAGTACCAGGTCTGTCAACATGGGAAAATAGTTATGAATTGTGCAGGGGTGGGAGGAGGGGCTGGGGGGGCGTTTGTTCGTGCACAGATTTCGTTAGTATAAAAACCATCAATAGGTCCTGTAAAAGGACACTTTCACTTTTGTGAACCACAATGGCTTCTGTGTCATAACTATGTTTTAACTGAAGCCTCATATTTGCATAGTCTGAAGTGATACCCGTGCGATAGGTGGATTCTTCCAACACGTACACAGGAAACCCTCAAACCGTAATGGGGCTGCAGAGACCTTTAAACAAAGCTCTGTTTCCCGGAAAATCGCTTTCTTATCCAGAGATGAACTAGTTCAAGCGCTGAACTGTTAATGTATTATATTTCAACATGATCTTCACAGACTTCAACACCTCTATTCCATAGCTTCGATATGCCCTAGCACTTTTCATCTTGGGTCCCTCAATATGCTTCTTTTTTTTTTTATATAGATTTTTAAATGCATATAATAAACAAAGGCAACCAATATACACCAAGAACAAAAGTAGAAAAAGTCCCCTAAATACTCTTAAAGTGCATTGATGTCTTCAGTACCACTGGACATTCTCCAGGTTCGGGAGCAGGTGAACATTGGGGCGGTGATTGATCGTGAGAATAAGGGCTGTGGGGGGAGCAGGTTTTCTGCACGTATTTAAATCACTGCTAACTGCTTCTGCTAACTGCAACACTCTGCTTTTTCTCTGTTTATCGTCACTTTGTCTTCCCAATTTTTCTCCCAATTCAGTAGCCAATTATACCCTCTTTTTCATGTCAATTATCCCCTCCCTCATATTGAGAGCTCACTGCCATAGTCCTGATACCAGCAGTGACATGCGGTGGAGCACCGCCTACTCCGAGCCGGAACCCGCCGAGCCGTCACTGTTACTCCAGTATGCACAGAGGGCCACTCCTATACGCAGCAAGCTCGTATCAGCTTCCCTACCCCCTCCCTGGGACGGACAGCCAATTGCCACCCCATAGTGGCACTCCCGGTCAGATCTGAACTGGCCTGGTGGAATCGAACCCCGGTCGCAGTGGGCAGTGTCAGACCTTCTACCACTACACCACCCAGGAGGCCTGTTAGCGACAATTCTACATGTAACTGCCAAAATAAAGGAAATGCCAACATAAAGTGTCTCAATATGGTTTATATCGATTCACTCACTCTTTATGGATTTTGTGGCTGGACACCAGCTTCAGTTTGGTCATGTTGCTCCACGCGAGCTTCTTGCTCTCCTCTGTCAGGTCTTCAAAGGAGGAGTCCTCGCTGGCTGAGGCTAAGACATCGCACCGTGTTAGCACATCCTATCCTGAGGATCACACATTTCCTGCCAATCCGATTCTGGGATTAACAGCATGCGGTGCCATCTGTCAAACAGAAGGGGCTGCTCAGCGGGCCGGGCGCGTTACCTGGGGACAGCTCGTTGAGGGAGGTGTTCTGGCTGGGCGTCCGGGACATGCTCTGGAATTTGGGTGTGATCCTTTGGGGGTGTGGAGTGCTGAACAGCTGCTTCGGGGTTTGTCCGAATTCCAGGATCTGGGTTAGCATTGCAATTTTCTGATCAGGGTCTTCAATGCTTCAAAAGAAAATGAGAACACATTCAAAAACAAAAAACAAAAATGTTCACACTTGAACCTTTGTAATATATTTCTGGTAGAATGACTAACACGATGTATTTACACCTTTAAATTCTGTATTGAGCTTGTATATCATAATCGCTAACAACATTCAGATATATATTCACCAGGGCACTGTTAAAAAAACAGCTACGCTCTAGCTTATTTACCTGTCACAATCAATGCCCCCTTCATAGGTCAAAGGATGGAACACTGTAAAAGAAGAAAAAGGAAGTGGGTTTATTTCACTGAGGAGTTAAAACTACTGTGTCAGTTTCAAGAACAATGGCACTTTCAAATGTGAAATACTTGTACATTCTGATACATTTACATAGAATTTATGTCAGTAGGAATGTCAATCACATGATAATTCCAATGTTATGTATTTCTAAACATTAACTATTCATATTTTAATAGTTACAACAGTATGGATTTTTATCTGTACATTTTTAGTGTACATCCTGGTCACCATAATTTAAAAAAAAATGTATTTAGGCAAAATGATTTCAAAGGGAGATGTTAACACATACTTTGTGAGTAAAGGTCTGTGCTCTCTCCATTATGTAGGTATAATTTTATTCATACTGATAAACTCCTTCATTTAACATACTGTACACTGAACACACGTCATACCATTGTGTGCTGCCACAGCCTCACTCCCCCTCTGTTTGAACCCAAAGATGAGGTCGATCCACTCGTGCAAGTGCTCCGACACAAACTGGCTCTCCAGCGCTTTCTGGCTCTTCTGTAGGAATTCACTTGTGTCTGTAGTCACGTACACACAGTGCACAAAGCATATATTCAATCTTGGGTGTGAATACAGTTTTACCTTCAGACACTCTGTGGCCTTCCCCCATCACAAGCTGAGCCACATCTATTCATTTCCCCCGCATGATATTTACATTTACATTTTAGCATTTAGCAGACGCTCTTATCCAGAGCGACTTACACAATTTACATACAATCCATTTATTCAGCTGGATATTTTTACTGAAGCAATTCAGGTTAAGTACCTTGCTCAAGGGTACAACGCCAGTGCTCTACCTGGGAATCGAACCAGCAACCTCTGAGTTACAAATCCAGTTCCCTAACCATTACACTACACTGCCGCCCTACAATGACGTGCTCATTGTGCAGGGATTGTTCCACCTGTTCTAACGGTGTTAATATTGTTTACGTGTCTAATGTGTCCTCTTCCAAAGGGAAGCTTTTCTTTCGGACGCCGCCTAACATTGTGCCGTCCTTTCTTTACACCATCTAACTGTTCGTTTTGTTATGCCCAATTCATATTTTTTTGGTGATGTCACTTTTTTGTGACTGTACCTCTTTTACCATTACCCTCTATTTCCTGATCTGCACATTTAAGTTTTCTTTCTCACATGGTTCCCTTGCTGCTCTGGATACATCTCTTGGCGCTTTATGTTCTGGACGTGTAAGTGTGCCATATTGTTTCACACCCTTTTTCATGGGTGTCTCCTACTGCAAAATTGAGAATGAGGGCGTTTAATTTCTTTGATTGCGTAATTAGAACCAGTCTTCGTAAATTGATCATTAATGCGTCAGTATCTGTGACCAGAAAATAGCTGCAACATAGCGTCTTTGTGCTGCGACTATTTCCTTAGTTAATCTGGCCCACAATCACGAAAATACACCCCAAAAGCAAGCACTCCTTGAATTCACATATGGATTGATTTCATATAAATTATCTTCTGCATGCGCTTACTTAAAACATGACCTTGGAAAGGAACAGGGGAGTTTCAGCAGAGAGTGGCTCTGTGTGTGTTACCTGAAGCCCAGGAAGGCAGAACTACCTCTCCCACCATCTTTCCTCCCTGTCGCTTTCCCAGATCCAGGCCCAGGCTGTTCTGCAGGAAGTTGGGGTCGTTCCCATAAAACTCTGGAATTAACTGAAATATAAGAGTGCTGATAAGTGAGGAATCTAAAATCCATACGTGGCAGGCACTTCTGAAGTGCAATACCTATTAAATTAGTAATAAATCAGCTATTTAAATGAGTAATACAAAGGGTAATGAGGAAAATGATCTTCTCTCTAACCTGTACTACATTATTCTGATATAACTCCTGGCAAGTCAGCTTCACATTTCATATTTAGGGAAGGATTCTATTGATTGTATTTAAAATAAATATGGACCATTGCGTTGGAGGAACTTCTTTTTTCAAATAATATACTACTTGAAGACAATGCCCTCTGCTGGACAGGAGAAAAATAGCAGAAAATTTAAAATAATAAAAGATTTATGACACTGCACTATTTCCTTGCCACACATTCATACCTCTTTGAAGTCAGTTGCCCTTCCAGGCAGTTTTTCCACGTTTCAGCTATGCTGCAGATAAAATGTGATGACACTGTTAAGCAGTCTACAGTGTTGTACATAACAAGATATCACTAAAATATTATCACTGTGAAAACAAGTAGTATATCTGAAATGTTAACATTGAAAACATCTGAAATGCTGACACAAACACAAAACCTGACTACACTGATCGTGAAATGTGAATAACGACACACTGAAATGTTCTGCATGTTTTTAGGGAAAATGAATTGATTCAAAATTCAAAATAGTTTTGAGATTTAAAATCTGTGATAAAAAAAGAAGAACAAAACACTCTTTAACCGAAGTGAGTAAAATAGGAGCTGCACAACAAACCTGTTGAACATTCTGTCTGCGTGGTCGTATCGTCCGTTCTGTAGGCAGAGCATGTACTCTGGAGCTGGGGTGGACAAAGAGACAGGAAATGCATTTATCTGATGCCACCGCTAACAAGGGAAATGATGAAGATGGACTACATACAGCGCTGTATGGAATCAACATACCCACTCTGACCAGATAGAAGAGCACATAGCCCGGTGAGGAGTAGTGGCTTCCAAACATGAACTTTGGGTCCGGCATGTCTCGGTACCGGGCCTAGACACACAACGGAAGACAAGAGAGGACCGAAACTAACATGCACATTCGTCGCACGTAATCACCAGGATGTGGTGTAAAAAGTGGTCAAAGACAGTCAGAATCATATCCCTTGCATCACAATTGAATCTGATTCAGCTTATTCTGCAATTGTAATTCAGTCTATACATCCGTAGTGCCAGAGAGATTTCCATAGTAAACATAAAGAGAAACCGTACCAAATATTTCACCCTCAAAAATCAGGCCACAGATATTACCATTATTATTATTATCCAGTTCTGTGGAATAATTCTTTAAATGTATCGGGGCACCAAAAAGCACATGTCCTGGGGTCCCTGAGCCCATTGTGTGTTACTGCAGGGCCAGAGGCCTGCTGTTTAGAGTCAGCCTCTGTGTGTTACTGCAGGGGCAGAGGCCTGCTGTTTAGAGTCAGCTCACTCACCAGAAGACGCTCCAGCCTCTCTTTGCTCAGCGCCCCCACTGGCTTGCTCAGGTCCCGGAAACTGGCGGGGTTCAGCAAGTCTGGAGGAACGCAATCCTGTGTCAGTCGTGAATCTGGTGAGTCTCTCATTAACTGAGGTGACCACAGTGCCATGGTCTTTCCATCCCAGCACTGATAATCACACTGATCGCCTTCCCTGATCTAAGTGTTTATTATGTGTTCACTGGCTGGTTGTTTAATCTCATACAGGAAGTTTCATATCACTTCTATGCAAAGCAGTAGCTTTAAAAATGTCTTTAAAAAACACATCTTTCAGTACTCTTTAATTACCATCGCCAATATTTTAGATTTTTAAACAATTTAAAATCTCATCAGAGAAACGCACGGTTACAAGTCTACATCATGATCGTTGTTTGAGTTCATTGTTTGTCACGTTTGCCGACCTATTACTGTTATTTACTAGAATAATTGTTGCGATTATTACCAGTATTATATATATGTTTCTGAAGGCTGGTTTCCTTTAACGGGGTCACAGGTAGCATTTATGGTGGGGATGATAATGAGGGTGGTGGCATGTCCTCCTAGCCTTTAAGGGAATATCATTCATCTTCTACACTTTTTGAGCAATTAAGCCTTCAATGCTGGCACCGCCTCAACAACCACATAACACTGACCTCGCCCACACTTTGGAAATGAGACCCACACAGCTGCCTTTGATGATGTAGACTCCGGGACGAACAGCTGTCGCTAACATGACAAGCAGACCACGATCCGAATGAACAAACGAACGAACGAAAAACCATTTCCGACAAAGGCTCTGTGCCAAAACATTGGTGCATTCAACGATCGCCAGTAAACGGAGAGGGGTGCTAGGAGCATGCGACCCCTCCCTCGCTCCTCGTGTCGTGCACTCACCCAGCTCTGCGCTGGTGTAGTCCGCTATGACCCAGGGGAAGACGGGGTACTGCGACAGGTCGTTGCAGCTGCGGTCCGCCAGGTTGTTGAGGTGCAGCAGGTACTGGTAGTTGCTGATGTGTCCCCGTTGCCACTGGAGCATGTAGCTCTCGGCTGTGTGCTCCACCATGTGGTTCTCTGTGAAGCGGGGAGAGAGGGAGGGAGCTCTGATTGGGCTTGTCTTCTAGCAGCACACTGTGCAAGCTGGACAATACAAACAGATTTCATTCATTTACACAGGCTTTTTATCAGTGTAACAAATACTCTATAAAGTGCGCCCCACCATGTGGCTAACATGTGCCAATTAGCAGACGCTTTTATCCAAAGCCACGTACAGCAGCGAATGCATACACTTTTCAGTATCTGTAACCCACAACCTAAACATTGTCAGAGCTGTGCTCTACCTACCGAGACACGCAGATGTTGTCTGTGAAGCAGATTTTTCAGAGTACTGCATCAGGCTGGACAGCCTGGGTTTAATCACTCCACAAGCTTACAGGAGCTTTTCATTAGCATAATATATAACTTATGAATAAACAGGAAGAACCTCCGCGCTCGGCCGTTTGACAGAAATTGATGATCGAGGGCCTTAAATAACCGTTTTATTACAATGTGCGTTGCTAATGATGGCACAAATCGCGCTGGTCCTGCTTCTGCTTCATAAAAAGAGAGACCTGTCCTCAGCCATAGAAAGTGAGACAGTTGCAGTTGCAGATGACAGTGGGACTGACAGGATTGCGTTCTCACCAGGCTCTTGGGGTGGGACAGACTGCTTCTGTGGCGCTGTACAGAAATGATCTATGCTACTGCACTGATTCATAGGCACACGATCGATGGGTATAAACTTACACAACTAAACGTCTTAAGTTTGGAAAGAGAACAGCATATACAACTTTACTATTATTAGTAACACTACTAGTAGTAGTAGTAACAGTAGTAATAGCAGTAGTACATAATTAAGCTACTTAAAATGAGTAATATACAAACTTCTCTGAGAGAAAAAATGAATATGTATTATTACTGGATATTTTAATCATGGTAAATAACGACCTTGAACGAACAATTGCAGCTTAAATGTAGGCTCAAATGTAGCCTCTAAACCCATCGTTGCCATCAACCTGTTTTTCCTAAATAAGTGATAAATAAGCATGCCAGTTGGTTGCATAATCCAAACTCTTAGTAGTTCTTTTAATCTCTCTAGTATCTTTTTTTCCCCCATCACATATATATTAGTGAATTTCAACTAGACTGAGCTACATTCAGCAAAATCGACATAATCACTACCAAGGAGGTGTATTTATGACCCAAAACTGACCCAAAAAAGTAGCAATGTAGTAATACAGCTCGTCTCGGTCTTTGGTGTTGTAGAACTTCAAATATATATCTGAGCAGAGGTCGTTTTCAGTGCAGAAGACTTCAAGTCCCTGTAAATGAGAGAATTCATTTTAAATTAAACATTAAAACAGGAGCAGATCATGAAAATTTAAATAGGAAGCCATTATTTATCACATTATTTATACATTAACGTTCATGCTAACTCCTCTGTGGTCCTGCGGTCTAGACAGTATGTAAGTTAAAGTCTAGTATTAGTAGCGCGAGTACAGTAGGCATATGTAATTATTTTGGGAGAGAATTCTGCAGTTGTTCTCACCAGCGGTCTCAGACCGTGTCTTCTTTTATAGATTCGCCTCACATTGTGAAGCATGATTTGTACAACTTGCTCCTGGAATTAAAATGTCACAATTCAACAATCAAATTAAAAGCACACAAGACTCCTTTGACTGATAAATAATGTATGTCAAAATTAACCACGACATGCTGATTCATATTCATATTCAAGTGTCATATTGGCATGATTATTATAGTCTCACACACAGATAACCTCAGGCATCCCAAACATACAGTCTGACAAACCAGAAAGGATAGGCAAACAAACATAATCCTTTTGTAGACATATTTGACAAATTAGACCACGGGTGTCAAACTCATTCCATCGAGGGCCGAGTGTATGCAGGTTTTAGTTGGCACTAGCCCAGGCCATTTCACTAATTAGCTCACTTCTTCAGTCAAGGAGGGGAAGCAAATGAAATCACCCGGTGTAGTGCATTGGTTGCAACTAAAACCTGCATACACTTGGCCCTCAAAGGAATTAGTTTGACACCCCTGAATTAGGTGGTATTTTATCACCCATCATATAATACAACACTGTACTACTGGTTTTTTTTTTTTTTTTTTTCATGTCAGGGAAATTGAACTGACCGGGTAGCCGCTGAGGGGCTGAAAGTAGAGGTTCTGGTCAGTTATGCACACGTGTCCTGGATTGGTCACCAACGGTGTCACCATCTCAGCTTCACATTCCATATGAGGTTTTTCAGAAACACTCTGGAAACTGAAACAAGGAAAAAAAAATCAATGAAGAAATATCTCACTGTTAACAAAATGTTTTAGAATCTGAAATACGGTCCAGACAAAAACTCCATCTAAAGACATCAATAACTAACTCGACTACATCTGTGAAATGATGAAGCTTCTTTCATCATAATTAAAAACTAGGTATCAACTTTGTCAGAACATTGCAATTCATACGCACATTACTCCAGTTAGCTAGCTAGCCACCTCATGTCATGGAGAAGCACATCTCTCACACACACACACGTTTGGGACGGACAATCCTCAGGAACGAAAACATTGTCACGTGATAAAAGCTTGACAAAGGAGCGGCAATGGGGTGCATTTTAAAGCACAAAAATCAACAGAAATGTGTTTGTTGGAGGTGAGGTGAGGTGAGGGCTGTTTCATGTTGACCACCGAACGTAGTCTTTTCCACCGCAGTGAAGTTCACAGATCGCAGTGAACCCAGCCCGTTAGTTAGTCATCTAAGGGGGTGTGGAATGTGAGGCTGGGGTGAGGCTAGTGCATCATATGATTAGACATTTTATTCAGGGTGGATGACAGAGGTATTGAATAGTATAGAAGAGAGTGCTAAACGCCTCCTATTTTAATCAGTGGATTTGAACAGCCTAGCACCGGTGCTACATGCAAATACTATTTAAAAAGAGAGAGCGAAAACAAAAACCTGACAGAAGGGAAGCATATTTGCATTCGACTCTTTAGAGCATAACACACACTTTAAGTGAAGGGAAAGAGCTCACCACTGGAGCTTACATAGAGAGTACCTGTTCTTGTCAAAGGACGTTCTCGCCAACCTTGACTGCAGATTGGCAGCAATCTGCAAAACAAAAATGATGTAAAAATGATGATCGAGCAGTCAAAACAATTGATAATGTAGGTGTCAGCGACAGGAAACGGAAAAATCGCCGTATTAACCAAAGCAGTCACTAATGGACGGGAGAGCAAGCTATTAAGAACGTGGCCATTTTGAATCAGAGGACTGAGCTTGGTCAGATCCTGATGCCACTGATCACGGGTTCCCCGCTTGTGATTAAAACATACACTGTAGACACAAAAAAAATATGTCTCACCATGGCAGTCTGGTCTCCCAGCTTGTCAAGACAGGATGCTCTGTGAAGCTGTGACAGCATGGAAATGTCCATCACATTTCAGATCAACAGACACAACATACATAAACACATACATAAATGGCAAACACATACATAAATGGTTTCCAATACAATATTAGCAGATACGCTCACAGAACAACAACGAGAGGAGATTGATAGAGTGTGACATTGTAATCAATGAAAGGGCCGGCAGGCAATTGTGAGTTTTTGTTTTCCTAGTGTTGCAGAGTTTTGCAATGCAGTAAGTGTGTCATCAGCCACTAGAAGTGGGTGGAAGGCATTGCAGTATTTGAGACCCATTGTAGTGCACCTATATCCCTTACACTGTAAATTCATACCTGGAGCAATGTTTGAACAACATCTTCCGTTTTCCTGGAAACTTCAAGTTGGAAGAAAAAGCTAGTGTTTCCCTGAACAAAAAGGGAAAAATGCTTTGATAATCTGTTGAGACCAAACTCTTTGTAAAATCTTTGGAGTGGCTAAAGTAAGCATACAAGTGCATTTTCTTCCAAATCTCTCATAACAAGCAACAATGGATCTAAAGTAAGGAAAGTCCCAATGAATAACAAAACACCAACAGAAAAGTTGTAAAACGGTGAATTATCATACAAGCCTGTATAATGTAAAGGATTAAGAAAAAATATGAAAACAAAAAGTTTTAAATAATATTACATTTTACTACAAACATTAAATAATTACATTTGGCTTTAAAAGGCCTTGTCCAATTGAATATACAGTCTGCACCAGTCTGTAACAGAGACAGTGTTTGATAGTGAATACTGAGGGGGAAACAATACGTACTTACCCTCTCAATCCTATAAGGGCCAACAACATTGCTCTCTTTGATGAAATAGACCTGCAATTGCAGATGCGTTTGTTTACAAACATGGACCCAACAATCTCAGCAATTACAAGATTTGAATGAACATCTGACATTTAGTTAATGAGGCCTATGTATGTGACCAACAGCCAGCACACTCTGCTGGTAGCTGTCTTGTAGAGTATGTCATTAAAAAGCAGACAGCTTGAATGGCATGAGAATTTGTGCATATGTTTGCAGATCGCAATGTAGGAAAACAGTACGTCGCACAGTTTCAACAGTCAAAGGACTGCACAATGGGGATGGTCACATTGTTTTTATTGAACTACATACCACCAAAAAAAGGTATAGTTTTGATATTGGGGCATCCAATGCTGAATCTTATCAAGGATGCTCGATTTGTAAACTAACAACAGTAAAGCAATTGTTTAAAGTATGGGTTGACAGTTATCAACAAAAAAGGGCTCTATTTAATCGCAAACAGTATATCAAACATATCAATGTTTCATTGTATCTAAATTGAATTTCTAGTCAGGCAAATTGATCTACAGTCAACCTACCTGCTGGCATGCAATGGAAAGCCCAACTGGCTTGCTTCTGAAAAATAAGAAGAAGAAAGAAATAATCATAAAAAACAATCTTTTCATGCTTCAGTATTTAAATATGACACAACAGGCTACAAATAATACTTACTCGTTGAAAGGATTCCGGTCATTTTCTTCAACTGCTTCAATTTGTTTGCAGTCTCTGAGAGGTATCTGAAGGAATGAATACAAGCAGTTGCTAAAAAGTGTCTGGAAACGATCTGGGATTTTGAAATCAATACTAGAGAGAATATACAATCACCTTTAAGATAGGGTCAGTAATTTGTTCAGGCTCAAAAATGATGGATTTAGAGCAGATCTTGAGGGAGCCTCTAATTTTTCTAGAAACAAACACAGCATTAGTTCAGTAGCACAAGTATAAATACGTACTGCATTATCAATATCAAATGCATGGACTTTCAAAGAATCTCCAGTTCCATAAATGAGCAAATATATACTGTTGTTTATTCATGAAAAATGTTGTAAGAGCGAAACTACAGTTAGGCCACAGATGGGCATCTCAATGATATACAAGTTCAATACTACACACTACACAAAGTGGATTACATTATACTCTGCCACCAGATGGGAGGTGCAGTCCACGGCTAACATCTCATTTTAAATATTGGATGCCATGACAGTCAAAAGTGGAACAGCCATCCCTGTAAACAAAACCCCTTAGGCAGCAGCAGATAAAGGAAAACTGACACTTGCAAACGGCTCACCATCTGTCGGGCATGCGACTTATGTCACTCACTCACGCATTCAATGTTTAAAGAAATAAATTCTACGTTATTCCATTAATACAGCATCTGCTGCCAGTGGCGTGTTTACACCAGAGGTGACTGTCTAGATAGGTTCCGGCCTGTCTGCGGGGCTTGGTTTACAGTACCTTTTCTGGGATGCGTTGCTGCTGGTCAGCTGGTACGCTGTGTGCTGTTCAAAATAATACTCTTCCAGGTCAAGTAGCAACAGCGAAAACCTGTGCAGGAAAGCACAAAAATAGAACAGAGTCGAAAACAAACCTTGCCAACATTGCACAAGCAGTGTGCAATGCATTTACATTAGTCTGAGGCAGTACAGGTGATTTATGGGAAGGGTACCCAACCTACACCTGTTTCCATTCGTTCCGTTCATTGCTAACATTTTTCACTTGTCTTGTGGTTTTGAAGTGACACTGGAACAAACAAACTTCTGTCAGCTTATCGCCAAATGACAGAACTATTGCAATCAATTGAATCATCATCCTTAATATAAAGCGTTGCACACATTTAATGAAGCTGATTAGTAGCATGTATATTAGTGCATTAGCTGCGCAGCATCAGTTGCAACTGCTACACATGAATATTAAACAGAAACTTGTGAAAACTGGTGTAGCTCCAGGAAGTCACGGCACACTGCAGTACTAGCATTGCCTCACAGATGTGAAGATTCTGCTCATGTCTCCATTTGTGAAGGAAAGCAAAACAAACCCAATATTCACAGTGTGTTTGCCATGTCTGGAGAATTCCCATGTTGAAACTACCACCGAATCCAACAGCAATGAGTGTAAAGACACAAATGTCAAGGGCACTGTGACCAAATGTACAACACAGTTATATGTATTAATTAGCAGTCTAGCTGTATGCCTCCTAAATTGTTTTGCTGAGGAGTGAGTTGCAGTGAAGGGACAAGACCAAAGATAATGTCTGGTATTCTGGTAATAATTGACAAGCAAGTAAACAACATGTAAATAGCAGGGCATTGCACAAACAACAAAGATCTTAAAGTCCTGCCAGTAAATACTGATGTCATCATCATCATCATCATTATCATCATCATTAATAATATATAACACATCTACTCCAAACATCCCTAACCATACAGTGACTCCCCTTTAATGTGTTTGGTCATTGATCCATTTCACCATGGTGGTCAAGAATTGTTAGGTCTTACAATGTTGTCATGTGTAATTGTGTCACAAATGCACTGCAGAAGTAACATAGACGGAAATTAGACTACCGATATATCAATATATCTTAAAAAATGCCAGCAACTCTTTCACAATACCTATTCACACAACAAAGCAAACCAATTCTGAAGTATTTTACTGCTAAGTGCATCCTCGTTTTAGAGCAAGTAATACAGCTTTGTGAAATCCATACCTATGATTCACTTCTACATGTCTATAGACACAGACAAGAAGATATTATTTAAACAAACCTATGGAAAATAGTAAGTCTATTTAGTAGCTAGTAGGATGTACTGGGAATAAAAAATTGCACACGACAGAAATAATAGGATGAACATAGAAAATAATATTAGTGGAGACGTTGACATAAGTCTTGTAAAATTACAAGTTAATAATTACTATTCAGAAAGAAAATGTAGAAGGCATAGCCTACACATGGCAATTAGTGGAACGATTCGCAGGTATAAGACGGAATTCCGTAGCCAAACTTCTTCATCGTCAGTATAATAAGAATAATACTACTCCTAATAATACTGATAATAATACTGATAATGACAATACACAAATACCTTCACTAAGTTAGCTCACTAGCTATGTCGCTAAATCGCCGATAGTTGAGACGATGCTACCCGAAAAACTTAACGCTGACAACCGGCCACATTAATTCCAGGAAATGCAGCGCTAACGTCTGCGGGGAAAACCCGTTTAAAATGTACCTACAGATATTGCATAAACACGGGATAAAATTGAAACAAGCCTCAGAGGTGACAAGAACAACCCTAAGTGGCCTACACAATGCTCAAAATCCAGGAGCCTCGGTTAGCATTCGCCTGGAGTGAGAGCTCTCTGACCAGGAAGCACTCACACAATGTCGCCGGTCTGTCTACACGAAAACGATACAGGAGGGGGAAAAGCCAAGATATTTCACCTACTTCGGGCATATTAACATACTTAACAAACAGTCAAAAGGAATGTAAGTTCACGAATTACAAACCTCTCTCTGGATCGCTCTTTCTTCTTTATAAAAGCCATTGCACGCAGCCCGCAGCATTTGTGGAGGTAAGAATATGATGAGCAGTGTAAACAAGGAAATTGTCAGTGCGACCCAGAGGCGTGAGGGCAGGCAAGGCAACACATCTTGTTAAACACGAGTGGAGATTGTACAGGACGTCAACGCTGGTGGTCTAGTCAACGCAATCGCAACTGAACGGTTACGGATTACCAATTTAATAATGCTGTGTATCCGCGAATAATACTGCAGCTTTTTTGTAAGGCTGGGACTTGTTCGGTTTGGTTGCACTACGTATGCCGCTGCATTGCTGTCCTGCACTGTGACACTAGGTTATGCTGTTTGTTTACGGCAGCATTTGTATTATTGGAATAGTTTTTTTTACTTTGCCAGACGATGCAAGCAAAGCCTTTAAAAGACCGAAAAAGTAGGAGATAACCAGCACACAGGAATATTATTCAGTATACATGTGAAGGGGAAGAGGCCTGCAGACAGACCTACACAGTGATTAGGCTCACCGACAGTGACCTACAGAACTTTATATTGGTTTGAAAAATGCGCGTACTTTAGGACAACAGAAATATCGATGTACAACCCTTCCCCCAAATGTGCTATTGAGCCATTCACTTAACTGTAAGTAACAGTATTGATACAAATACAGCATACAGCCAAACATTTCAGAAATGTGTGTGTGTGAGAAGGTCGGTCGATTTTAGCTAGGCTGGGGGTGGGAGGGGTGGGGGATCACACCAATATCTCTATAAAATATGTGTTTGTTGTTCGATGTGTTGGTAAAGAGAATTTCATCTTTAATCATTCCTTGTTTATAAGGATTATGAAGGATCTTTCGCATGGTAGAATAATTCCTCTTGGTCTGTGATACTGGAGTGAATCCGGGGGATTTCATCGCAAACCTTCTCCAGAAGATGGATTTGCAAACTAATCCTTTAGCAGATGCATTCTGGGCAGGGAACAGTTCACTGTTCATCTATTATTTTTATAATTATGAAGAAAAATGCTAAACTATGTGTTATGTTTGTATCAGTACTCTACAATTAGCTTATTAAAAGGTACAATGGACATTTGCACACACTCATTTACAACAATTCCATGTGCTCAAGTTGAAAGAGAGGATCATGAAAAAGGGCTGTCTATCTTCAGGTGCTAAAGTCTTGAATACTGTACAAGCTAAAATCAACTTCTAGCACACAAAATAAGGCCCTCCTCATGACTTAAGCACTGCTACATAGTAGAATTTAGCTGTGTTGAGCTGTAATGTGAATTAGCAGTATCCTGCTGAAACAGACACATGAACAAAGCATACTTCTGGCAGAAATCCATCTTCATTTCTTTTTTCCCAGTCCATAAAAATAGAGACTGCTCATAACAATTATATGATTCTTGTCTGTGTACAGTATTTCCATGTTGTTAACTGTTGTTCAATGCAGTTCAGTTCAGTTCAACTTTATTTCACCAGGAAATTATGTTACTCTTTTCTCGGTTAGCAAACAGATAACATTTAATCTACCGTATGTGACACCAAACAAACGTATCACACCGTAGTGACACTTCAGAAGGTGATAGACTACAATTCAAATGCAAAATTTGAAATGACTATAAGGCACGAGAGTAATGCTCACACATTTGTACCATCGACGACTGATTATAAATTGTTAAATATGAACAAATGATGAATGTACTTGCGTACTGCAATTAAGTATCGCATTGATATCAAAACTTCACTGACACTATTCAACAAGCATACACTTCCCAACATTTAGACCTGGTTACATGGGCAGGAAGTGGCCCACTATCTCTCCCTTGCTCAATCACTGGTGCAAGCTTATCAAGTGGCTAGAGCAACTGCTCCCCCTTATCTCCAGACCCTCATCACACCCTATACCCCAACCAGACCCCTCCGCTCCACCTCCTCTGGCAAACTGACTGTTCCATCCCTCCGGGCACCCGGCAACCGCTCCTCGCGGTCTCGCCTCTTCTCTGTCCTGACCCCTGGGTGGTGGAATGATCTTCCGCACTCGGTCAGGACCGCGGAACCACTTGCGATCTTCCGCAAGAGACTGAAAACCCACCTTTTCAGACTCCACCACCACTGAATTCTGTACATCTAACCAATTGTCATCACCACTGCTTACATGTTTATTACTGCTTTTTGTATATGTATGCTTGCTTAAATCTTCCTAAAAAAAAAAAAAAAAAGGTATGCAGCTACCAACAGTGATGTCTATTGCTGTATTACTGCACTGATCTCTTGCGTGAACAATGATTGAACATACCATGTATTACTGCACATCTTGTAAGTCGCTCTGGATAAGAGCGTCTGCTAAATGCTTAAAATGTAAATGTAAATTCATTACAACAATACAAATGTGTTACTGTAGTTGAGGGGGGTTGCCAATGTGGATGCCATTTGCCATTTATGGTACATAGGGGGTGTTGGGTGCAAAAGCACAATCCATATGGTCTAAACTCTTTTTAGATAAATTGAGGTCATTTCAACTGGTTAAAAGAAAGATCAGAGGATAAAACAACAGCTAATAAAGTCACATTCTGACCAGGCTGGATATGCACAGTTGCTATGGTAATGTTCTTAATGACAATAAGCTGTGGTGTGGGAAAGCAACAGCTAAAAATAAAAAATACAACAAAAACTGACAAACAGAAAATAAAGAACTGAGCTGAAGTCACAGCTTTAAAAATGTGGGTAGCTAAAGTTTGTATTTAGTTTCATTGGATCAAATAACTGATTTAAACAAGACTATCAGCTTCTAAAATACAAGAAGGCTTATAAAAATGCTTTATATATAACGGTAAAAAATACCTTATTTCCCCCAGCTATGATATTGTACAATATATTGCCATCAAGTAACTTTTTTATTTTTTATTATGTGCTTTTTAAAAATGAGATAGTTCTCCAAACAGTTCAAAACACTCAAATAGAAGCTCTCTACTCTATACTCTAGCTTAATGCATGTTGTATGGTGACATGGTGTCACATAATGATGAGGTATCTAATTTAGTATGTAAGTACTTCACGTCAGTTGCTCGTGTACACCAGCAGGGGTCAGTAGCATATGATTCTTTTCTGCTAAATTAATAGTGTGTTTTCCAAACCATTTTATTGCACACAATGTTGTAAATAGATTGATATTTTTTGATAATATCAGAATAAAAGGCAGCTAAAGTTGTAATGTGCGACTATCTATACTTGCCATGAAAACTACATCTCCCCAATTCTCCCTTCTTCCATTGGTATACATTATAAGTTATTATGTATGTATGGTATACATACATAATATACTTAAGTAGGAATATGGAAAAAAACAATAACAACATAATTTACATGATAGGAATATTTTTTATGGCTGCTTCATTCCAGGTCGTAATTCTGTTGTGCTTATATACCTGGGGCACATCTTTAACCATTAAATACTGGACACATTGTTCATTGGAGAGATATTTTTACAGCAATGTTTTAAATAGTGTATGGCTGTGTTTGTGCAGGTTGATTTCCTTTGTCAGTAGTTTTTCACATGAAGTGAAGACAGTGCATATAGGAAAGCTAAAACAATATGAACGATGATTAATGAATCATGTTTCCACAGGGCAGAATTGTTTTAATTTCATTTTTTTAAAATAATATTTGATCAACTATCTATTTGTGCAATGCTGTCCCATCAACAAAGCGTACCTGAGATTATAATTTAAAACAAGATCTCTCCAACAATGTCTTTGAGATATCAAACATGTTTGATTGGAGTAATGTTCCCATAACCTGTCTTGTCTTGTCGACGAGTGACCTAGGGCTGATAAATCATTCTTGAAACACGATCACAAGATCTGGACGGCTGACTGCTGCTGCCCAATTAGGCCATGCCCTGAAAACATCCAGCTGCAATTGACCATGAAGACTGAGGCCACGATCAGGGGCAACATGAAAAGGGGGCATATCTTTCCCCTGTGTTTCTTCTTTTTCTCACATTCATTGGCTCCGGATTAGACCTCCTCTTGACGATTTTTGACGTGGTAAGAACATTAAAAAACGCCCGGATAGTACGGAAAAGGGCTCGCCGGTAGACAGTGCCGAGCTCAGCAACCTTGCCCTCAAGGTAGAGAAAGGTGAGACCCCTGTCATGTGACAGGAGACCTGGGCAAATGCCTCAGTTTACATCAAGGAGTAAGCTGCTGTCTGGGGGTGGTTCTCTGTTGGTAAGGGCAGCCCCTCATTAATTCCTGGGAACCTGCCACAGCTGGGTCACACTTTGGGTGCTAAAAACAGGGGGCTTGGTTAACAAAACATGTTAACTTCTGCTCCATGACAGGGTTTGGTTACGTTGTCAGCATAACAAGAGCAAAGAAATGTAATTATTCTTTCAAGCCATAGTTTTATATGCTAACCTATTAATTAAAGCACAATGTGTGCTCCTCTTTGGAGGAGTTGAATTAAAAGAGCATGCATTTAATGGGCATTGTGGTAAAAGGTGGCACACACGCATAATCAACTGTGAACAAGAATGTAAAGAAGCAGCTGTAAATGTATTTTTGCTTAACCCGCAAGCACCCAGCATATTTTGCTTACACAATTGACCAACTGGGGTCATTTTTGACCCCAACATAAAACTATTTAAAAAATTCAAGCCACAATCATCATAAAGACTGTTTTTTTATTATTACAATTTCATTAGACATAAAATCACTCCAGAGAACCAAATAATTGTATGTTTTAAAAATATTTCGTGTAAATGTACAAAATAATGGAAACACCAAATGAAAAAGAATATTTTGAAGTAAGTAAATTGCCATTAAAAATAAGCCAATATGGTATAATTTCTAATTACCAATATGTTCCTGCTATAAAATACATTTTGAAATTTGAAAGAAAAATTAGAGATCTGAAAATGAGTGAAAAACAAATCTTGAAAGAGGTGAAATAGTTGGTGCCTGAATTGCAGGTGCATCAGTCATAGAAATGGCTAAATGATTTGATGTGTCAAGGGGAACAGTGTTGGCAAATGCCAAACGAGGAAACTGCACAAGTCAAAGCTCACCAACAGGGTAGATGGAAACTTAGGATAGTTGCTAAAAACCACAAAACAACGGCCTCAAAAAAATTACAACAGAACACCTCTGAGTCCCAGTCTCAACAAAAACTACATTGAGAGCTTCATAAAGCTGATATTCATGGTAGGGCTGCCATTCTGAAACCACTTGTACCCAAGGCGAATTAGCAACAATGCATAAGCTGGTGTATTGAGCACAAGACCTGGCGTAAAACTCTCCTAAATGGATTCAAGAGTGGTTTCATGAACACCAGGATGAAGTCAAACCTACCCAATTATCAATTGTAAACATCGTTGAACCTTTATGGGAAGGTCTGGAACGTAGAGTGTAGATTTCCACCGACTTCCTCTCTCAAAGAACTGGAGGCTTTCCTTCTTGAAGAATGGTCCAATATCCCACTATAAACAGTTAAATACGTGTATAGCAGTATTCAAAGAAGAATTGAAAGGCAGCCCATTTCCTTATTAGTTGTTAAATATTCATACATCGTTATTTTGTCTACCCCCTGTATATCCATGTTATGTTCACATTCAGATATAGAATTACAAAGAAAATCTAACCAGTTTAACAAGAAAAAGCTGATTTACCATCAACATTATTATGCAATTCATAGAGAACTATTACATTTAAAGCTTTAAGTATTCTCTCTTTGTGTATTCATTCAAAATGCATGCTATTGAACAGTTTGAACATCTGATCAGCAAGAGCACCGAACAGCTATTCAGCTATACAGCAGCCTCAATCTGGACACTCATTGTCAAAATGCTATCTGAAGTCTCAAAGGACTTGAACTAGAGCTGAAAACAAAAACTAACAAAACAAGTAAGGCTCTAAACTGTATAACACAGTTCAGTGATATTCATGTTGAGTGCTGTAAGCACATTTGCTGTTTATCAAACGATAGAGTCTCATGTGCTCTACAGTCAGAGCACACAGTTTGAGCTCAGGGCATGCTCTGACAGGACGTGTGTACTCTTGAAACCATCCTGTCTGTGTTGCAGACACAGGGGCCACACCTTTTCTGTTTTGGGGGATTTGCATGTCAGACAATGCATTGTATATACTCCATTCACAATCACTTATTTTGATTTATGACCCATAGCAAAGCTTTATAAATCTATAACCTGTATTTGCCTCTTTGAAAGCATATATGTCAAACAGTAGGAATTTACAACCATTTCAGTTATACTTATCAAAACATTAATTAGACACATATCTGAGGTCATTTCGATGTTGAACATTATTTTACCTGGCATGTGAGAATTCTGGAAATCAGCAGGAGCATTGTGTCCTTGAGAGCTGCAGTCTGAGTACGTATCACTTCATAATGTGTCCCTAGTGAAACACACATTCTTTTAAAAGGTCCACTTTATTAAAACTACAGAGGTGAAAATGGGTGCTTTTGACTGGGGTCATATATGTGACCTCAACAAAAATGTCACTACATGAACCCCATATTAATGCAGAGACCAGAGAAAATAGAATGGACTTATTGGGTAACATGTTGGTTGAAAAAGTCAAGAAGATTTGTAAGGATCAGAGAAAGAATTTTTAAGAAACCAACAAAAATATATTCATTCCTTGAAAGAAACCCTCACAGGTAAACATTTGTCATTTGCACACTTACATTGAAATGCGCTAAACTGAAATGTTATCCTAGCTATAACATCGGTGCGTCTTGCTCATGCGCCCTTGCAATGCTCCACTGGGTTTTAATAATGAGTATTTTGTCTAGAAGCATCAGTAACATCTTTGTTACACTGAGGTCTGCTCCAGATAACCAGCCATCCATACACACCGGTTTCTATAAATTGATCTCTCTGGGGGAGTAACTGTAAACTAGGGGCTAATGGATGCTGCAGTAGGAGAGAGTCAGTGCATCTTTGTCCATTAAGGCCAGATTAATGGCTATTATTTAAGCCACTCTACAAGCCTTGCAAATGTGGAATGGCACATTGCTATCATTTTCCATTCTACACAACCAAATAAAAGGAAGAAAAAGGGGGGAAAAATCATAATTGGGATAAAAAATACAAAAAAACTCCATGTTTTTGAATGATTCAATGTTGTGGAGCAACAAAAAAAAGCATTTTAAAATGAGCATTCATCAACTAATTATGGAACTCCCATCAGGCACCCAGTGAAATAATTGAGAGTGCTTTATTTTTGGAAACTTGTTTAAACAGGAGCGCTTGTTTTTACTCATTGCCTGCTCTATTGTTGAACCACCTGCTGTTCAACGTGATTACTCACAGCCCTCTGAAAAACACTTCCTGCATTTTCAGGGGATGAGCACAATGGTTTCATCCAAACCTCTGCTTGGTTCTTTGCTGACCTTGGATCAGTGATTAGCTAGTGGGCATGAAGTATTCCGGTGTTAACACTGATCACAGATAAATGGGGATTTAGGGAGAATGTTATTTGGGTCTCTAAACACCAGATGGCAATAGTATGCAGTAGTTGAGCGAGGCCAGGCCGATTGATTCTAAACTCAGGAAGACCAGGCCAACAGAAACCCATGTTCCTCAACAAAACAATAATCTTTATAATATCTGATGATCCATGGCAATAATAATAAAAATGCATTATTACATTATAGGATTGGTAAAAAACAACAACCAAGAAACAGGGTTGAGAAGAAAACATGCATCCATGAGTGTGTGTAAGCACATACACACACACACACACACACACACACACACACACTCATACACACATTATTTTCAAGATCCAAGTTTCAGTTAGATCGCATTCTACAAACCAACAAAGAAGCTTTTTTTATATAGATCCTCAAAAATAGTGTTGTAGGTTTTCATTTTAATTTTGCATAGCATGAAGCGGGTGACAAAGACAGACGTTTTGGCGCTGAGGACATCATCAGTGTCAAGATCCAAGTCTCAAAATGATATTTTTAGTTATATTTTTAGAAGTAATATAATTAATGGGGAGCCTAAGACAAACAGGAAGACAACATGAACGATAGCGCTGCTAACAAATATATGTTTGCGATGGCCGTGTGATTTATTTGCTTCAGTTGTTAAACCTGGGTGTTTTAAATTCTGAATGTTTCTAGGAGAAACAATTGTTTAATAGGAATTAATTTACCACTGAACTATTTAAAAACAACTGTCTGAAGGTATGCATGCTATGGGATGTAGAAAGTAGATACAAATCAAATTGTGCACTGCAACTCAAAGACTTAACATTGTCACATGGTATTTTCCGGTATTAAAAATATGTGTACTTTAAATGTAATGTTTTGATATTGGCTTAATAGAACCTCTATATCAGACAAATGGACTCAGTGCCCAGTGTCAGTGACATTTTTCCATTCCAGAGATCGTTTCTGGTCTAAACAGAACATATTTCCTTCCTTAACTACAGGGCAGTTAATCTTTGTGTGGCTTATCATAACTTACCTTTAAATTATTTTTGGATTTTTCTAGTAAAATCTTTAATGGAATCAAACTCAATTTGCTGTATAAAATGAATATACAATAAAAGCAATGCATAGAGAAGTTGTTGTATATACGATGGATTCATTCCTCTGCTGATTGAAAGCTATGGATTTGAATTCTATTTTGCCTCTTGATAATTGGCAACAACCCCTGCATTACCTTAGAGAAATGTCTTACGAACACATTTTCTTTTCTTTTTTCTTTTTTTAAGAATCATATTTCAGGAAGGTCAGCACAGCAATTCCAGCTAACTGAATTTTGCTAGGTGTGAGGAAATTACTTCATATATAAATTCAAGTGACACACTCAGCAGACTTTGCTGTTTAAAATTTATGCTTTTCAATTCACCTCAACTTGATTAAACAATTTCACCGGCTGAAAGAAGATCGTAAATTCTCTATAAATACCAAGCTTTGCAGTACTGTACCAACTAATTATCTTTCTCTGTCCACATATCATCTATGTTAGGCCAGTCAGGGACTCTTCATTTTTAGCAAAATTGATATTTACAAATGATACATATACTTGTTTTTACAGTGTCTTTTACAAATAAATACCACTGTCAAGGAGTTCATTTTTAATCCTAAACAGTTGACCAGCATTTCTTCCCCTGTCATTTGGACTGCTTTTCCTGTATTCGAATGAGCTTTAAATGGCTCCTACATACCAAACTTTGAATGCAAACATTTTTTCCCCTGTGTCATGGCACGTAAATAATACAGTAATAGGAAATTCATAATATGAAAGCTATATATATATATATATATATATAGAGAGAGAGATTTACAGCAGACTGAAGCATCTTTTTGGCAGGCCAGAAATAAGCCAGCTCAATTTAAAAACCTTTAGAACAGATACATTTTTGATTATCAAGTGGCCTTTTAAAAAGAAAAGAAAAAACAGCCACCAAATTTGACACGGCCCATATTTTCCCTCAGAAAGCCTCATTTGAAATGTTGCATGGAGGGATAGCCCCCCCCATTTCTGCTCCGGCCTTAAAGACTGCGATCCCATGCAGGCGAAAATGGTGTTGATTCCATCAAGATAGGCATGTGAGTTCAGAGCACCTTCAGCAGTGGACCGTCTGTATCTTCAGATTCGGGTCACTGACTCCACTTAAAATCCCAAGGCCAGCTGCAATGATTAGGAAACATATCAGAAGGATCTACTTTCTGTCGACTTCAGGAGATTAATCCTGACTTCTGATTTGGTAAAAGAGATATTAATATCATGTATGTTAGTAACAGCAATGCTATGTAATAAAAAAAAATCCTGAATTCTAAATAGTTGCTCTTAAATCATTTTGCCTTTGCAAGCAGAGTGTCACATTTATAGTGTAATGGGATGGTTTTATCCTAGGGATATAGCATTCAAGCTGCTGCCATTTGAGCTTGTTTTAAGAAAGATTGGTTGAAAGAACTTAAGACGTAATATAAAGTGCTACCCTGAAGAGACCGGACCTCATTGTGAGTGCTCACTGCACAATCCCCCAACACCAAATCTATGTTAGATCACCCAAGCACATCTCAAGTCATTTAGCTGTTATCTGCCAACTATCTGAACCTCCACACCGCATCAGTGAGCAGAGAGATGATGTCGTTTTTTCCCTGCAGCCTGCCGGAGGCTCCGGGCCAGACCTGAAACACCTCTTCTCACTCACTGTTCTCCAAAGAATCAACGCCGGGAAGAGAAAGGAATTGAAACATGATGTACTGTAGCGTTTATTCTAATTCCTTTGTCATGAATTTTTTTTTTAACCCCTTCAAGGAAAAAAAACAAAAATCATTCAGGAAACTATCCCAATCAGATAAATACTACGATAGCTAAATGAAGTACTGTCATTTTACATTGCTATTATATTATTTATGTGCTTAGCAAAATCCCTTTTCTGGGGTGAATACATTGCTCATATTTTAAACATCATCCAGTGATGAAGCTGGATGTTTACCCTAGCAGTAAAGGGTTTGCTCCTTGCCCAAGGTCACAACAATGCCCGGGTTGGGAATCGAACCTGCATCCATCTGCTTTCAGACATAGCTTCGAAACCATCATGCTAGTCGTGAACAGCTTGGATAGCAGGATGACGAGTGGACCACTGCTTCCTTTTTGTTTTGGAGATTCAGAACGGAATAAGATGGCTGACAATGAAGCTCTGTGTATAATATACTGCTGTTGTGGTTCCCCGAGACCGAGTTTATATTCATGATTATTCGTTCTGCTTCTCCCAGCCCTGCTGAAAATGCTTTCATCTTTTGTTTGTTTGCTAGTCAGGTGGTTTGAGGTTAAGGTGTGCCCTGCCTTCTGCTCTATCAGTTTAACTGATCTCAGCTGTACTGGATATCACACCTGTGTATCTGAGCGGTAGAAACAGGAAAGAAAGTCAATCTTTCTTGGGCTGAATTTCCTAAGAATGATTACCGGTGTGAGACAATGTGTGTGTGTGTGTGTGTTTTTTTTTCTAGCGCTTGAGAGAAGTGTGAATAATCGCTTGTATATTAACATTTGTGGTATTTTCATTATGTGAGTTGTTTAAACGTTTGCATTAATTTTCCAGGGAAAATATTTCAATACATTCCATTATACATTCCATTAACTTCCTAGCCATCAATTTGTTTTGATAAGCACAGGCGAATGCATTTGAAAACATGGACAACAATGCATAAACACAAGCTTAATTTGTGGGCCCATTTACAGAATATGCAATATCACTGAAAAACGGTAGAAAATGGGGATTGAATTTATATGTGAGGACATCGTATGGCAGATGATTTGTACCAGTAATTACTATGTTAACTGTTCATTTCAGTTAACGGATCCAGTCGGTTTGGAAAACAGATAAAGTACAAAATTTCATTTGTTATTACATTTGGAAAGTCAAACTTGTTTTATGTAAATTACTTTAAAGAGGTAAGAGCAACTTTGTCATTGGAGAAAAAGTGACTTTTTGTATTTGGTTTAGTCAAGCATAATTTATAAAATAGTGTTTACTGATATTATAAAATCAACAAGAGAAACAAAAGGCTCCTACCTGCACTGCAAATCATTTAAGAATATGGGTGTTTTAAAACACAAAATCAAACCCAATCACCTTTTTACAAGAGCAAAGTTGCTTTATCCTTTTTCCCTCATTGGACAGGGGCCATTGTTTCAGCAACTTTCCACCACCCATACTGTACCTCAAAAACTATTTTAACAAACCAATTCTAATTCTAGAATGCAATGCTAAATATGAAGTGGGAGTTCTCCTTTCCACTGTTTTACAAGAGCAACAACAACTATCCAGATATTGTATATGTTCATGTTGAGAAGCTAACACAGAATAACCATTAATTGTGGAGTAATTCTAGTCCATCGTTAAAAAATACACTCAAAAATATAAATGTCATGATTTACTATGTGCTTTTAGTGTTGTCAATGCATCCAGATAATGTTGTTGTTAACATTCAGGTTCTTTACCTTTCAGTGTGAGTCGTGAGCATCCATGCGTTAAGTATAATGGAAGTCAATGGTCAAAACTCACACACATACAGTAAGTAGATGGTGAAACCACCTCAGACTATCTTTGACTGACCTCATTTTGTCTCTATATCTCTCTATCAATAGCTGAAATTATAATATTTTAACTTATTTTGAAGCCAATGATGTTGAAAAACAAAATGAGGAAATGGATTGCTTTGAAAGTTATTACATCATTGGCTTTAACATCATTGGTGTGTGTGTGTGTGTGTGTGTGTGTGTGTGTGTGTGTGTGTGTGTGTGTGTGTGTGTGTGTGTGTGTGTGTGTGTGTGTGTGTGTGTGTGTGTGTGTGTGTGTGTGTGTGTGAGAGAGATTTTTGACCATTGACTTCCACTGTATTTGGCATTTGGTAGCTCATGGCTCACACTGAAAGGTAAAGAAGCGGAACATTAACAACAAAACTATCTGGACAGATTGACAACACCCAATGTTGTAGTAACTAAATAGTACATTTTCAAAATCTTATTGTTTTAGAAGAGTAAACATCAGCACTGCCATCTTTCACCAACAGCTTAAAGAGGCGAAGCCAAGACACACACTATGTCACTGAAAGAGTAAGTGCATTAAGGTACATTTTTGTCCAACAAACACTTGATTCATATGACTCCCACTGACCTTGTTGAGTGTTAGCTGATTATAAAAAAATGCTGTTATATTAAACATGTGTGACCAATGTAGTAGAAATAGTGAAATCTTGACTTTTAAATGAGACACTTAAGATTATAACAAGGCAAGTTTAAGGCATATCCTTTGTGTTTTAAATGTACGTATATTGTGGTTAAATGTTAAACATATGAGGCATTAACTTTCATTGTAGTACAATGGTTTGACTATTAATTGCAAAAATGTTTTTTTTTAAAAGTATGTTCATCACATGGTGCCAAACAATGATCCATAAAGCAACACGGTGAGTCATTGTGTAAGAACATTACATATCAGTGTCTGGAGCTGTCAGGTGCTATGCGCGGTAAATGTCCAGGTTCTGGGAACTCTAGAAGGTTAACACCAGGATCATAATATACATAATATCCACCCCACATTGTGTAAACTTTGATTCTTGTCACCGATGGGGGGCTGAATTTCTGGGTAATACTTATGGTCTGTCTTTGAAATCAGTAAATCCATATTATTAGGTCTCCTCTAGGGAATATGGACCTTGAAATATTGCTAGGAAAAAACAATCTCTTGCTACCTTCTATTATGGCCAAAATGGCCTCACAATGTTGCTAATTCTGTTTTTTTCTCCACTGGAGGTAACTTTTATAGCTAAAGATCTCACACTGCAAAAATGTAGGTCAGAAAGAAGAAGTTAATAATCCTCCCATTGATTCCAATTGACCCAGGCCCTTCAGCAATCATGCTTAAGATTAGGCTTTGCATGTATAGTTAAGACATTGCCTATTTGAGCCTGGGTTAGCCAACTACACCCAGGACACGATTGGCTTCGTTCCACCAGGGCTAGGGTGGGTTCCTCAGGCCACCACTACATTACACAACAATGTGTCAGACTATCAGTTGCAGTGGTGAGAGATGTCTAACTGGCATTTGCTCTCCTGTGGTGCTGTGTGGCCTGCAGTGTAGGAAGTAGTCACCGTCCTGTGGGCGAGTGCATCGTGGGAGTTCAATACTCCTCGCATGGGTGCGGGTGGCACTGCGGTGACTCAGGACGCGCAACTGGCGTTTTCCGAAATGAGGAGAAACAAAAGTGGAAAAATGGATAAAGCAAAGTTTACGCTTTGTTGTTCATTATTTCTTTCTCTAACCTCTGTGCCACACTGCTACACCCACTGAAGTTTTCCTAGTCTATTTCACACTGTTATTAGTTTAAAAGCCATCATCAGCTGCATTTCCATAAAGTCTACCGTACTGTATGTTATTATTATTCATCTACACTGCACTGGTTATTTCTGGATTCTCCATTTTTCAGGCATGCTGTGAAATATTAATACAATGTATTTTGATTTATATCAGTGATTTACAATGGGCCCTAATTTAATGATGCATTTACATTGTATTGTATTATGTATTATTAATGTGTGGTCAGAATAGGGCCGTTGGAGTAGATCATTCAAAATTTCAGAATAAAAATGTTGGATTCAAGCCTCACATTTTTGTCCATGTTTATTTATGCCAATATTTGTAATTAATAAGTTTGAACACAGCCAGTCTGATGAGATTTTCAGAGGGAGCTAATCTTATAGGCCTACTTGCTGTAATCCATTTCAGTAGGGCAGTGTGTTAGAAGAAACCGACTGAATCATTAAAAAGCATTCACGTCGTACGACGCTATTACTTCTGTAAGTGTATAGACAACATATTTAATTATGTAAGCATATGTCTATTGTCTTATTTCTACACTGTGGCGAAGTAAAAAACTGAGGATAAACCATAAATCAAAGCTAAACTATTCCGTTTTCCATGAGGTGGCCTTCGGAGAATATTTTAATTACTGAAAAAAATGTCTACCCACGAAGAATCCCTGGAGCACTACAAGCCAGATCTGCAACTAAATAATTAGCCTGTCAACCCAATGAATAGATCCATTTATAAATGTTAGAACAAACTGACAATGAAAGAAAACAGAGGATACTCAGGGGGATCTGTTAATTACATAAAACCTCAGGAGTTCAGCAAAGAAAGAGGGGAATAGAAATCTGTATAGGAATGTGTTTTGTTTTGGGGGTCTCTGAAATGTGCAGTGCACTGCATTCGGTGGGCTCGGTAATGAAATAAGATATAAAATATTCGTCCCTCGTGATTTATGTTAGGATTTATGCACAGTTAACCCCGCTGTGTGCTTATCTCGCGATCAAATGATTGGCTAATGTGTTTATTGTCAAAGAAAAGTAGATTACAGATTACAGATTTATCAGTGATTAAAGAGGAAATGGTGCTCATATTAATGTCATAGCTTAAAAAAATAAAAGGGGAAAAATAAATAAATCCATCGCCTGCTGAATGTAGTACTCTTAGTATACGTTAGTTTTTATTCGCAATTACATTTTACATTAGTGTACTTTCCGTCTAATCGAAGGCCACGGGCCCAAGCCACTGCCAATACAAATGCACACATTAGTAAATATTAATATTTTTGTTGAAAAATGTCCACCCAAAAGCTTATTTCGGTGTGTGAAAATGAAACCTTGGGCGTCTGGGGGTTTTTTCTGCCCAGAATGAATGGCTCCTTTTTAAACAGCACTTATAACATGCTTGAAGTTAAACCAAGTGTATGATTGGTGGCTAGCACTCTGCAGGTCACGTGTCAGAGTGGTCCACGCCAATCCCACTGTTTACATGCCTGTCGCTCTCTGCCTATCTGCCTCCAGGGACTCCACTGTGCTGGTGCTGCTCTGCATGGATTTTGTCATTTCTGTATGTGGCCATTTGTCAACTAATGTAACTCACAGCAATATGGCTACACCATCCCTTAATTGCTCATATTTCAACATCATCTGTCCTTCCTTATTTTGGGCTCTGGCATTGTCATGTTTTTTCTGCTAGTGTCTGGATGCCCTGGGTCCTGAGATGTGCCAAAAATACCAGCTACATTGTGTTAGCAAGCGCTGTTCAGATGACAGGCGTGAGAACTGGGAGAAATGTCTGAGGATGGTAAGCTCTATTGTATCTACAACCTATTAATACTGTCACTGACTCAATAATGCCTGATCCCTATGCCTTGCAGTCATCATTTTCATGTTCACTTCCCAAAATGTGTTGCCAGCACATTTTCTAGGTAGTTTGAACTGGGATTAAGGTGCCATTGTCTGTGAAAATGTCTAGTTGAATTAATAACTTCTGTTCCCTTGAGCAAGTCAAACACTGAAATTCAGACCTCGTTTTCGCTTGCGGGTATACAATAAAGTACAGCTTAAAACCTAACTGAGAAACAACTTTGTATAATTAGAAATGAAGTAAATCAGTAAAAAATGTATATATATACTCCATATATATATACAAACATTAAAACTGTTCATACTGCTTATGGATTTGTTTAAAAAATGATTGGTGTGGCAGAAAGGATAGGACAGCGCTCTTGTGAATTGTGCATTTACCGTGACACAATATAATGAGAACAGTGTGGACAGACATTCTTAGATGGTAAAAAAAAAAAATTACCCTTGGACTCCTTGGACTGTATACAGTATATGTGGTTTATCATGATAAGGGCTCTCTGCACAAATGGATTCTCTGCCTCAGCAGCATCAGTCTAGAGTGTCTCTGTTTGGTGCTTTTGACAGCATCAGTGACAAGCTCACAAATCTGCTTCCTGATTATTTTCCGGTCCCCTATGGATACAGAAAATCTTTCTGCAAGGAGATGCATGTTTCCTTGAAAACCAACCCCCCACACACACACACATACACACACATACACTACAGTGAATGTACAAATCAATATTCCTTCCAAAACTATTTTCTGTCAGATGTTAAATGTTCATTTAAAGCTGTTCTTTTTGCAATATACATGCTACATAATGATTATTAATCTAAATCATATTAACCCCAAAACGTGTATTTAAAGGTCGGTTTTGCTGAGGTTGTGATAGTGATGTTATTCTAGTTGATATCAGCCCAAGGGATGGTTGCTTTAAATAAACATCCTTAATATTTTGGTCTAATGATATATAATGTTCCTTGGTAGTGCACAAAAGCCTGTGAGGCATTGAATGGCTGTAGGGAGGTATAGAGCTTTGAAAGCTGCAATGTTTGCATTATCATGAAAAATATTATGATATACACTCAATTATTTGCTCTTTATTACTCAATTGTTTGTGTTGCCACATGTATACTGTGGTCTGTTTTTTAAATTTTATTTCATGAGAGCTGACAGCAATTTCAAAACTGAATAACGTTTTATTTTAGTACCTACATTACCACACCATCTACTAACTTCCAGTCTGCCCTACCTGTTCAGCTTTATCAAATCTTTGGTTCAGATAGGCTGTAGAAGTTGTGTTGATAGAGTCAGGAAGGTGATGTTTTATATTATAAGAACCAGCTGCATATATGAATAGTTAATTTAAACAGTAGTCATTGTGCCTTTTCAAAAGCTGTCAAGCATATATCATAGGGAGGAATCCGTGGATGGGTTTGTCCACCGTGCTAATGTGCTCTGCGTTCTAATTAGGGGGGCAAACACAAAAGGTGCATTGTCACCCTGATGACATTGATCAGATTTGAATTATGTTTCTGTCACAACAGCACTAAAATCCACACTTTATCCAAGACTCACAAAATTTGACAAAAAATGAGAAAGCATATTCCAATACTCCACCCCAGCTGTATGGCAATGATCTGAGACATGCTTTTACTATGAATTTTCAACAAGCTATTATTAATTACTTGTGTGTCACAGAAAGAGATCCTTGGCACAAATATCCATATTAACATAATTGTATACTGCCATATTGGTTCTGCCATATTGGAGTGTCCACGTATAGCATATTAAATTGCATATTAGCATATATTAACATGTATTTTTCAATAATCCTGTTCACATTAAACTTTGAATACATTATTTATAACATCTCAGATGTTAAATTCATATTTTTAGATATAAGAACATGGCCACCACAAGCCAATCATTTAGCAGAATTTGCACATAATATGTAAATGAATTAAATTGTATTCACCATAGGGTCAATCAGTATCACATCTGATACTAGGGATCATACCTTATCACTTTATCAAATTTGAACAGAATACTTACATTTTGCACAAGTTGCGGTTTATCTATAGTTTTTTGGGTTACTCCAGTGAAAACTGCATTGCCATAATCCAGAAGAGAGAAAATAAAAGCAAAGTTAACTTCTTAGCATCTTGCAAAGTGAGATATGGTCTGACTCAAGGAAGGTTTCCCAGGTGAAAGAAAGCCGTTCTGGTGACTTTGTCAATGTGAGATTTAAAACTCAAATCAGAATCAAGAGTGACACCCAGCTTTCTCACTTCTGTCTTAATCTGTAGAGCCAGGTTGCCAAGTTTGCTTGCAATCTTTTCTCTCATTGATGCTCTACCAAAATAGTTTTTCATTCAGTTTTAGAAAGTTACAATTCATCCAACTCATAATGCTTGTTAAACAGTCAAATAGTGGATTTAGAGCATTGGCATCATCTAGCACTACAAAAAAATACAGCTGTGCATCATCTGCATAGCTATGAAATTTAAATTATGTTCACTGATAATTTCCTTAAGTGGTAACATGTAGAGGGAAAATAAAATGGGACCCAGTATAGATCCTTGAGGTACACCATACAAAATGTCATGCTTATTTGGCATGGGTAGTAAGACTAACAAAACATTGTCTTCCAATAAGATATGTGGAGAACCAGTTCAGGGCAGGACCAGAAATGCCTATCCAATTTTCAAGTCGATTTAAAAGTATTCTATGGTCTACTGTGTCAAAAGCTGCACTTAAATCCAGCAGTACTTGAACTGAAACATTATTCTCATCAGCATTTGTTCTTAAATTATGTATTACTTTTACTAGTGCCATTTTGTTACTATGATATTATCTAGACTGAAAATATAGTTGACAATAAATCCTTAACTTCTTTGCATGATCTGTGTTGCAGAGGATCAAGTGTGTAGTGTGTGGACATGTGTAGTAAAAAAAGTTAAGGACATGTGTAGACATGTGTAGTAAAAGCAATTAAACTTTTCCCAAATATTTCCCTCTTATGTTACCGTTATGTAGTCTGCGCCTGCACACAAGGAGCAGTGCAGCAGAAGTGGGTCTGTGTAGCTCAGTTGGTAGAGCATGGCGTTGGCAACGCTTAGGTTGTGGGTTTGGTTCCCATTGGGACCATATATACTTAAAAATGTATGCATTCACTACTGTAAGTCACCTTGGATAAAAGCGTCTGCTAAATGGCATACATTAAGTGTGTAAACTCCTCGGATGCATATGCCTCTGAGCCAGTGACAAGAACTTCAATCTTCAGTTACACCCTTCAGTCCACGCAGTACAACAGGAGAGAGCTGGAGCTGATTAGAGGTGAGGGTGTATCTCTAACTAATGACTGGAAGCTTGTAGGCACATAGACCGTTGTTGGGAGGAACTGAACCCTGGAGAACCCTCGCCAACGTAAACCCATCTACCTCTGGCAGGACGAGGCCAATTGTGTCCCGCTGCTATTGACTTTTACAAAATAGCTGTTGCATACAAGATTAGATACATTTAGCAAAATCAAACTATAGTGGGAAATATCTCCAAATAAATATATATACAGTATGTTATATAAAAAGGACAATAAATAACAAATTATTGGTGTCGGTATCGACCGATTGTGTTATTTGAATGAATGGTATTGGTATCAGTCCAGAATCGGTCATATCGGTGTATCCCTTGTACAGAGTATCACAAACATTCAAGACAATCCAAACGTTAAATAAGACTCAGAACACAGCATTTGAGTACTGCACAAAAAATGCAGGTTGGACTTTATTTTTTTTTTAAACACAATAAAAACTAAATAAGAATAAAATATTCACATGGTTGCTTGGAACAGTTTTGCTGAAAATAAACAGAAAACATCCTTTGATGCTAACATTGTTACTTACAAACACCTATATTTATTATTTCATAAACAGGCGCAACATGTTCCATAAAAAAGATTAAATATAGACATAGTATCAAGAAATGATGATGAGCATCATAATAATAATAATAATAATAATAATAATACACAGCCATATGTCAAGGTTATAATTTAGCAGTCTCCAATCTGTCACTGCATCTAATAAACACCAGATAAGCATTTGGCAGTATTATACAGGATTTGAATGACATTTACTAATCAACACACAAGAAGTGATACAAAAAGCATTTCTATGTAATACAAAATAAACTCTCTCCTTTCGTTTTTTAAATTTTTCATTGTATTTTTTTTAACCTCTCAAATATTCCATGCTACTCTGTGGGTAAATGCCAACTTCTTCAATTACAGTTTTGGGAACACAGTCTAAATCTTCATGTAAAATATAGTCATATACCAGTTTTGTTACCTTAAAAATTAAGCAAAAATAAGATCTTCAAATTCAATAACCCTTTTCAAGACTTAAATAAACTTGTCTCATCCAGTTCCAAATGACACTGTACCTAAACAAAAAAAAGCTCATTTTTTTTATACTCTAAGAGAGTGGAACATAGAATCTATTTACAAACTTGCTATGTGGGCCATCACAAGCCATTCAGTCTTTATTAGTTCTATAAACACCAGTTTTTAAAGAAAAGAACTCTAGAATTTCATTTGTGGATAGACTACGGTTTCTAAGGCAGCTCACTAGCGCAAATCCACAGCAAAAATCAAGATAAAAGCCATGTTGTCCAAATTTGTTTCCATTTCTATATTCACCTTGTAATTTTTCATCATTTTTAAATAATAATTTTTTAAAACCCAATAACTCTTTTAGTTTTTGCTTTCTGTACAGGTGACCTCAGACGCTCAGATAAACAATACAAAGTTGTAAGTGCTTAACGGCTTTGTGTTGAGAAAAAAAAAACTGCCTCAGTCCTGTGAACACAGTCAAGGTGGTTGAACGACTTTCAGATGCTCCACAAAACAGCATTCGGTACTAATCAGGTGAGGTACAGAGCTTTGTCTCTTTGCATGTTTCTGAAAGCGAAAGGAGAAGAAGAAAAAAAACAGTGTTTACGACACATTGATTATGCGCACACATTTTTGGTGAATTGCATAGTATTATAGCAATATCATTGGCTCTTCTTCGGGCAAACGCTTCTGCCGTAAGTGCTTTTGTGCTTAAACATACAAGTCAGACGTTGGGCGCCCTTTACTTCAGCATCACTGCAGGCTTTAAAGAGCTGCTGAGAGAGAATGGCTGGCTCCTACTGACCCGTTACTGCAGTACTCATCTCTCCAATCGACGCCCTGTGCGGAGGGGTTCCTGCAGCCTGAACGGACATAATCCATGGAGGGGGACACAACCTGGCCCGCGGAGGACGTGCAGTTCAGGATGTTCTGGAATTCCGCTTGAAGAGGAAAACCCTACACAGCAAGACGGCACAAGATAAAAACGAAAAGACGCTTAGACGCGCTGGCGTACGAACGGCGCATTCAGAGGATAACACCATTGCTTTTCTACCTTTCCGACATTTTTTCTCCCCCCTCACTACAAGTCACACAGTACTACAGGAGAGATGGCGCCACTTAGAGGAAGGCACATCTCTCTCTGAGAGAAGCTAGGGGGCACTTATGCAGTGGTAACCTGACCAACCTGAGATTATGCCCCACCTATCGATGTTGTGCCTACGGGGTCTAGCTACGCTGGTTTGGTCCCCTGTGCTGATTCAAGCTACAAGTGATACAAAACTATGAATAGCAACTGATAATAATTATATCTGCAATGCACATGATGCTAGACTCACATTATTCTGAACATTATGCATAATTTATGCCAAATTATGTGAGTAGCATTTGAGTGGTCTATATTTTACCAAACACTTGCACAGTGTATGTGGCAAATACCTCACATGAATACTAATGGAGCACATTTACAATGACTTGTAGAAATGTTTGTTAGTTGCAGTGTGTACAGAAATAAATATGTTCTCAGGAGTGCAAGAGTGTGTGTAATAATATCAAGCTCTGGAGGCACATCCCAGTACTGTAATGGTTGTGGAAACTTCCTCTAAAATATGATGCCTATTTTATATGCCACAAACATCCCACACTTCCATACTGAAACACATTTCAATACAACGCGACGTGATAGAGCTTAATACAAACTTATATTAAAATGAGCGAGACATAACACATTCAAGGATATAGTAAATTAGCATTTGTGCAAAAAGAGGGAGAAAAAGTGGAGCAGATATTTTAATTTGAAGAGTTTTCCTGTACTTATGTAGAGAAAGAGATGTGAAAGGGAAGTTAATCCCAGAGGAACGGGAAGAGAAAGGGTAGAGAGGGAGAGAGAGAGAGAGGGAGAGAGGGTAGAGAGAGAGAGAGAGAGAGAGGGAGAGAGAGAGAGAGAGGGAGAGGGAGAGAGAGAACGGCAGCAGGTGGCTGGGGTTTTTTTCCTTTTGAGATTCTACCTATTCATGCATTGTTCTTCAAATTCTTCTCCTTCATTCTATCACAAAGGCACCATCTGTCTTTTTGTATTGCTCCCTCTGCCTTAGCTCACTAAAGTTGAACCACAGTTTTTTTTTCAGTTTTTTTTTTTTTGTTTGCTCTTCACAAATATGCAAAATGAATGAGGATTATTACACTATACTGGCTTTACGACTGCTATAAAAGCAAGATCTAAGGAAAGGGCTTAAAACTCAGAGTGGGATAAGAGAGGCATAGCTGAAGCATTTTCCCCTCTAAAGATTGACACAGTCCTACGAGCGGCAATATGGTAATCTAAAATTGGACTTCAGACAAATTTATTCTGTAATCCACTGGGGAAGAAGAGAAAAAAGAAAAAAAGAAAAAAACTTTTAAAATGACGCTCACCCACAGATAGGCTTAATTTGTCTGCAGAAGGGTAGTGTTGAAGCACGTTGAACTGATTCAGGTAGCTGCTCTAAGACCTCGTTGCTCAGTAAAAAACTTCACAGCAGTGGTACTGCATATAATTTCTACATTAAAATAAGGACAATTAACAGTTTTTTGCTGCAATTTAAATGAAATTGTTTCTGAAAATAAAACGGCTTGCCTGCAGCCACTGGATATTCGATTAATACCAAAGTGATTCAGTTCACAATCTACATACAGGTCTAAATAGGAGGGCGATTATAGAAAAGAGGAAGTAAAAACACATCTATTGTTGAGGAGGCCAGTCACCCGTTGAACCGAGTACCTGATCCATTGCTTTCGCAGCTAATCTCTAGACTTGCCAGGAGCCAATCTGATAGAACACTGTAAAGCTTTGCATACAGAGAGATGCTTCTCCTGTTGTCATACAGCATTCTAACACAGCAGCCACTGTTCAGTAGGCTGGCAATATGCCTTATATTTAGCGAGGACTTCATTTTTAGCGTCAATCAAAAGTGATTAAACTACACTGAAAAGACCATTTCCTGTACCTGTACGACAAGAGGCATTAAGCTCCTCCCACAGCTGCTTGACAACCCATTCAATGTTACACATCTATTAAAAATGAAAGCAGCAAGGAACTCGTGGATCACACATTTGCAGTGGTAGGCTGCTTATACTGTACTTTCATAAATCATTCAGAGTTACATACAATTGTGTAATTGCCTTTAAGATATGTTTGTGAAGGGGGATTTAAGATTAAAAAGTTGTAAATGTCAAGAATGCAATAATCTTTATTATTATTATTATTATTATTATTATTATTATTGTTTTTGTTGTTGTTATTATTTCAATTTAATCACATTAATGTTATCCTAATGTAAAAATACCATGAAACAGTCCAAAAACTGTAAACTGGATATAATTGACTATTTTCTTATTTAATTTTACTGCAATAGAGTAAAATGATAAATTACGATGTCAATTTTGAGGAGACCGGGAAACACAGATGCATAGTAAGAAATTATATCAATTGCAATTACGTGCAATTATAAATGTACTGCCTTGCCAGAAAACAACTATCAAATCTATGCCAAATTTGTTAAACAAACAACGAAACCTTTATTACCATTTTGTTTGTGTGACTGGTACTTGACCAACTGCTTAATTAACTGACGAAATAAGAATAATTTTAGATTAATCCATTCTCAGCAGAGGTAAAATGTCTGTACACACGTACAAACATTGTCTTGGTTTGGCCAATCCATTTTTTTCTAATTGGTTGCCAATGCACACTGAAGCCTGCTAATGAATTGTTGCTGGATTTGCATACATTTATAGGAAATCCAGCACAAATGTGAAAGCCTGTGTTTGGAATCTGTAAAAAAACACACACACACAAAAAAAACGTGTTTTTAGCATGTGTGCCGTTCTTCGTACATTCTCCTTATTGTCAAACGAAGTCCTCGCTAATTGCTATAAATGAATGGTATCTGTTTTTCGCAGTCATTCATTAAAAATAGCAACGCAGGCACCAGGCTTTGAGGATCGAGTGCATGGAGGTCTAATTAAAACTGATTCTAATAATAACGTATTATTTCTCAGTGTGATCCTTGGGAGACAATTACAGCATGTTTTGAAACATGGCTGGAATTTTAAAGCTCGTGTCCTGGCGTCACGGAGAAATGAAAGGAAGAGCCACTGATAGAGATTAATATGATGTCAAAGGGGTCATTTGCTCTTTAATTAGATTTCTGTAGCCTTAGCAGTTTCTCTCCGCCATAGCATCCAGTCCTAAAAAGCCTGCAGCCAAACCGAACAGCGATCCCCATCTCCACACTTTGCTGGGAACTAATTTCATTTCCTGCCTGTCTGAAGAGGGGCTTTCATCAGATACCAAGGTATTTTTGTCTTCTCAACTGATGTATTCATCAATCTCAATGTTGTTGTTTTTTTTTTTTTTTTTTGCAACTTTAAATTACATCCAAATCCTAATGCATCTGTTTATTACAAGGGAAAATTGAAAATCTGTCTGTGCAATATACACAGATTTTTTTTCCGAAGGGTTATAAAGGAAGCTGACAGATATTAATGATTTCTTTCTTGACCTCATTCAAAGTGCAAGGAACAGAATGGAGAGCTGAAAATGCAGAGAAATGAAACGGTAGGCATGCACTCCACACTCCACACTCCACACTCACACATGCACATAAATATTTATAGACTCTCTTACACACAAACATATCTAGGTCATGCAAAGAATATGTTGTGATTTCTGTTTCCCCCTCTACCTTGTTATAATGAAGGAAGGGACACCCCCATCCTTGCTAAGCTAGCCCCCCACATCACATCGATAGAAATACATTTTTAATTTAAATATATAATTTCCATAATATTAGTCTTCTGTGATTCCGCGTTATCCAGGGAAATCTCTGTGTCCTTCTTAAACGATAGCAGATATTAGTTTAGAAATAAATATTGAAATAAATGCTGCACTCTAAAGCAGAGGAAATGGCAATATGTCAGTGTCACTCCGATATACATCTCCTCCCATCCCGATTGACAGATCCAATGAGATCTGTGAGTCACGTTATCTCATGTGGTCTTCTGATTGAATTATTAAACCCACAGTTACAGTAGCCACTTCTCAGAGGGCACGCTCCGCGGGAGGACCAATCAGTGGTTTACAAGCCGGCCTTTTGTTGAGACGCAAATGGAGTGGCATTTGCGGTTGGGTGTGGTCGAACCCTTGGGGCTTCCCATTGTCCCAGGCGCACCCTTGATTGTTGACCACAATCCTTGTCCCTTCTAACCGAATGACCCTCCTCGTGTTGAGATGTAAATCACTCTCGAGCTGGACGGCAAACAGCCCAGCGATGCATTCCGGTAGTTAAGAATGAGGCCTGTCACTGTGTTGCTATAAATCCTGTGTAATTTAAACATCATCAAAGGCACCTTTTACAAGTGAAGTTAGTTCAGTAGATGTCCATCTTCACTCTTAATACATCACAGGTGTCACTACTGGTTTCAGAAGCAAAGCGCAGTCATGTGAGTGTGTGCGTGTGTGTGTGTGAGAGTGAGAGTGTGTGTGAGTGTGAGTGTGTGTGTGTGTGTGTGTGTGTGTGTGTGTGTGTGTGTGTGTGTGAGTGTGAGTGTGTGTGTGTCTGTGTGTGTGTGTGTGAGTGTGTGTGTGTGTGTGTGTGTGTGAGAGTGTGTGTGAGAATGTGGTGTGAGAGTGTGTGTGAGTGTGAGTGTGTGTCTGTGTGTGTGTGTGTGTGTGTGTGAGTGTGAGTGTGTGTCTCTGTGTGTGTGTATGTGTATGTGTGTGTGTTAGGGTGGAGGCTGACCTGTGACATGGACGGGGAGTGGAGTGAGAGCTGGTGGTTGCCAAGCTGCTGTTGCATGGCAAGGGACTGGTGCTGGTGCTGGAGGCTGAGGTGCTGGTGCAGAGGCGGGCTGATCTGGAGCGGGGGAGGTGGGGACGCCGCCATGTTGGCGATGGAGACGGTCACGGGCATCTGGGAGTTGGGCTTGGGGGCGATGCTGCGGGGCAGGCCGGGGTGCATGGCGGACAGGTGAGGGTTCATCCCGGGCTGCTGGTGGTAAGGGTGGCCCATGTACAGACCCGCGTGGGGCTGGGGCGCCCCGGGGAAAACCTGCTGCTTGGAGGCCAGCATCTGCGAGGCCTGGGACACCTTGACGTCAAGAGGCTCGTTGTAACTCTAGAGGAGATCACACAAAAGGGACGGCGTGTAATTTCATCCGGCATCGAGTCAAACACAGCTAACTGCTGCCCACAGATACAAGGCTCGTTGCTTCCAGGCTGCTCTTTCAGCTGCTGCTACCAAACACCGCTTCGTTTCGAAACAACAGTGGAAAGGAGAAGAAAAAAAACAGACGCAAATGCCGCTTAAAATATAATGTCAATACACGTAGGAACGTGTCATGGATAAAGCGGTGATTTGTGAATAATTGTTTCTACTGGCTTGATGCTGATGTTCAGTTTGTCAACAAGACTGTTTAGCAGGAGAGACAGGCCTTGGCCATTGGATAAGAATGGACTACATACTTTCAAAATCTTGTTTGAAAGAAAAAAAACTCCAGTACAACTGGTAGAGAAGGACACAAAAAAAGTTATTTTATACAATGAACGCACTGATAGTTATGAGCCTGAAAATAGTCAAATTGAAGCTGCAATTATTCTTATTTCAAATTGTGACACTGTGGCATTAGAGTCATGTATTTGTCTTCAGGTAAATGTGCTACTGTGCGCTGGCATTAAAGTGAAAAGCATTAGTACGCGTTTGTAATGATGAGTAATACATGCAGGCGTACTTAAGCAATGCACCTGTAAGTATCCTAATTTCCCCATGCCGGTTCTAATCTCAGGCACGTTCAGTCATTTATAATGGCTAATTTACAGTTAATGGTTAAATGCCAGGCGTCCAAGTGCCCACACAGCAAAATTCTCCAGCTGGAGCATTTAGTCTGCTACACCAAACGGCCCAGGTCAACAAAATGAGACACGTCGTCGGTCCTTACTCCTGTTCAACCTGGAGATGACATCACTGAAGATGACATATTAATGTAAGTGCCACAAATGAGCACTGCCTCTCGCACAACGGACACACAAGTACAGCATTTCACCTCGAAGCTTGCGCTTTCCTGTACCACTTCCAATAACAACAACTTAAATATCAAAACTATTTAAATAACACATCGTACCACATACAAATAATATTTGTGTTTAATATGTGCAGAACTTACCTTGGAAACCAAGCTTGCCCTGTAGGCAGCCAGTTGTTTGAGGTACTCCTTCTTTGCGGTTTCTGTTTTCTTCTTGTACAGCTGAAAAGCAACCGCAAATTCACTTATCATTTCACTTATATTCATTTTCTGATTAAACAGCCAGGTTTTCCCAAATTCAATATGACTGATCATGGCATTATATATATATATTAACTATTATTATTATTATTATTATTATTATTTTAAGACTTCAGTCAACACCTGCCCTTAACTTTGACTTAAACATAAATTATAGTGTTGCCAATCACGGCATAGTGTTACATAGTGTACCTCCATCTATTCTTATGGACTCTACAAAATAATGAATAATACTCCCATATGTAATCTTTGGCCACTTTTTCCATGTCCTCCTCCTAACTTTCCACTATAGAGGGATGAGGGATGGAACCCACTTCAAATTCGATTTGTTATGTTCCCACTTTTTTTATGATCGTTCATTTTGGGGTTCAATGAGTTGTTTACAGTGGGTTTGGCAGCTCACCGGAAGTTTCATTTCAAGCAAGGTATCAGAGGAATGTGGAAATGTCAGGAATATAATGTCCGTTTATATTATCCCACAATAAAATGTCATAATAATACAAACCAGACGACAATTACTCAGTAAATTTCACCTGAGTATGTAAGACTGTTATTGCTATTAAAAACACGTCCTTAACTATTCACTCATTAAGCTCTTGGTATGTATTTATGTGTCATCTGTGTGATCATTTTTCATGCTCAGTTACATGGACAAAGGAGGGGAAAATGATAGCAATCTCAAACTGCACTCACTGTACAATGGGGATTGCGTCAAATTGCAAGCGACGCCAGAATACACAACTGGGTCAGAAATGCAGGCTTAACCCAATCTAGCACTTTCCGAGAACCATCTGTTTTGTTGTAATTTAACATTATTGTACCATTCCTAGCTGAGCATTTAAGAGCAGGAACAAAAAAGCGTGTTGTGATGCTGATATTGAATACTGCCTCTACAATGATGCAGAGGTCTACATGATTTGGTTGACTTGAGTGGACACATAATTAATGTTATTAACACCAGACACAGATAAGACACAGGCTGGTGGGCTGAGGGACTGTGGGCCGCCTCACCAGTGTGACTGTGAGTCATAACCAAGGCACCTTAAGATCTCTGGTCAACAAAAATAAAATATTACACTTTTCAAATTCATTACAAAGCCGGAGCCATGCAACTGATGCTATGGATATATTATAATGCCACTTCAGATGGTTCTGTGTGGCTCAGTAGGTAGAGCATGGCATTGACAACGCTTATGTTGTGGGTTCAATTCCCATTGGGGCCACATATACTGAAAAATGTATGCATTCACTACTGTAAGTCACTTTGGATAAATGCGTCTGCTTAATGGCATATATTAGATGTCCAGCATGACAAGCTCGGTAAAGCAGAAGTGAGAGCGTCATGAGCAAGATGCCACTCTCCACAACTCTCACATTAGAGGTGTGAAACCCCCAAAATGTACATTATCCATGCCTAATTGCCCAGCATTACAAAATAAGCTTTTCAGCTGTCCTAAATGCCACCCCCTAAGACAATATTTGAGTATGAAGTCATGAATATGACAACTCCCAACTCAAGCTTTAAGAACATAATTTACCACACAGGGGAGCTTCAGCTGTTTACATGTGCTACATTTACAATAATTTTTTTTAACAAGGACTGCCTGCTACAGTACCTTCCACTGAACAAATGCAATTTGTTATGATTCCACATTTAGGGAAATTGCCTGTTCAATGAATCACAAAGATGTCCAGATAGCACACAATTAATTTCCTGATCATCAAAGATTAAGGTCATGTGGCATCCTGTTCCCATTGTTTTATTTTGGCTGTTATCTAAGGCAGTCTATGACACTAATACTTTAAGTGTCACACCTTCCCTGTCCTCCCTTTAGAATGTCTCACGAGGTGGCGGTGTGTCACTCAAAAGAACCAAAGCCATTTTTAATACTCATATGTCTATAAACTAGAGACTTTGACCAAATTCCATTTGTATTTGGATCAGAAGAAAATGTTTAGTTTTTTTTGCAAACAACAGATATGAATTTGTCTCATTTTGCATTAGAAAGTCGCTAAAACGTCTCGCCTAGTATGAACGAGACGTTGAAAGAATTGGGCTTGGCATGGTATGCAATGATGGGATTGACCTGAAGCAATCATGGGAGGGAGTCCTTAACCTCCGTCGCCCAGTCCATTATAGGTTTTATTTCCATTCCGATTCAAGGTGGGCGGTGAAAAAAGGGGTCACGCAGAAACCCATTCAAAGGATGACAGAGTCATCTTTCAGCTGCTCCAGCAAACGGCTGACTTCTGCACTTTGTTTGACAAGTGTGTGAAAACAGTGCTGGGATCCAGTTTCCAAAGGTTTGAAGTGGCAGACTAGGGCAGAACATTCTTAGGGGAATTGTCACTTATTTGATTTTTGTATTTTTTTTTTACAATCTCATGATTCACATGTATTTATTTGACCAAATACACTTTTTGGTATGTGGGACAATCCAGACCAAGTGCATTATGGTTGGGCATCTCCTTACAAACAGAATCAGTCAGACCTTGCTCAGCTCAGCTCTAATCACAGTTGTGTCAGTTGAGTTCCTCTTCAGTATACATTAAATACACTCAATCTCTGACACATTTTCCACCTACAGGTATTTCACAGTGAATCATTTTCCCCTTTATGAACCTCACCGACTGCTTTTTGAATCAATCTGCCTTGAGAGAAATAATGACACCAAATATAACCGCTACGCCCTCCCCTCCAAGAGAAGGGTTTCCCAACTATGGTAATGGTTTACACTGAAATGGTTTCTTTTAACAAGCCTCTCGCCGGTGGAATATGCAGACGCAGACACCGCCATTCGCAGAAAGTACCTGTTTCTGTTCTTCACCGAGGCCGTCCCACATGGAGGCCACAATTTTGGAAACTTCACCGAAGGTGGCGTTGGGGTTCTGCCCCTTGATGGCGGCCTGGGTGTCCCGGAAGAAGAGCGCGTAGGCCGAGACAGGCTTCTGCGGCTCGTTGGGGTCCTTCTTCTTCTTCTTCTTGGGGGTTTTAGGCTTCTTCCCCATGTCTGTGGCCGGCCTCTTCTCCGCCCCGTTCACCTTTAAGGCACAATAACCAGTAAGAGTCTGTGAATAATCGGTAAAAATGAGGCATGCCAGGATAGACGGCATGAGTCGTTTAACAGTAATCAATGAGTCAATAAACAGTAAATGCAGCTGGAATAAGCTGGACTGCACATTACTCTTTGCAGGAGGCACATTTAGGAGTGATTGGATGTAAAGGCTGGCCGCCCGGCTGAAATCTCACATTTTCATTACATTTTCATTCCACTTTCTGATGGTCGCTATATTGTGATGTGTTATAGTCTGTATGCAGTCAAAACAAATGTCTTACTATCCTTCAACTAGTATTGCCCATGCACAAATACTGACCTAGTTGAAAATGACAAGCAATTATTACTTGTGGCTCATATATACAGGAGATGCAAACAACAAACTGATAACTAATATCCAAAAATGCAACATTTAATTGAAAATGCATGAGTAAATTAGTAACAATGATATTTAAGATTGATTTATTTATCATTTCCAACAACTTTCATGTTTTCCTTCATATATTACTATTATGAGTTACACAAAACAAGTCAGGTGAATCTAAGATATTAGAGAGAACACGAACACAAGCACTCTAATAAATGTCATTGCACCTTCCCGAGCATTTTCAAGGTTGCAGAAAACTTTCGATGGGAAAATACATGTGAATCTCCTGACACTGCCTTCTTGCTATGAGATAATAATGGGTTTCCCCTGAAGCATACCAAATAGTTCTTCACACATGCACGCACACAAACAGTTCTTTACACACGCACATATGTACGCATGCACGCACACAGACGCACACACACACACACACACACACACACACACACACACACACACACACACACACACATATGCGCACACACACACAGTCGCATGCACACATAGCCTCAGTCAGTCTGTGGCTATTTAAGTATATGATTAAATATTTATATGACTGCAATAAAAAAGGACTGTTAAACAGACAGTGATGAGATCTCTTTAAAAAAGAAGCATGCATGCAATGTTTTTACACCACATCAAATGTTCTCTTAGCTTTTAAAATAGGATTTCATGAGACAACAATTATTAACAGTGACAATATCATTTCAATCTGTTTAACTTTCATATCTAAAATGTACCACAGTAATACTTAGCATAATAATACATGTAAAAATATATTCTATATAAATATTCGATAAATATTCTAACAGTTCTATTGAGGACAGTGCAAGAGAAATGCAGGTGTTCAAAAACATACTTGATAATTGAATATTATTTTTCTCAGATAATAACATGAGGGCCACTGTGTTGTAAATTTCAATTTGTCTGAATCACGATTCTCAGGCCGGCCCTGTCTTTCGTAGATTACCTTTAAGGACTCGTCTGTCTCATCTTCGTGTACAGAACTGGAAGGAGAGGGGGTTGCAGACTTGCTTCCTGGAGGTGAGGGAGAACTATGGGGGACATTGTTTCCACTCAATCCCAGCTGAGCACTGAGCTGGGATTGGTTGATGGTGGTCAGCTGACCATGCGGCATCATGACAGACTGGAGCCTAGGCCTCAAAGCCTCCATCTGAGGATGGCTGCTGTATCGGGATGTCTCAGAGTTGGCCATCTCTTGCATCTGCGGGACACAAAGGACAGCTTTTGATAATAGAAGCCCCACTGTACCTTCGAGGATTTTCTTTTTTTATCATTTAATTCAAATAAATGTACCTAAAGAAAAAAGACAAGCAAAAACAATTCAACGTGTGGCCACTATGGCATTTCCTCCTTTTCCCAGCACCACACACCACACACAATTACACAAGAGGTCTGTCATTATCCAAAAGACACCAAAGAGACTGGTGGTGGGGAAAAAAAGGGAAGAAAACAAAAACACTTGTGCAGCATGGTCGGGGCTATGGGGCCTGGTGCCCCCAATCCAGCTGTTTCAGCAAACAGCCGTTGGTGGAAGGGGGAACAGGAATGCAGGCCGCCCGCCCCTGGCCCTGTTTGTTAGTGTTGCTCACCAGCTGCTGCCTATTTGGTGTTAGCAGCCAGAGCTGGACCGGTGCCAGCCTTCCTTGGGAACGAGAACGAGGCGCGTCTCCACAGCCCCTTCCATTTAGCCCTGTCTGTCATCACTTGACACTGAACTCCGTCGAGTGCGATACCCTCGGGGTCCGCAGAAGACTCACTGCCAGCGGAGCCTATCGGCCCCACACTTACAGGCACCCGCTGACATCAACCAGCAACAAAAACTACCAACATCACACAAAAGTTATATTTATTTTCCAAAAAACGCCAAGGCAAGGACATTGACAAAGTCAAAATGAACAGAACAGGTTGATAAGTTGAGATGAAAAACAGGAAATCCATTTTTGTAATTAGTGTGCGTTTCTGTATCTGAAGATCTCAATGTGAGCAAGTAGGATGACGGTTCACAAAAACCTGAATCTGCATATTACTAGATTAAATAAAACAGTTGGTATTGACCTGCTTGGTTTTAATAAATACCCTATCGTGCATTTCTCGTTGTTGTTTTATCTCGATCACTGAGCATCCAGATGGAGAATGTCATGACAGAGCACAAGCTTAAAGTTTCAAGTTTGCTAAGTTAGGTAACGTGTGGCCAATATGTGACCACAATCTGAGGCCGTCCTGACATGTCATCACAACCTATCACTGTGTGAAAATATGGGTGTTTTTAAGGTGGGGGAAGTGTGGTTGGACTTCTGTGGCATAACAACTGACACATTTTCAGCCTCGAGGTTAATAAAATATAGGGGAAAATGATTTTCACATGAAAATAAATACACGCATGGTGAAGATTTCCAGCGCGCGAGTGTGTGGCGCACACTCATTTCTGAGAAGAATGAAGCATCGCTCGAGACTTTGAGACCTCAACGGAAAATTTATTTCAGACAGCGGTGGGCTTCATGCGTTCCAAATAATTTCCTCAGAGTTTCACGTCTGCAAATGTCTCGACGAACATGTCGTGACCTTTCCCCTTTTGTAATTCCAGTCTCTGCTGTTTTGCCTTTGTTTAAAGTACTCGGGAGTGAGTAACACAAAATGTGGACAATAGCTGGAGTGCAGGGGACAAAAGCTTGTCTATATGTTCCAGTACCTGAGACCCTTCAGTTCAGTAGGTGATTTGTAATATACCCTACACCCGCTATTGTGCCCTATATACTGTATATGACAGGAGGAGGTACGGGGGATCACCGCATTGGGTCGACTGTTCAAACACAGCCAATCCACCTGCTACCTACAGGTGCCTACTTTGGACAACGGTTTGTTTCAAGTCAACTGTCATTTCATAATAGTGTATAAGCAGGTGAAAAATCGACTGCATTAATAAACAATATCAATACGGCCATTCTGTGTTGCATTAATTCTGTTTAAGTCCACCAATTGTTATCACTCGTAGGTCCAAGTACTCATACTTTTTGTTCAAATTTTCTTTGTTTCTCATTAATGTATTTATTGTTTGGTTGCCACATTGAATTTTAACAAAGGGTCAACTCTACCAGCAGGCAACGAGTTCACTCAGCATCTAATAAAGTTTCTACATTGTTGTCTCTGAATTATTTAAATCTTTATAGAGAGTGCTTTCAACCATGAAATCAGGAAAGTGGCTGTTACAAAGCTCTCCAATAAATGTAAAATGTAATACTCCTTTCATGTTTGAGTTAAAGATATGGCTTTCTCACTCTAAAATAGTATATGGTAGACATTATAAAACACTATGCACTCTACAGTTTCATAAAATGTGGAAAGCTTTTAAGGTGAAATATTTTCATTTCTATATATACATGTATAAATGTGTGTGTGTGTGTGTAGCACAAATGTGTCAAGGTTCATCATACCATGTATTAATGCACATCTTGTAAGTCGCTCTGGATAAGAGCATCTGCTAAATGCTTAAAATGTAAATGTAACATGTGTAAAATAAATTTTTTATTAATCAGAATAGTTTGGGGAGTTGATTTTATCGATTGCTGAACTTTTTTGGTAAAGATTAAAAACATAACACTTGCATTCAAGGGCAAATTTTCATTTAATCCAAGCCAAGGTCCATAAATGTTTATAAAGCTCAAATGTGACATTGTCTGAAAAATGTTGGTTTTTCAAATAAATCTTCTACACATTATAATTATTTATCATTAATGTTCAAGAATGCATTCAATTCATTTTTGGTACTTTCTCTAAGGAGGCGTGTATTTCTCAGACTAAATAAGGGTGTGATGCCGATGCATTTTCTGAATCACTGTGGGCCTGTAAGTAATTATATTTGTACATTTTAAACAGTAAAATGGGGAAATTATGGAAAAAGAAAAAGCTCAGGGAAATATAAGGGGCTGTTTGTTTGTAATAGTACACTGGCACATTCTAGTCTCGTCAACACATCATTAAAACACTTAGTTGTACCCAAAACTGAATATGCTTGTTTAAGGTAACCCAGTTCTGACTAATCATTTTTTCCATTATGTGACCCATGACACATTATAAAATGCCTCTGAATGTAGTCATGCAACCCTGCTAGACCATTTGTAAGTTTCGATTTACTGTATAGCCTTTAAAATTTCCAGTGCCAAAATACCTGGAAGCTGTTGAAAGAAATGGGGAGCTGAAGAGACGTTTTGGGTGGGTAATTCAATGAGACCACATAATACAAGCACTACGTTGTGTACTACACATGGGAGAGTGGCAACTACAATATGCCAGGTGAATGTAGAAGTACCTGGATAGACTTTCATCTGAATGCCTTCAAATGTTTTTCCATAGCCTTTACAACTAGTCTGATTATAAAGACATACAGTATTTGTAGTTTGGTGTCAGATGTGAGGGGCATGCATTTGGGTGGGAAAAAGTCTTTACAATACATAACATGTGGGTGTCTCTTATTGTTGTGGATAACAGAGAACAAGACCAGTGTTGTTCAATTTATTTTTTACACGTTTTATTATCGTTTTACTATTCAAACAGTAAAAACCATTAAAATGTGCCCAAACATGCACTTGAAACAGCCTTGAACTTCTCCAGTCTTGATTAGTTCAAATTTATTCAAGAAAAAATAATCTTGTCAATTTAATTATATGTGACTACTATGAGACACACACAACTAAATGATTGCAAAATCATTCACATACCATTGTATGTGGTTGCAGCATTAGCATTGTTGTCATTTTTGTAGTGTCTTGGCCAGGTCTCTCTTGAAAAAGAGATTTCTAATCTAACCTGGTTAAATAAAGGTTAAATACAAATAAAGAATATTATGAAAGATGGGCAACTGCCAAAACTTGAGCAAATGAGAGCTACATGCTGGCAACCATGGCCAGAAGAAGAGTTCTCAGTGACTTTGAAAGAGGCATGATTGTTGGAGCACGTTTGGCAGGAGCTCAGGAACAGTGGCTAAGGTGATGTTAGCATGGAAGTCTGAGGGAAAGATATCATCAACTAGGGGCAACTGTGGTCAAAAGTGCATACTCCTCAACTATGATGTCCATGCATTGGTTTGAGATGCAAGGCAAAAAAGACAAGCAACTGAATCAGTTGACTGCAAATATCAATCTAAAGTAATAGCAGTGAGAGTTTAATAAAGAACAGTCCATCGAGAACTTCAGAGAGGGAGGGAGCTTCTTTATAGTTGGGTTGCAGTGCATTGCCCCTTATTACACCGACAATTGCACGTTTGCAAGTAAAGTGGTGCAAAGAACACTGGTAGTGGGCTACTGAGCAGTGGAAAAAAATAATATGGTCAGATGAGGATGTACCCCATCCACAGGGCACGAGTGGTCACCGAATGGTTTGATGAGCATGAAAACGATGTAAACCATATTCCATGGCAATCTCAATCACCAGTGTTCAGCTTAATTGAACGCTTATGGGAGGTTGGAGACTCGTGGTGGCCCAATGCCCTATTAAGACACTTTATGTTGGCGTTTCCTTAATTTTGGCAGCTACCTATATGTCCTTCATTTTATTGAAAAAAAATCAATTATGTGAGATACACGTCATACAAGTCTAACCTTCATTATTATTATTATTATTATTATTATTATTATTTGGAGCTACAATTTTCCAGCTTAATAAGGAAAAAAGGAAAAAAATACATTAATAGTTGACGGTCTCCATTTGTGGTATATAATGCTGAATGTTTGTCATTCAGCAGAGCGTTTAGTATTTATCATCCCTGCCTCCCATTTATCTTTAGCAAAGAGGGAACAAAAGGTTGAGTAATGAGCAGAGATGAGGGGACACAGTCAGTGGTGAAATCCCTAAAGGTTGCCTGCTCTGCACTTTCAAGTTTTACATGACAAAAGCCATGGCACTTTGATCAACTTCATCAACTCTCAACTTACCCTTGAGGTTAATATTCCCTTTGGTGTGTATATTTCCTACATCGACAAGCACAATGAATCTGTCTGTAAGATGATCACACCGTATGGCACAGGTGTATGTAAATTCAGGGACCCCGTGGATATTAAACATTGCAAAAAGCAAAATAATTACTTGTTGGTGTCAATTCATGCTGGTCACATTGTGATTGTGCTGGTACATTTTGATCATTCAAAAGCCACAATCTATATGTTCACCTCAAAAAAAGCATTTTGTCTAACTAATAAAAATTGAACATGCTTATAAGGAATGAATTTAACATTTTTATTTTAGAATGTGTTTAATTTTTAACATTTTGTGAAAATGTTTAATGCAATTTAAAAAAAACCCACTATTCATTGATTGACCAGTGCAGTCAAATTACACAGACTGATGTGAGGCAAGCCACATGCAGGTGCATTGATCTCAATCAATTTCTGTGTTGCCATACAGTATGAGATAATCATCATTAATCTAAAAAACTATCAACACTATATGCAGTAGACACAATAAAACACTGTATTTGTCTCATATAAGGACACATACCCATGTCTTAATACAAATATGTCATATTAAAAAAACAACATGAATAAATACCATAACTGTCCTTATTTTCCTTCCTATTCTTCATAAGTGAGGACTGCTTTAAAAGCCTGGTTTTGTTCAGGGAGATGAGAGAGAATATTGATCAAATGCACAGAGCTCTCCCAGTGGCCTTCTTAGGGGTATATTGATGTTGTGTACTGTAGTTCTCATGGGTTATTAATTATTACATTAAACAATTATTTAATTGGCTATCACAGAGTTCGTTCTGCATCAAGACTGGTATCAAAGCCATGTTATGGCCTTTTGTTCTTTGAATGAAATAATATATTATTTACACATCTGGAGAAAAAAATGGTAAATGTGTACAACTGTGTTCCGTTGATTGTAAGTATATCCAAATATATACATTTTTATGTCATTATGTGTAAACATACACAGGAAGTGACTGATTAAAGTGAACAAACGAATTATATTTATTCACTATAATGCGTATTATTCATATTCATAAGGGGCTTTGCGAAAGGCATATCCTGTTACAATTCAGTTTGGTTGTACTGTAGCGTGGAATAAACAGATTTAATTTGTGTTACTTCCTCTCTGTTTTCTGGAAATTATATTTTGTTTGTCTTGGATTGAGCTCATACTGTAGATTCCACAAAGCACAAACAGTGGATGAGCCGTTTCATCAATCTCCCGACTTTAAACATCCAATATGACAAGACACATTTCATCAGATCAACCAAATGTACAATAAACCGCATTACTATGATATAAATAATACGAAACCCTACTATTTGCCCACAACATAATGTAGCCTTTATTTATCTGGGTAGGACTAAATCAGTTTGTATCTAAGGCTGGAATTTGTGATTTTCAGTATCTTCCCCTCCTCCTCCTCCCCCTGTTTTTCCTGGTACATTTTAGTCTACATCCACTCTCCTCATGCATGGCTTCCTTTCATGTCTTCCTCTGGGTTTGAAAGTCTGGAATCCTAACGCGCACTGAACACGTTTTTATTTCTCTTTGAAAAGAGTCCACAAGGCACGGTTCGATGCATCCACTCAGAGGCGAAATCCTTTTTCCTCTAATACTTATTTTAGTAAAACACATTAAAGTCAAATGTCTTCTGTAGCAAAACGATTCAAGCCCCTGGAACTGAAATAATTTTCTAATAAAAAATGCATGAGGCAAATAAATGCACTTTATGTTCCACCAGAAAAGACCGTTTCAACAGGCTAATGCTGAGGGAAAATTCATTCTGTCAAATAGCTATTTCATTCTTTACTGCAGTTACAAGCTCTCTCCTGTTGCCTGGCAACCATAATTCATAGTACCTCTAATGGATATTCTTCCAGCACTGAGAACATTACGGTGAAAAGAAAAAATGCCTAGGGTGAATCTTGAAATCTTTCATTATGCATGTAATTTTACATTTTTTTGTATTATTTATTTACTGTCATGGTATAATGTTGAAATGTTTTTATGCCAACAATCTAAATTCTCATATTTACGTGTTGAAAACCTATTTTGCAAACACTCACACATATGATTGGAATGAGATTGCCCTGAACCACTTAGAGTGCGTTGCTTTGTGCGACTCAAAACATGTGATGTGGTTTACGTATGCCTGCGTACATCAGATAATGTGTGTTATTTGTGTGATGTGTATGTGAACAGAGGGGGCTGGAAACGTTTGGAACATAAGAGTATTATGAGCTCTAAATGCAGAAGGTAATTTCAGGTTTAACTATCTCTTTCGCTCTCTATCTCTTTCTCGCTCTCGATCTCTCTCTCTCTCTCTCTCTCTCTCTCTATATATATATATATATATATATATATATAGTATATGTATTCTCACACATGCCGTGCAATGAAGTCTGTACAAGTAACAAAAAATATGTGGACATATATTGTTATTAATTTTCAGCCATTGCTATTAAAAAAAACAATGAAGACAATAACCTTTATGACAAACATCATAATCCGCTTTGTCTCAGAGTGTACACCTTCTCATCAAGCAATATCCTGCTCAGGTGATGGTGAGCAAGGTTCAAACCGTTCAAGGTTCAAACGCACAGGTTGACAAGTGAAGAGGTTTACGCACTGCACAGGACTGAAGCAAAGCAATAAACTGTGAATTAATTTGGTATAAACACATAAAATTGTGTGGCAATACTGAATGGTGGACCATTGTTTAGTTTGATGGGAGTGGCAACGCGTATGGCAAACTAACTTAGGGAGTCAAAGGGTAAGGTGTCACAATTACTTAGTCATCACTTTCACAATGATAGATGTTAGTAATATGTGAAAGGTCTCCTGGATTCGCGAAGCACTCCTGGTTAACCACAATTAGTCAAAGTGTCAGTTAGTGTTGTGTGACATTACAGCTTGTTGAGATTCCACCAAATGAAGAAACAAAACTTACTTAAAGCAATGGGTGTCATTGCTTTAAGTTTCGTTTCTTCAATATTGAAATTAACTCCATGCTGAGAACGTAAGGCATTGAACCCAGGCAATGGTGACCCACCTTCTGTATCTCTTCCTTCAGTTTTCAAAGAAAAGCCAGTTGATGTAGGCTAGATGCAAATTACAATGTGCTATATGAATGTGCAGGCATACCTCGGAAAAAAATACCTGCATTAAGTGAAAAGGCATAGACCTATTAGCTGGACATACAAGTTAGGCTTCCAGTTATCGGTCTCTATTCCTAATGTCGGCACTATTTCCTAATTTGTACACTTACATGACATCGAACAGCACACCCCCTTCAGCTTGATCTTTAACGCACTCAGACAACAACTTACATTATTAAAGCATTCGTTTCACTGATGAACTGTCTGCTGGCGTGTTGTCCTAACAGGAAACGATGAACAATATAATGAGCCACTGCGTTGAGACAATTACTGTAATCTCTTCTCCAGCATAGGCAGAATTTTAGTCGCAGATTTTGAATTTTATTCTTGGGATCCTCTTCCCTGAGACCTTCCATATAATTCAGCATTCATGTAAAGTCTAATAAATTATTTGAAATTGTAATTAGACTTGTGTAAATTTCAGTTTTTAATACGAGATCCATTCATATATTCATTCATCTATGACAGCATCTATATAATATAATATATGACATTTGGAATCAGCTCCAAAAAAAGGCAAATATGGCTGACTTCATTCCTCTAGCGGGTTTTAAAAGTTTGTTACAGTCTTTAAAAACTGAAGTCTGTAGCTGTTTTAATTGAAATTGTATTTTTGTATATTGTTATTTAATGTATTGTATTTCTTGTATTATCGTTGTATTGTATTGGGAAACTTATGTTGCTGCCTTCTTGGCCAGGGCTCCCTTGTAAAAGAGATGTAAATCTCAACGGGATTCACCTGGTTAAATAAAGGATAAATAAATAAATAAAAAATTTAGCTGACGCTTTTATGCAAAGTGACTTACAGTAGCGAATGCATACATTTTTCAGTATATGCAGTTCCGATGGGAATCGAACCCACAACCTAAGCGTTGTCAATGCCAGGCTCTACCTACTGAATATACCTATATATTTCATATATATCTCTATATGCTGTCTATACTGTCTATGGGCTGTAGTGTAATGGTTAGGGAGCTGGGCTTGTAACCCAGAGGTTGCAGGTTCAATTCCCAGGTGGGCCACTGCTGTTGTACCCTTGAGCAAGGCACTTAACCTGAAATGCTTCAGTAAATATCCAGCTGTATAAATGGATTGTATGTAAAGAAATGTAAACTGTGTAAGTCGCTCTGGATAAGAGCGTCTGCTAAATGCCTAAAATGTAAATGTATACCACGTTAAGGACTCAAAGCACAAAGGAAACTTACCATAGACAAGGAATTTGAGAGCAGGGCGCCATCTTGGCTCAACATGTTGGAGACTGTGATGGAAGGGAGGTCCATGTTCTGTGGGTGGAAGGGGTGCAGTCCATTCTGCGCCATGGGGGGGCAGAGGGAGTGGTATCCTCCAGAGTCTGACTCTGGCATGTGGACCAGCGCGTGCTCCGGCAGGGTGGGAGGGGTGATGGGCGGAATGTTGAAGTCCTCATCGCCAAGGCTGGGCACAGGGTAGGACTGCCGGGGAGAGAGACACAGAGGGCATGTCATTGTCTGGACGGTTTAGTCAAAAACCACACTGCGCCATGGTTACAGTCAGGATACACACTCTGTAATGGTATTTGCATGTCGAGTTCACATAGCTTAATGATACAAGGAAAAAAATTGATAAATGTAGATGTTATTTGTGCTGCGTTACATTGAACATATTGGACCTACTACAGTATGTGGTGCCATAGAAATTAATTACTGTGGATAGCAAAACAACTAAAAACATTTTGATCACAGATGCGAATTAAAGTAGTGAACTTCATGCAAATTGTAATAACAATCTGATGAATTGCTTAATTTGTTATGGCTGCCAACAATGCCAGTCCAAGGTATGGGTGTACCTGTTTGTAACTGCTTAAGTGTTCACATGAACATTTAAATGTAGTTAGATGCATGAAAGAAACGAACAAAAATGTGAAGGATTAAGTTATTATTGTCTTGTACATTTAAATATGTTTTCAAGTTGGACACACTGCCAAGCTGAGTTCTACTTTCACAGAGTGGTAGATCATGTCCCTACCACCATCTGTGAGGAAAACCTGCCTTCATTTTGTAATGAACATTTCACAATTATCAGCATGACAGATGAAAGCACTCCCTTTCAATAAAGCCCACTTGTTTTAATTCAAGGTAACAACAATTGACTTGGAAGATGGACAAATTATAACTTCTTACACTTTCTGAAATCATCCAACCGAAATGCCATATTCATTAAAATGTCTGTAACAGGTTTTTAGCAGGATCCAGACCCTGCAGATGTACGCTATAGAGAAATTAATTATTTTTTTGCCACCTCCTACATAAGTTTTTATTCAGGGGAAAAAAATCATCCATTCTGTAAAACTGCCAGTTAAGGCAATTAACAGAAGAATTACATCCAAAATCCAAGCCCAACTGTCTCATGAAAAGGGCGCAATAATGTGTTGAATGAACCTCAGATTAATTCCCTTCTCTAACGGCAAACTCATCTTATTATTAATTTGCATGTTTGATTGCGTTTCCCCTCACAGATGTCTCCATTAGTTTGGGACAACATGTTGGCATCATTTCTGTAGCGAGACCACAAGGGGAGTGGGAGAAGAAGAAAAAAACACACACAAAAAAAAAGGTTTGGCTGCCAAGCAATCACAAAAAAAGCTGGCCATGGCTGCATGCTAAATTGATCTATGATGGTATTTCAGGTTTCTTGTTTTACTTTAGAAAAGTTTACGAGTGTAGCCGTCTGAATACAAATGTGAGAGCTTGTCAGAGCTGCCCCTGCCCGCTGTCGAGCTGGACCGCCCGGAGACCCAAGGACTCCCTCAAAGATAATTCTGTACTGAGATCTGACTGAGTGCTGCTGATTACCGCAACTGAAAAGTGTTAAGACAGAAAATATGTTAGAGTACTTCCCAACAGAGCACCATATTTAACGACACCTGCTCCATAAGGGAAAGGCTATGGGTCCGTTTATTAGAAATTGTACCATACAATTTGTGCACTGCGTGGCGGTATTATTTTCTGTGACGGGCGTGTCCTGATGTCGCCTGTAGCATAAAGCACACAGCGACGCAGCAAGAAAATATATCACTAATGAAAACAAGGTGTATTGAAAATGGCTGCGACAAATGCCATGGAAACGTTGAGACGTACAAAAGAACATTTATGTAATATGTATAACCATAAATAATGTGATTATAATTTTATGTTTCCACCCGTCTATTTTTAAAACAAATTACCCGTTTTCCTGACTTCCTCGAGCAAAGAATTCTACTGTGTTGTAACTTGTAACTACAGACGTAAGGCAATTTGCAAACTGACAGCCCGTTTTCCACTTAAAGAGTTCCATTCCATTCTCCATGCAGAGTAAAAAAATCACACTTGGGGCTTTTCACCACCCAATAAAACATTTAGTCTCAACCTAAAGGTCGAACTTAAGCCACATCATAACGCCTGTCTAATGACTGCCAATCTAAAAGTGTATTTAGCCTGAATCCGTGGACTGCCTCACGCCAAGTATTTGCAAAGTGCATGCCCTGCCTTAAACTGCAGAGCCCTTGGCAAACTATCACTGTTCAATAACTGAAATCCTGTCCCATCCCATTCATGAACTCAGAATGCTGTGAAATACATATGGTATGAAATAAAGCCGCTTTTATTTACCCTGAAATGGACCCACCTGAGTGGCCCAAAATAACAAAATAAGAGCCCTTTTATTGCTCTTCATGGGAAGGGGGGGGGGGGTGGCTGTGGTTCCAATACGGCACTTAAAAGAGGGAGCCGTCCGTTTGCACATTGTCAGATTATGACCCTGGGTCTTATCTCAGGTGTCGATGCTAGACAGCATGTTTTGAAAAAGGATCTCAACAGGATATTGCTCATCAAGTTATTTAATTTATGGCTCTGTGTTTGTGTGTGTGTACATGTGTGTGTGTGTGTGTGTGTGTGTGTGTGTGTGTGTGTTTGTTTGTGCGGGGGAGACCAGAGCTTGTTATCACACACGGGTGGGTTATCACAGAGCTCATAACTTATCTGGAGAGAGCGACAACACAAATTGAACAGTACAATGTGTACCCTCTTTACCAGAGAGCATCCATTTTGTTGTTAGAGAACAAGGTCACAACACACTGAGGTGATGGACAGTTTGGATATTTTTCATTGCAAAAATTTAAACATTGGCATATTTTTCTTTATGTTACACATCTGTATGTGTATTGGGGTACCCACAAAGTTAAGATACTGATGATTCGAGGCAGGGAACAGCTATAATTTTATGCAAAATCTGAGTCACTAGGCTCTTGATTAAGAGATTCATCAAATGTATCAAAACAATATCTGGACAGGGAAAACTAAGGCTGGCTGTCACCTGTGTTTCACTCTTGTTGGTCAAAGAGGACTCACAATTTACAACCTGGTTCAGGTTATATTCAGATGGCAGAAATGTTTAAAATGAAGTTGAAGAAAAAATATCTTCAACCAAGTTCAGATTTTAGGCTGTTCAACTCTAAAGCATGTACCTTCCTTTAACATTCCTATGTGTAATTAAATTAAGCTTAATTTTTGATTTGAAATGAATTTAATTTTGTTTATAAAAATAGCAATTTCTACCATTGCGATAACTAACCACATATCATGTGCAAACCAACCTCCTGAAAGAGCTTACTCATGTCCACCAACCTGTGGCAAAATTACACTTTCCAAGTCTTACTTACCCTTATGTTCCTAATTCACGTTCATCATCAACATTAAAATCAAAGGTAAGAGGTTGTACAACTCCCTACACACATGACCTATTCCACAAATGATCACGTTTTTTAATACCAGTAATCGTGCCTACTGTAAAATAACAGGCAACACATTCATACAACTCTGACATTTAAAACAGTGTGCCTTGGACACAGAAAACACAGTCCGAGCATAACTCAGTGGCAGATTCCCTATAATAATAAAAAAAGGACAAAGATAAGAAATATATTACAGAATGATTAAACTACATGGTTCCTTTCTCCCTCTAAGGCACGTTGCAGATTGGCCAGGGATGCTCGCCCGCAGAAGACTACCTCTGAAATATTGCGAGGATAATGGAAATGCAGAGACATGAAAAGTATCGCTGTGAAAAGGACACCTGGATCTGCCCGGTTATGAACGATGGCTACGTCAGATATTTGGACTATCCTCGGCATTACCCTAGCAACAAAAAGCACAACATAACTAGTAATGTTCTGATGAATTACGAACCACTTAATACAACAGAAGTAACAACACGTAGGAGTTACACGATAAGAAATGCACAAATTGTCCACACGACGATGGAAATGTGATAAGATAGCCACGTTTCCCAAGGCGTATCCTGCGTATCTGTATTTCCCTATAAATTGAATGCACTGCTGTGATAATACTGCACATACTCTGACTCATCAACCAAGTTAAATAACTTCCAATTGTGTAAAAAGAAAAAAAATTGAATAATAGCTTTGCTTTTTTTATATATATATAGGAAAAATGAGTCAGGGCTGTGTGAGTCATCAAAAATCCCTCCCTGAATGAGTTCAATTTTAAATAAGTGTACGTGATAAGATACGTTGCCATGGGGCAGCACAATATGTCCTTCTCATCGAATAACAAAAAGGACTTGAGTTACCGTATTTACTGAAGTACAGGGCAACTTTGAATTGTGAACAAGGGAAATGTGAATGCATTTTCGAAGTAAATACAGAAAAACCTAAATTCGTGCCTCTGTAACAAGAGAGTGTAGTGTGCAAAATAGGCCATACCTTCAACCAAGAATGTTTTTTATTTCAAAATGGCCTCATGGCCAATGATAAACCAGGTCCATGCTCCCCAACACTAAAATGTGCTCCTGTGCACTGAGGCACTCTAATGGAAGCAAGTGTACAGTGATAATGACATCTCATTATTACACTTGTGTCCAATGGCTCAGCATCTGCTAAATCTAAAGTTAAGTCCCATTTTGATCAAGTATAATTTCCAGGGCAAAGATGGGAGTTGCAAATGTCCTCTTTGTGTGTGTGGCTGTGGAACATCCATTAAAATAATTTTAAAAAACATTTAAAAGAAAATACATAAACAAGGGGTAACCTGCACACTAAAAAGAAGCAGATTTTCTGTTGGTTTAATTTTGAGTAATGAAGATGTCAGCCTAAATGCTACAGTAGTTTAACTTAATTAGGTGGCCTATTTTTCTAGGCTGCTTTTTTCATTTCCCATCGCAACTCAGCTTGTACGGCAAGGCAACAAGAGCAATTTTGTCTGTAATGAATACCTTGGGGACTGTGAGCAGTAATCATTTGAATGTTACACACTGAGCCAGGCTCTGCAAGCCAGTTTAGACTTGTTGAGCTGCCAGCATCCGTTAAGAGAATCTCGACAAAACAAATTCTGTGGGGCCACTGCATTTATTTGAGCAAAGGTCATTGGGGTCAAGCAAAAAAAAGAAAAGAAAAAGAAGCTTTTACTTAATGTTATGCAGTTCCGGCAAGCAGCACGGTCTTATAGACTGAAGGTACTTTATTTAAACCAATGATCAACTGACCGAACATCATTTTCTGTCACATCTTACTTCCATTATCACTGATATGTTTATACATCAAATCCATGCTCTCATCTCTTTCTTTTATCTTGCACTTTTATTTGAACATATTTATATGATGAATAAAATACCTCCCTGAGATTTCTGTAACCACCACTTCATCATCGTATCATCAGCAGGGCCAGTGTTATAAATCTATGTAGCAGAGGCAGAGAGATAATTATTGTCTGTTTATAAAATGAATTCTAGAGGTATCCACACTGTCTGTTCTCCCTTTACTGCTGTTCTGTGTTTCTACAGTATGTCACATATCATTGCAGCTGAGCTCTCAGTGAATTTGCTTTGATTGAACTGTTGACTGGATATTGATCTTTAACATCTCAGCATTTAATTCACAGTACAGTAAATAATTTTGTAAAAGAAATGTGCATTTGGAAGTGTCATGCAATTTTTTTTTGGTCATTTTGGATTTTTACACGTTGAAAGCTCAATGCACTGTAAATGTTTCATAACTCAACTCAGCCAATAAAGGTCACGCAAAACCCCATGTGACTCAACTACGATGTTGTGTTGTTACTGAGAATTACATTTTTTGGGAGATTCAAGATTTGTACGTGACACGGACAATATTTCGTTTATCTACCATCCACAAAGAAAACATAATTCGTTGATTCATTAATTGTGCTTTGCTTGCACTGTTCTCTTACAACAAACCCCTTTTCGGTAACCTACTGTTTATCTGTAACAGAGACTAAGAGACAACACTTGTCATGTGATATCTAATCTAGTATTCAATTAACAAAACAATCAAACAGGATTCATTGATGAGTTCTGATGGAATGAAGCCCAGCGCACACAGTTTGTCCCCAGGAACAGGTTTGAAAAACAGAGACAGAAGAGACTGAAAAACAGAAGAGTAGCATTAACAGATTCAAATGAATTGAATACTGCACATTATAACACAAAATAAACCTCTGCTGTTTCTGCTATTGAATGTAGTGGGAATCTTGTGATACAAAGTATCTATTTATTAGAGCACAGATCATTGGTTGGAACCTTAGAACTTAAAAACTTAAACATATTTGATACAAAAAGGGAGAATCCAGAATAAAAGTGTCAATGTGCAAATCGCTTAATAACCTTTCATCAGCGTTGTCATTTGCATCTTTCATTCTTTCATTCCAGACTCAGTTTCATGTGATACTAGCGATGTGGGTGGGGAACGCTGTTGGCAGTGAAGTGGTTTCGGGGGGGGCATAGAAATGGTCAGTTCTAACTGAGGATGGTAGATATTCAGGTGGGCCCTGGGACTAATGGGATGGCAGCAGCATCAGGGGGGGAAACCCCGGCTCAAATGAGTCATAGGTTCCACATCACCAAGCAAAACCCACAACAATAAACTGTCACTTGTTACCAACCACATTCAGTTCCTGCAACTTAACTTTTCATACAATTCCAGTGAAGACCAAGCAATCAAATTTGCTGCCAAGTGAACTGTGACTCCTCCTCCCTTACTTCTGCATTTTTTAGGGATCCTTCACTGAATGAAGACAACAACCCAAATGCAGAATATTAACTCTGATACTGACATAATTTACGAGCTGGCTATTTGTATGGGTCTCAACTGCCTCCCACGACGCTGCCCCTGTTTTTAAAATGGTTCTCACATTATTGATATAGAAAAAGTGCATATTTGACCATGTTTGCACTGAGAAAAGGTAAACCAGCAAGAAATTAACTCAATAGGATGGAAATGGTCATGTATATTCAGAGAACACATTTAGGGCAGCTTTTGCTAACACAACAGTGGGTCCACCCTGCCCTTCTGTGAGCCTGAGGAAATATGTATTTGTCTGCAGACCCCCTATAAAATCTATATGTGAAGTTGCTGCATTTGCACTATAGGGCGTAGATCTGTACACACACACTAGGATTGATTCCACCAATGTGTGTTTGTTGCACTAAATTGAATTGGAATTAGAATTGGTAAAATTGTGTTTTTTAAGAAGGTCACTTTCTGCTAATGGCCCGAAGACACGTGGCGCGAAAGATGTGAAAACCAAAAGACCACACAGATAAACTAATATCTTCACCTCGGACCGATGACTGTTTTATTCCACTTTAGTAACAAAGCCTGCTGAGATATCTGCCACAATCGAAATGGAACATTTATGTCTCAGTTCCTTCCGTTATGTTCCGTTTCAATTTCTCACATTATGGATGAGCAATGGAAGGGCCTGGGCTATTGAAGAGAGGGGCCCTAATGAATTTGAGTACGTATCCTTGACGATTCACATTATTCAAATTCAGGCTCCACAGCCGTCGAATCAAGCCAGAACGCTTCACAACGTTCGATAAATTTGTTCTGTTTAGCATGTGTACAACTGAGCGCGATAATGAGACAGTGTAATGGGGAAACAAATTAATATGCAATTCAAAAATAGTATTGAGTCAAGCATTCATTAAGCTTACTGAAGTGTACAACTGGCCCTCTGCACATATTATATATAAAAATCATTACCAAACATTATATTACCATAATCAAGTGCTGAGTTATACTGGTTCTTCACAGCACCATCTCAGGAGCAGTGGCACACCATATGTTACTACTTAGCAGTGTCTATAAGCCCAAAAGCAGGCACTGATATGAAAAAAGAGATCATTTTCAAACAACCCCACTGGGCACATTTTTTTGATTGAGAACAGTCAGTCCAGCTGCGACTTGTTTTTCGATTTTTATGATTAATAACAACACATACATCACGGTTATATTAACATTTCTGGACAACTGTGACTGAATCGTTGGGGGCTGGGGGCCGAGTGGGTGAGCGTGTGCAGTGTGCAGTGTGCGGTGTGTGTGTATGTGTGCGGAACAGTGCATTATTTCTGATTCTCAGGCCTTGTTTTTAATTGTTATTTTTTTCCAGGAGTAAAATCAATAATTTGCATTTTTATGGAAACGCTACCATTTATAAAATAAAAACATTTGAATGCTGAGAATAGCATTATGTGACATCACATAATATCCCTCCCCCCCACAAATTTTCCAAAACCAGTATGTACTTAGTAGCAAAACATGCCCATCCAGCTTGAAGTTGAGACAGACAGGTCAGCGCTGGGGTTTGAGAATCTGCTCCACCATGAGTCGAATCGGGGTGTAGGTGTTCCCTCGGACTCGTTTGTACCTGGACTCCTGCTCTGTGCATTCATCCATTAAAGCAGCACTCGCCTCCAACAGAGAGAACACCTGTTACACTGTGATTTTCCGAGGCAGTACGACCCAACATGGTTATGTGGGTTTAGGTTCAGCTTGGCATTCTCCGCCTAATGCCCAATCACCTGAATCTCCCTTGGGGGCTAGGGGGGTTGATGGGGGTGGGGATTGGAACAGCAATAGTAGGAGCTGGGGAGCAGAGGATATGTTTTTCCTACGGTATTGTTATGCACGCACGCCTCATTTGTTTAAGCTCAAACTGCTATGCTCTTTTGTTCAAATAAAAAGAGCCCAGAGGACGTGGCAAACTGTGGCTACGTCGGGTAGCGGCACGAGAAAAAGTGAGAAACAGGTGCTGCAATAGCGTAATTTCTCCTTGCCTAATTACGCTCAAGAGCGGTTAGTGTTAATTCTGCCATTTTTTCATCCACATGAAATGCACGACTTCACCGCGTATGGTTTAAGTGTAAAAATGAGTCGTACTAACAAGAAAAATAAATAAATAAAGACTACAGAAATATATTGTTAGGTATAGTACATAGTGCTCTTGTTCCTCCGCGCTTTTACCATCTCTCTAATGCACGCTTAAAGCCAGAAAGTGCTTTAGTGCTGTTCATGACTCACTGTTCCTCGCTGAGGTCAAGGTGGACTCGCTGTAACTGCCAATAAAACTAATTTCCTCACAAAGGGGGAGGGAGAGGGGGGGACTTGTAAAGTTTTCGTTCTGAATTATTTATGTACAATCTAGATTTATCTTTCTTTTTTTGTAAGAAAAACAAAGACATCCTCTCCAGTGTCCCTTTTACTGTATTCAGGGTTCAGCTATCAAAATTAACCACAGATGTTGAACAGAAGACGGCATAAAATGCTTGCTTTGTAACACAACTTCTAATGTTTTTGGGGCTTTTTTTTTTAAGACTTCCTATGTGCCCATTTTCAAAACAACCCCCAAAAAAGTGTTAAAATACTCACATGCAAAATGCTATGTGAAAGTGTGAAGAAAAAAAAGTCACAGTATAAGTATAGTATGACAAGATTTTGGATTTTCTTAGTGAAAGTCAACAGCCAACTGTCATAGTAGGGGGTGGGGGAGAGGAAACAAACATTCCAAATACATAATTTTGTAGCGATTTTGTACATTTGTGATTAATTTCAGCGTCGTAACATAATAGCTATTGTTAGAAACGGCTCACGGGCATGGGTTCTGTTCCCACCGCTCCCACAGCTGCCTCCCAGCTGCAGAGGAAACTGATTCAATCTGAATGTTCACTGGATCAAATAAATGCAATTAGTCCTCACTCATTAAGAGCCTGAAGGGGCCTGTGTAAATCCTGTGAGCTAATGGTGTGTCACCGAGATCCCACCTCTGTATCAGATACTGCGGAGACACATTCTCCAACGTGGACACGACGAGCTGCGTGACCGGGGCTGCTCCCGCTAATCATCGCTTTCAGTCTGGAGTCCGCTGACATATAAAGCAGGCACCGATCATAAGGGCAGGCAAACTATCATTGATAACAAGGAACAATGGTAGTATAAATGTACAAAATAAAATTAAAAAGTACTTTTTTCCCTTGTTATGGATTACACACTGGTAGTGTTGCATGGTGTGTGTGGTTGTTCTCCTACCTAGATCGCATGTACTGAATGCTCTTAGGTTTGGGCGGCAATGTGTGCTACATACGCAATATATACTAGCAGTTGGAAGCCGGGCTTGTAATGAAAACATTGCAGGTTTGATTCCCAGATGGGACACTGCGGTCGTACCCTTGAGCAAAGGTACTTATCCTGAACTGCCTCGGTTAATATCCAGCTGTACAAATGGACTGTGTGTAAAAGAAATGTAAACTATGTAAGTTGTTCTGGACATGAGCTTCTGCTAAATGCCTGTAATGTGATGTAATGGAGGTTTGTATTTACCCAGGGTAGCCGAGGACAGTCCATGTGAGATGGCACTTCTCTTTTCCAGTGGGGTCCTGTCTGCTTCATGCTCTGCTGCGGCTGGCTTGGGCTGTCTGGCACACGGAACTGGAGTGAAATGTAAAATGAATGAGTCAACCTAGATCACAACCTGACAGTATGTCCTGCCTCACGTCTGACCAGAAATCAGCGCAGAGCAGGCGACGTCGTGCATCACACAACCAACGTACGTCAATGTTATAGAGCCATGCCGGAAGATACATAAATGTGGGCGGGGTGATGGATGTCCTGGACTTTCCAATACAACGCCGGAGTCAGGTGGTTAACAGGTTGGTTCAAAAGTTACTTCGAAACGGACTCCTGATCCCCACTGAATATGAAACAAAAGGGACGCCGCCATTTTGTCCGCCTACAACCTTTGAGACTCTGGGAGTCAAGCACATTGGGACAGGCAGTCAGGATCTCAAAGTAGGCCTGGGTTAGTGCCAGAGTTAGGGTCAATCCCATTTCAATTCCGTCAATTCGGGAAATCAGTTCAAATTCAATTCATTAACTGAAAAATTCACATTGAACACGGATGTGTTTTTCAATTCATTAAGTTAATTTCTTTAATTTCCTGAATTGACTGAATTGAAATTGAATTACTCCCAAACCTGGTTAGTACCCGAAGGTTGCATGAGGAAGACGTTAGCAGACCACTCAGTAATCAAACATCAACCGATGGCCTTCCAGGAGAACTTTAGCAGACTTACACGACATGTTCATTTCAACCTTCTGGTGCTATCATAATCCACATGACTGCTCCTGCTTTCATGCAGATTTTATGTTTCTTTATGTTTTCTCTTGACAACTACCAGATACCCTGACAGTTTTCATTGTCTAAAATCCAAACCCTGCCAAACAATTCACTAAATTCATTAAGTGTCTTATTTCAGGCAGATGGTTGAGCTTTGATCCAGAGCCCATGCGATGCTTTTGGCTAACTAGCCTGGGCAGAAATCATGCAGAAGCCTGCTGTTTTAAGCACAATTCTTCAGTAATTGTTCTTATCATCCTGATGATGTCTGTACAATTAAGGCAAAGAGTGCCCGAGTAAACCTTTTGGCTATAATAAGTATTTAGTGCATACACGAAACATGGAATCACTGAATCAGGAAAGAAAGAAATAAGACAGATCAAAAAATACATTGCTACTGTAATGCCTATAGACACATAATGTTAATTACTCTTGTCGCAAACCGAGTAAAACTCACATAGGCCTACTGTGTGCATATTTGGGCTTGGTGCGAGTACAAAAAAGAAAGCTCCGTTTTGGGTTTTGAAAACGTGCAATCAATTAGGATGTGTGCCATTTCCTCCAGGTCCTCGCGCAAGAAGGTGTGAATGACCAACACCTTCATACCTCGCAGAGGCACTGCAGTTTCTCTTCCGTGAGAAACTGTGTATGAAAAATTACAACAGAGATACCACCCACATGCATTTTTATATACGCTGATTCGAAAGAATGCGTGCGTTCATTTTCCTTTTTTTCCCTGCCGTTTCATTACATTTGCTTTTCATCAAATCTCTTGCCAGCTGTAAGTTCATATTCAAACATATAACGTCTATATGGGCCTCGCAGCGAGAGAACAATGTAGGAAAAATGTTCAGGAAAGACCAGACTAAACAGTTTATGCTAAGCCATATTAAAAGCCTCTGGAATGAACTACACAGTTTAATTGCAATGGAAATCTCTTGGATTTATTTTCACTAATGCAGTAAAAGATTGAGCCAAATTCTTGATGCTTGAATGTGTTATTGTACATACCTGGAGGACAGAGTAAAGAAAAGCTTACGATTCTATTTCTAAGTTCACGGAGCTGTAGAAGGGGGAGGCTGGTAAATTAAAACGAGCGCAATTATTTACTTTACAGCAAACGGAACACCGCTATTGAAATCTTTGACTGCAGGAAAAACAGAAGCAATAATCCACATTGAACATAATAACAATGCACAAATTGAATACAAGAGAACTGCAGCTGTGAATCATCGGCCCATTTTTAAATGAATGCATTGTTCAGTGAAATAATCCAACTCCAATAATACCGAATGTAAAGGGTATTATTATCGTATCAAGTGGAATGTGGCAAATGTTGTCATAACTCCCCATGCTTAATAATACCCATTGGAGGAAATGCAAATTCCCACTGACCGCAATGGCAGCACTAATGTTTTCAAGGGCTAATTGAATTAATTAACTCTGGCCCAACATCAGCAAATGCGTCTGTCTTTACCCGAGTGGTGGTTCAAGCTGATTGACAGACACGGTATCAATGGCGCTATTGTTTCAGGTAGGGCCAATAGCATAAACAGAAGTACATTCTCTACCTAGCACCTGGCTAATCCCCCACAAACAGGCAGCTAGCCACAGAGATGAGAAGAAGCTAAGCTGCAGAGATTGGGCTGTTGTTTAGAAAGCAGCCCCTTTCCAAAAAGGTGAGTGTCACGGGACGGGCGCGTCAGAATTGTCTAACATCTGTTAGTTTACTTGCGTTCAGGGGGGGGGGGAAGAGACCTCCTTCAGTAACCTGTGTGTCGTGGTGCTATCAGCTATATCTCATTAACTTGAAGCAAGGCTTAAACGCTTTGTTTGTAAATTATAATTACTCCTGATTATGGCAGTTGCTGATAGTGCCACTAATTTGCAATGCATCCCTTTAAATTTGTTTAATTGCGACTTGAAAGCAGGCAGTGAAGATTAATTAACCCACCTGGCTCGCTGGCACAAAGTCCTGGCTCGGCTCTGACATGCTCATGTACATGTTTTCACTGTCAAACTGTAAACAGAAGAACAAAAAAAACATTCAGAGCTTGTACTCCTGTACACAGAGAGAGAGGGAGAGAGAGAGACATAGACAGAGAGAGACAGACAGAGAGAGACAGAGAGAGAGAGAGAGAGAGAGAGAGAGAGAGACGAACACACAAAACATTGTTCTTTTTTTCCACCCCAAAGGGCTTTGTTGATTTTCTTTGTTTTGCGTGAATTGTCTTTAATGTGCCTGTTCCCATTCTCATTGACCCTGGATGTCAGTGATTGGGGGGGTAATTAGCACAGTAGTAATTACTGCAGGCAAGGAAGAATATAATAGTATCCTTTCATCTGTAATCCAGTATGAAGAAAAGAAAAAAAAGAAACAACCTCAGTCAGTGCTGTGTGCATACATATTGTCGCTGCGATAAATGACTAGAAAAACATAGCATAATATACCCACTGTCACTGTGGTTTGGGGAAATTTATAACAAGGATGTCAGTCGTTATAAAGCATGGAGACCTGCTGAATGCACTGTAACGGGACTGTGTTCTGGGGTGGTGGTTGCGGGGAGTCTTTGACAAACAGCTCATTCTTACTTCATCCTGACAACAGGGAAATTGAGCATCTTTCAACTTAAGAATGCCTTAAACTGCCACTTCACTGTATGTACAAAGGACTAATTAGCTGTCCGCAGGTCTTAATGTTTCTTTGACTTAATTAGTCACTTTGGATATATTCCGATGTAACTGTAAAACACAAATCAAGTTCCCCTCCTACAAATGGCACAGATGTAATCATTTTTTTGAATGAGCTCAATTAGCATAGTTTTAAGTAAGAAAATGTACGTTTGATCACCGGGCTTTAGTTAGGGAAATTTCCTGTCCCGATAAATGTGTAATGATGAAGTGCCAGCGGGCATCCAGCTGTGCCCCACACCTGGGAAATTAACCAGAGCGCCATATCAGTCGCATTGGTCTCGCAAGGTGAAAAATTCAGCTGACAATAAAGGAAGGGGTAGAAAAAAATCCAGTCTCACCAGATGGCAAATCATTTTGCACCAGCATTTTCAAAGGGCCCACCATTAAAAGCAATGAAAGATGACTGATTAATATCAAAAGAAGAAATCAGTAATGATTTCGGCACCACAAGAGGGACACGCCATCAAAGTTCCATTAGAAATCTGTCAGCCTGTGATTGGGCCATTCTAAAACTCCCAGATGATTACAGATCTATTATCTGTGCAGAAGCCCCGGACCGAAGCTCAGGAATGCACAAATCTACAGGCTACGAAGAAAGGGGACCACGAGAGGCTCTCTGGGATAAACGCTGTCATGCACTAAATATTTGCGTCCGGTCCGATGAAGCATCACATTGTATTATATTATCATAATGCCGGATAATTCTGTGACTAAAAATAATCAAACGTCTTCTACCATTTTGGTCTCTCGCGTCCTCTCCGTGATTGGATGTCTGATTTGTTTTGCGCAAAGACTACATTTCATTTCATGCCGGCTTATTGATTATGTGATCAATTTGCTGTGGTTTACTTAACAACTACAGTGACCTACATCGCTAGCAGGGAGCGCTTTGATACTCCTTTTCATTTCAATGTGTCAAAGGGCTTTGGTCCGTTCACAGTGACTTTATACTGATATTAGATAGTTCCATTTAATTCTGATTAGAGTGGAGAGTGAGTTTCTCCCTGTTTTATTGAAATGTCTATTAATTCCTCTGTGCCTATTGATTTAAAAATCCATTCTCTTGATTACTACACAAGTCTACATCAATCTGCCAGTACATCAGCAGTTTATTTCTATTTACCATCAGAGAACCATATCTATGTTCATAAATGTATCAAGTATGTTAACATTTCTGCCTTGGCATGGTCGCACCGACTGTTCTAAATGAAAAGGGCGTAGTCCAGAGTAAAGCGCATGCTTGTTTATTTTGGTTCGTAAAAAAGGCAGCAACTAAGAAACTGAACAAGGAGGTGGTAACAGTCTTAATTATGGCATACATTTTAGATTTTGTCATAGGCTTAGACTTTTGAATAAAATATCCTAAAAATGTAGCCATGCTTTAGTCATAAAATCCTCATGAGTACTTTACATGACTAGTATTTTCATCATGAATTTTGAATACATTTTGCATTTGCTTCAAATATTTCTCCAGTCAAGTATGAGCTGTAAAGAGATGCCAACTTGTACGGTGTTCTAGGCACAAGTCAAATTCTTGAAAATCGCAAGCAAGAATGCTGCTAGAGTACCTGACACTCTACAGACTAAAACCGCACAGGAGTGGCCTGCAGTGGAATTGACGGTGTCAGAGCTGTCACACAACAACGCTTTTGAAATACGGCTGTCCTAACCACTTCAGGATGCTGCGACGATCACTACTGTATGATCACACACACCATTACCAAGCATGCTATTTTCTTGCCATTTTGCTCAGGGGTTTTAAAGTACAAAACATAATGTTGTGACACACAGTATCGGCTACCGTTTCTAACAGGCAGCCTGGATATGGTGCTTGTTATTTGTTGCGGTAACTACATCTCTGTATGGGAAGCAAATGGATTGTGTTCTTGGCCAGAAGTCAATAACACCCTCATATTCTACCCGTCTCTAGGACATGCGTTTTCGATGTGGTGTTCGGATGTTGCAGCCTGTCTCTCTGCTTCCACAGCTCTTATCATGGCCACTTGTCAGAAACAGCTGCTGGACCCTTTCTGCTGAGTGGTCGTTTTTCATTAGCTGTTGGCAGTGCAGTCCTCATCAGCTTGGCTCATGTAACTTGGCAACAAACTCAACCGTTTTAGAGGGCAATTTCTGACCTGCTAGAAACTGACTGACTGGCAGTTCACAGGGACACAGAAAAGCAATTCAGGTTCATGATAAACAGCCATGGTGCTACAAGAACTAAATTATTAACGATGTTCAATTTCACCAAATAAAATAAATAAAAAGAAAGCAAACTCAAAGGGGTTCAATTATAGCTTGTAGCATAGCCTTACATTTGTCAATCTATACCTCATGAGTTCTGGCTGTAGACCAGTTGACAGAAACAAATATTTATATGTTTACTATATATATATATATATATATATACATATATTTATATTTATATGTGTGTGTATATATACAAATAAATACAACTTAACTTCATTCTTTATTCCAGGCACCATAGTAAGAAACTGGTTTATCAACAATATAAATGGGTCTATGTACTGAAGAGGGTATGTTTCCTATGTATCTAGACATGCATGAAAATACATGCAAATACTTTTTTGCATGTGTAGAAAATTATATATATACTAGGGGCTGCAAGCAAATGACATGCGTGCTGTGAGAAGTTCATCGGGCAGCCATGTTGCGTGTGACCCAGGACCTGGGGCAATGGAAAGTATTTCACACACATATTTGGACTGTGACTGATAGGTGTCCCAGATATTAGGGGACACCTACAATGCCACAAAGAGTTAAAAAAATGAAACAGGAAGAAAGATAAAGATATACAAAGAAACCAGAGCCAAAATAAATACACTCCCTTCAAATTACTGAAAGATAAACCTGTCACTGCTCTGGGAGCACAGTGCCAAACGAAGCACATTTAAAAAGAATCAACTTTGAAAGTCAATAATGTATATACCTAGCTGTGCCTGATAAACATATCTCCCTCCCCCAAGCTCGTAAACTGCTTTGCATTAGCTCCTGTTCTAATCTAGATTTTTGTCAAATCTAGATTAGAAGAGAAAACCCAGGAACTATACTTCTCTTATTACAAATCCTTTTTAAGCTCCTCTTTCACCCCACTCATCCCTGGCCTGGAGGTATGAAATGAAATGAACCAACACACATTTAGCACCGTAACCAAGTGCTGTGGGGGACGAAAGGTGGCTGGTGGTGTCGGGGGTGTGTAGGGAGGGAAGGAGCCGCAGCAGTGCGCAGTCTGGAGCTGAAATGACAGGTAAGTGTACGTACGTGTCAGAGAACTAGCTGTGGGACTGGTCAGCTTTTAAGAACCGGAATAGCACATTTAATTAAACACAAACAAGCACATCCTTGAGTTTAACTGGGGAGCCAGGTTTAATTCAGAAAACTACAACTGTGCAATGCAGGTATGTCCCTGTGATTGTTGTTTTTTGTATCTTATTAATTGTTTAATTAGTTTTTGGTTCGTTTTCTTGACATTAGGGACGCCAGAGAGATTATACAGTACCTCACATTGCTAGTGTTCATAAAACTAAGCAGAAGGAGCTTAGCTTCCTGAAGTTTGACCTTGTCCTAGTACCACAGCCCTCTCTGCAGGGATAGCGCTAATCACATGATCACATGACTGTGCACCTGAGAGGCACAGAGAGAGCTTCACGTCTCGTACGCATGCCTATGTCAAACAGCTTCTCTTCAAGCTGTCCACAGACCTCTCCTGACTTCATTTCCCTCATACTGTCCAAGCAAACACAAACGCGGACGTGCAGGCACTGCTCTCGCATCAGGCTTCTCGACACAAAGATGCTATTATGTATTTTATATCTAGATTTCTTTTAAAAATTATTATTATTATTCTCCAAACCATCTGAATGAAGTGGCTCCCTTCATGGCACATCCTCTTTTCAGCGCTGACTATTTGCATATGAAAATGATGATGGAAAGTTTATGGCAGCCAGTGGAACAGAAAGGAAACCTGAAAAGGCCAAACGTCGCCGCTGAGTGAGTCTCTGTAGGCACATCAATAATGCACGAACAACTGACAATTAGGAACAAAGAGTCCACTTTGCCAGGTTCCTTGTTAACTAATAACTGATACACTCTCCGCAGCAAGCTGTCGCTGCAAAGCAGCCATCGATCGAAACCGAGCCGGGGAACACACAGTTAAAACGGCCTGTCTGTATCACAATCGAACGAGACAAAGAGAGCCACCCACTCTCACTGGAAACTTAAACAGGCCAGAGATTAACAACCACACAGACGCTGGCTAAGAATACATTTTTCACGTCTTCTTGTTTTATACGTTCTGACACGTCCGCGAAAAAACATAGACGCTAATAGGAGACAGCGGGCTCCGATTAAAACATCTGACTGAACTTGTCAGTTCACGCGAGCCTGTCGAAATTAAGGAAGGAATCGGGATCCCCGTTCCCGAGCAGTCTGAAATTTTCGCAAAATTCAACAAACTTTTCTCGGGAGTCAAAAACCGAGAGCGAATACAGGCGTATTACGTAACTGACAAGGCAAAGTAAGAAATATATAATATTTCAGTCCCCAAAGGGAGTCCGTGGCAGTTTTAGTTGGGGGGTCTTTAAGTGGTGTTTGTCAACGCCTCCGACCCTTGTGTGCGACGGGGCGCGACCACGAGACGCGCTGCTCCGTCGACGGTTGCGGGCGGCCTCGCTGAAGAGACTCTTCAAAGCCAGCAGGAGCTAGCTACACGACGGAGACGCGGGGAGCTGTTGTTAAACACCGTGCCCCTGACAGGCCCCCCCTGCGCTGTGTACACAGATAAAATGAAAACAATTCGCAAACCACCTTGGGCTATCTCTCTCTCTCTGCACACTGATCTCCCTCTCCACAGCTTTGGAAGTTACATAAAGCCAGAGGTTGGAACCAGCGAGTGGGGAGAGAGGGGCCACAGTGGGAGGCAGAGAACCGCATGCTGCTCTGCTCAAGGTTTGAGGGGGGGGTAGCGAACTGCAGGGCAGGTAAATAATGCCCTGATTTGTGGAGGCACAGGTTGTCTCATTCCTGCGCTGGCAAATAACCAACAAAAGATTAGGAGGGGCTTTTTTCTTTTCCCGTGAAAAATTGCTGACTGCGGGGAGAAAAACGATTCGCATTATGATACAAACGGGAGAAACGTATGCATATTTTCATTCGGCCGCGACCGTGTTTAGAGCTCACGTTTGGTCACATCAGCATCGGTGCCACGCGGGCATTGCGCTAAACCTCTCCACAAAACAAAATTGCAAGTACCGTAACAATAAGGTTCCCAGCACACACTCCCCCCCCCCCCCCCCCCCGAATCACACTGCTAATCCCGGATGAGAGACAGGGTGCAGCTCTAGGTCACCGCAACAGAGAAATAGGATTTCCACCACAACTGTAAAAACACATTTCTTCAATCGCCTCCAATGGCCTGACAGATGAGAATTCTTCCCGTGAAGGTTATCACATCTACAGGGGTGAGAGCGCAGTAGCAGTGCACGGCGCGCTCAGTCTGGCCACGAGCGCCACGGACAGGCCTGGGTCAGGGCACAGGAGTGGCTGGACTCCCTGCCCCATGCATTAGGATTTATGGGAATTGAAAGTGGTGTGTGTGTGTGCGTGTGTGTGTACATGTATATCTGTGTGTGTGTGTGTGTGTGTGTGTGTGTGCGTGTGTGTGCATGTGTATATGTGTGTGCATTTGTGTGTGTGTGTGTGTGTGTGGATATGCATGTGCCCATTTGTATGTGTGTGTGTGTGTGTGTGTATGTATGTGTGCATTTGTGTGTGTGTGTATGTGGATGTGCATGTGTGCATTTGTGTGTGTGTGTGTGTGTGTATGTGCATTTGTGTGTGTTTGTATGTGTGAGTGTGTGTGTGGATGCGCATGTGTGCATTTGTGTGTGTGTGTGTGTGTGTGTGTGTGTGTGTGTGTATGTGTCTGTTCGTGCACACCTGCAAATTTGTGACCATGTGTGTGAGACATGTGAGAGACGTGTGTGTGTGTGTTTTTTTTTGTTCTGAACAGGAGATTACGTCTTTAGTGTAGCCACTTGGAGAGAGAAAATAAACAGGGGACCGCAGTCAAGCAGTTTCAACTGTATTACTGAAGATCTCCTTTCAGTCATGTTTTCTTGTGTGTGTGCGTGTGGGAGAGAGAGAGAAACAGTGTGTGCCATTTTGAATACATTTCATATATTGAAGTATTTTTATATATTGACAGAAAATATTAGGTATAAATCATGACTTTCTATGCATACAAAAATATATAGCTCTGGGGTGATATTTGGCCACCAAACCCTACAAACCCACAAGTAATTTAAACTGGTGTATTATTTAAAAATAATTTTCAAGCCATTTTACATACAAATTTTTCAACAATTGTTCAGCTGCATTCATACAACCTGAATCTTTTTTTTTTAAATTGTGAAAATAAGTCATTTTATGTTTTTTTAGTTTGTGTCAAATTGCATGACAACCATTCAATATAAAACAAAAAGACAAGGGACATAGAGACGAAAAAGGGCTAAAAGCCTGTAGTGCAAAAAAAGCAACATGGCAAATATCATAACTGTGTTGTGTCATTTCCACCACAAAATGGACAGTGATTGTAAAGTCACCGTGTATTGTGCATGGTACATGTTTAACCCATGATCCAAGTGTTAAAAAATATTGTTGTGAAAATGAAGGGTTAGAATATCAAAGCAAAATGTAATTCCTGTTCTGCAGCATACTCATTACCACAACACAGAGTCATTAACTTCACACAGGATACTGAAATAACAATTCACAGGTTTGCAAGAAGGTTTTCTTACAAAGTACATTTTTTATTCATAGCGAACTACTTTTAACTACAAAATTTGTGTAAAAAAGTGTAAGATTATTTATAGTGTGAAATCAATGAGTATGAATAGAAGAAAAAAACTAATCATGTAGCTCCAGTGTCCAATCAACAGACTATAGATTTAACAACAAATGCACATGTTCTATATGACTAAAGGTCATTTTACAACAATGGAGACAAAACCTCTGGTAATATCACACTGCACTGGATCAAACTCAAATCTCAGTTTTAAGGCCCTGCTTTACTTACAGACCTATATAAACACGTGATACTCTTTGTTTTCACCACTCATATAAACCCGAGCTCTGAATATACTTTGGCCTCAAACAACAGGTGACTTTTTATCACTGTCAGACCAGCTGTCCTGTACAAACAGACCTCTGTCATACAGCATGGTCAGACATAAGCTATAATCAGAGGAGTACTTCTCATGTTGAGAGTAAAGTGTCCCAAAACCTTTCTACTACCAAACCAGCATTATACGAGAGTTTCTGGTACATACTAACACACACCAGAGGGAGTATACGGCCAACCAGACATATTTTCAGAGTAAGTACACAGCAACTCTCACTTCAACATATGTTGCAGTGTCTGTGGATAAGCATGTGCCCATTTGTATGTGTGTGTGCATGTGTGTGGATATGTGCAGAGTGACACCAATGCATTGCACTTCGCTGTCCTAATGTATATTTACTGAGAGGAAATCATTGGTGATGGACAATAATTTCACACGGTTACACAAGTCAAATTCACGGTGGCCTCCCTGCTGATGGTGTTTGAAACCACATCATCCTGTAATGTGTAATTCTTTGTGATTGTGAAATTTAACTAGGTGTTGTGCTCGTTCTGTATCTTTTTGCTACTTTTTTTTTTTTTTTCCATTGTGCTCACTCATTTGGTTATGCTGTGATACTTCGGTAAAGAAATGCTGCAGTTCATTAGAGTTCATAAAAATAAGAACATTAACTTAATAATAAGAGTGTTAATTTACTGCTCTATGTGTGTGTCCTCTATGTGTCATAACAGGTCATTATATTATTGAAAATCAACAGATGTATTATGTGCTTAATATACAAATGCTCAAAGATACATAGAAACAACAAAATGAATATGGGATGAATATATTAATATGGAAATATTTTTTTTTTCCTAAAGCAAACCATAGAGGAGCTGATTCTCCAGTCATGGAAAACTACTGGCAAGTCTTGTAGCAACTACTGTAGTTCTGCCATGGAGTAGTCCGTGCCCTCTGACAGACATCCAATGAAATGTCAAGTCATTTTTACAGCAAATAAACCAGCAGGAAATACTGTTTGTTTTATCATACATTTAGAAGGGAATCTATGGACTTAGTCATAGTCATCATTTGGTTTTGCATTTTTTACGAATGTGCATGAGAGTTACTTATATAAAAACGTACTGACGGTCTGTTCATGTGAAGAGCTCAAGGTTATTTTTATAGTGAGAACTGAATGCAGCAGTGCTGTACTGTAATGGCCTTATCATGAAGAACACATAATCAAATCCAGATGAATCCCCATGCAGGCAAAATTGGGTTCCTCTGTAACTGCGATGCAATCTGATGTATTGTGGACGACATCATCTGTTTTAATTCCATTTTGTTTGACAATGGTTCATGTTTCTTATCTTGTCTTTTTTTTTTTTTTACCAGAGTAAACAGTGCAGTGGCAGTCCTGAGAGCACCGTCATTGATTTGAAACAAACTACGAGATGACCTAATGGACATTTTTAGGAAATGATGAAATGGTTGTCTTTCTTTTGCCACTGGAGTATGGAATTTCTTTATTTGACACAAAGAAAAAAACATCTGAGTGTGAGTCAAACCACATTCCAAAAAGTATAACTCAAAACCTTTTTATGAAGCCTCCTAATAAGTAATACATGCTGGATTACTGAAGAGGAAGCCAATGCTTACATTAATACAGCACAGTACAGATTTCAACAGAAAAAATACTTTGCTGATATTATTTTGAATGTTTTCATATGTCGTATTTGCTATATACGATATTAACAGTGCAATAGACATGATCTTATGAAAAGTAATGGAGCACACCTCCAGGTGCATTGAGCTTCAGGGCACAGAGGAAACACTGATGTGTATGGCACTGTGGGATATGGTACAAACTATTGTTGAACCACCAAATCGCCTTTATTTCAAGTCCAAGGTCCTTGAAAAATAACACAGAAGTAAATTGGTTCACAATGTATCCAGTATCTCCACAGATCACATGTATGCTGTCAAAAATGGTTCATCAATATTTGGACATGTTCTTTTTCATGGCGTTGCACAAAACAAGGAATATGGCTGTTCCGTGTTACCTGATTTGTGTTTATGACTATTGTATTTTTTTTATTAGAAGCTGTGTTTGCTTTGTTGGCTTGAGGTGATATTTCAAAGACATAGCAACTGCACCACGATCCATCACCACAGGCCCAATAATACCTATTCCTTCCCGTGCACCTGAGCTCTTTTGTTTGTTGATGCGTAACATATTAAACTCATTATTTTATATGACACTGATGTGGATGATATTACCTACTTTGCTATAAAAAGGAGAGCCGAGGCTCCATTTATTAACAATGTTCTCCCGTGGATGAGGAGGGGCTAGCGGAAGCTCGTTGAACCATGAACGCCATGTCTCCGACACATCTTTCCACATCCCGGTCGTGTTATGTTTACGCGTATGGCCTGAAATCTCATTCAAGCCAAAAACAACAGTTGTTTTTGAAGTTTTAACTCCTATGTCCTGAATCATAAATCTTCTCCGGGCTGGAACCAATTTCATTCCTCATCGAGCTCCCGTGTGAGATTAGAGCACAAAAAATGTGCCTCACTAAAACTTCCCACACCTGGTGCTTTTATGCACTCTCCATCTCGCCAGAGACCTTGTTCTCTCCTGCTTTTATGTTATGAGCCACGGCTGCTGTTTCACACGGATCCCATTTGTTGCAGGAAACATCAAATGCATCCCATGGCATCCTTCGTGTGTGCAGTACTGCATGAAAAAGGTGGTGAGATTGTTTAAATAAAATATAAATGCAAATGATGTTTGAAATATAACATTCTATTGCCCCAGTGTTTTCCAAACAACGTTACAGGGATGGTGGCACTGCTGGGATTGACATATGGTCTGGTTTTATTTTATTTATTCTTTTGCAAGCATTGGCTATGTCAGGGAAAATGTTTAATAACCTTCAGAGGACACAACCGCTCACCTATGAAGTAACCCGTAGCATTTTGGAATAGCACGGGTCCCATATATTCTCCAAGAGACAGACCCATGCACTGATTGGTTCTCTCGGTTGAAATGAATTCCTGCAATTTATCGGATGATGTCTTTCCACACGTATTCACAATGTGGAACATGATTGGTGGTGATAATGGAGATCGACATAATGGAAAATGGTTTTGGTAACTTTTATTTCTCCGGCAAATTACATTCATAAGTAGTAAAATGAAAAATATTAAAATGCATTTGCTTTTGTTGCAGTATATATTCAGTATAATTTCATTTCAATGGAGGGCCTCATTAACATTACAAACTAGTTAGAAACGGTGTCTATGATCAGCTAGATCAGGAGTTCCCAATCCTGGTCCTGGAAGGCCGCAGGGTATCCTAGTTTTTGTGTTCACCTTATAATCAGCAATCGATTTAGACACAAGAAACCAGGTGAGGTGGGTTAACTATGTAATCAACTGCTTTAATTGATCAATTAAGTGCTGAGAAACAACAAAAATCAGCATACCCTGAGGCCCTCCAGGACCAGGATTGAGAACCCCTGAGCTACAATGCTCATATTGCAGTCTCAAAGCATTACATTTTATTTTGGAGTGCACACAACTCCGGTGTGTGTTAGCTGTGCTCATTTTCAGGTCCCAGGTGTTTCATTATTTATTCTCTAGACATCTGGAAGATTAAATAAGTGCGAGCACACCATGGAATACAGGTAGCAGATTGCCATAGTTTAGCTAGCTATCTCTTTAAGTGTTTCACATTTGGAACATAACTGCTGACTTACCACCAAAAGAGAGATGACTGCGATTTTTCAAGATCATTGAGCAATGAAACTCAAGCTTATTTTCATCGAATTAGTTAGCAGCTGTGGGTGATCTTCCTTCTGCGCAACATTACTTTGTGAGAAGAACTCCCTTCCATAACGTAGGTCTATACATTAGTGAAAGGCATACGCACCTTGTTGGTACGGGTGAGTTATTATGTAGCTAACACAGAAATAACTGGATCTGAACCATTTTACAAGACTGAAATCTATCACTCCAGAAATTGCCCAGCTTCTCTTTCAGACCAACCTCATGGACCTTAAGCAGTATGTTTTTTTATGGCTAGACCACTCCAGGGAGACAACTCTTCACCCAGTAATTGAGGCCCTCACCTTTGTGAGAGCAGCCTCCTGCCACCATGATCCATCTGTACCACACCTTCCCGTTCACCCCAAGCTCGTTTACCTCCTCTCTCAGACTGTTCTTACTAGGGCACCTGGTGAGACTCAATTTAGACTCCATCTCTTACCCTTTCAGCAGGGGTCCCCCAGGGCTCACTGCTTGTTCCTCTTCTATTTTCAAATAAACATTGTTAAAGCCAAAATGTGTTATTTGGTATTATTTCCTACTAGGCATTATGCTTATGAGGCTGAACTTCTTTCTTAAACTCGGACTCACATTTACCACCGGCCTAAATGAGATAACTACCAGGATACATAGTCATCATCTGAACTCTCTCGAAGACAGACATGTTCGGGCAGATTTTAATCTCACCATAACCATTATTATTAATATAACAACAAAAACGAACACAGCAACACTAATACAAATAAATCAAATATGTTTTAAATTGATAAATGTTTTAAAATTATGCTTTAACATACGTTTTAAAAGTATATATTTAAAATGAATAAAAGGCAATGCGCTTGCAATTATTTCCCTTTCAAAATATTATTCACCTAAAAGGCACTCTTATAAATGAGGCCAAGCTTAAATATTAGATTACAATAGATAAAGAAAAGGTTTTCCAAACTACAAATGTATCTTTATCCTGACTGAATAAGAGAGGACAATATTCAGTTTCGTGCAACTGAATTTATACCATCACTACCAACTCTACCATAAAAGGAAATAGATGGAAATGGCAACATACTGACATGTATCATTTTGCATATCATATCATAATTCCAGAAGGTACTACTTCAAGATACTCAAATATGAAAAAAATTGAATATGTGACAAGTCCATGCTTTAATTATACGCCCCACCAAATTTGTCCAGAAATCCCACACGCAAGTGCTCTCAGACATTTCAAATTCAGTGTTTAATAATTTCTGACTAATTTCATTAACCTGCAAATCTGCAAGGATCAGCCCCCTAAGGGTTTCATTAGGACTAAATTCAACTGAAATCTAAATGTCAACATTGGTTACTAATAGGCGCAGCTCTTGATGAGACACATAGCCTACAATCAAGCAGCTCCCTAGTAACAATTAGCAGCCTCTCCCCCAAGGTCTGAGTATATTCTCATTTTTGCATTACATATGACTCAACAGGGAACACCACTAATATTACAGAGCACCTACTGCTCCGGGGTGAGCATGCAGGAGTGGATGCCAAACCGGATTACACACATCCTTCTAAACGTATACTGTAGCTTGAATAATAAGCAGCCACAAAAAGTAGGTCAGGGTCGTCTGGGATAGACCTGCACCCCTCCCCCCCACCCGTAACATTCAACATCAGAGTGGCAGTCATCTTTGACTCCACATCATTCTTCTGCCGAACAACGGCGTCGTGATATTCACTGCAAAGTGATATTTTATTTCAAAATTGCAATTTTTCTGAAAGCCTCGAGCGGCACGTGGTGCCTTACTCGCTGGTCTTCCATCACGGTAATTTATTATTGGGCTGAAATATGACTTTCATGTCTACTAACAAAAACCACACCAATATCAGCGGGACAAATGGGAATGAGAAAGTAAATTGGTATAATTTTGCTTTGAAGTAGATGCACTTAAAGGCCTCTGTTCCATTCATTATTTCACAGATGAAGGCAGTGTGTGCTCCTGCAAGTGATGGTCAAATTCCCGACTACATTTTTGACAGTTCTATCACACTAATGACAAAGGGAGAAACTGGGGTGAATACACATTCTCTTTCTTCCCTCTGAAAAGCATCTCGAAGTGGTATGTTTATCGATTAGTTGGTTTCCACACGAGACTCGACTATTGAATTGTAGGATAAATGCATCCTTCAGGTACCCACGTTTCAATTTCAAAAGGCGTGGAGCAAGATACCTTAACCGATTGTGAGTCCGCTTCTGAACCTCTCGCCACAAGACCATAAAGGATTATAGGGCATACAGTAAGCCATAACGAAGGGAGAAAAACAAACATTAATTCCAGCTGCCATGCTTTGACACGAGCAAGGGTTTTATTGCATCTTCATGACATCATTCTGCTTACTGTCCTTCTCATAAACATAGTAAGACAGAAAAAAACCGATATGCTCACTTAGGATTTCAGTGAGCAAGGAGAGGACTGAGTGGCACCAATACGCCCATCAGCAGTGCACAGCATACAAAGAGTACGAATCATAATCTCCACACAATCACAATCAGAGATCACAGTTTCATTCAGATGTATGTAAACACTAATGTCCGCGGCTATAACATACCGAGGGTGGCCCGCTCTCATCTACCCTCACACAGCTCCCTGACTATGTTGGAGGCCTGATATCCAATGCAAGCCCTCAAACACAAAATCCATTTCCAGCAGCCAGCTGTTAAGTCAACTTAGGCATCTATATTTTATGATTACACTGTGTGTATGCTTACTGTATATACCAGTGGTGGCTGGTGAGCCTGGAATATTGGAAGCTGAAATCTTACCATAAACCTACCAGTTTTCATTTACTTTGCGTGCCAATTAATTGAATAATCAATTTGCAAGTAATCACAAGGCTTCCTCTTAATTGCGCATCAATTTGTAGCGCTGTTTCTTCACGTCATGTTAGAGAATGGAAATTACAACGAGAGGTTTAATTGAGTAAAAATCATAAACTAAATAATTTCAGAGAATAGGCTACACATTTACAAACCACTCTGTTAATTGTATAGCGTAATAACTGCAAAAAACAAACAATAAAGCTTACATTTCTGTTTGGTGAAAAAAATCTGTGCTTTTTCACGAACAATAAACTGCCGGACCTGCACAGATCAGATTAATGGATATTTATGACGTTGATATTCCGGAAATTCAGGCACGGAGAGTGAAGAGTGCATTTATTCACAAGTTCAGATAATCTCCATACATAACAAAGTTCTACACAATTGCGTGATGTAAGGAAAAATGCTACCACAAAATAAAATTGGGAAGCTATACCTATTGGTGTTGCTTATTCAGCTAATTCGATAGCTGGATCGATAATCAATGAAACCGGTTGAGAGTAGTCATCGGTTTAAAGGTGTGGGTTTCAGCCTCCTTCATTTCAACCTGACAAATCGCTACTGATATATACTGCCTCGAATGACACAAAATGTTGCACATCTACTTTAAATAAAGGTTTAAATAGCATGAAGTGTGTAAAAAGCATTACACAAGTAACATGCAGAACCTCAGTCATTTGTTTTTGAGTTGAGTCTTCGAGCACTCAAAAGAGAAAAGCGCTAAAGACAAAACGAGGGAGTAAAATATTTGGCAGGTCTTTCTGTGTCTGCGATGGACACACCTAAACACTGCGCCTCAAAACAAAACACCTCTGCTCTTGGCTATTGTGCAGCAGGGGACTTTCTCAACTGCTTAAACACCTGCTTTTACGACGAGCCCGACACCTGCTACAGATGCAGCAGCTCTTCCCCTTCCTTTCCTCCAGACCTGGCACGCCGCCAGGGCGTGAGAAACTCGCACCGGGCCCGTGCACCCACTTAATGATGGACTTGTGCTGTTTTGTTTTGTTTTTCAGATTGACTATTTTCCACATCATTATTTTTCCGCAAGCCTTAGTCACAAATGTACTGCCAGGCAACACAGTACCAGGCGGGCCGCGGGTCCGGGGCGAGGAGACTTGAGCCGACCCGATGAGACTAGTCAGTCATGGGGAAATCATGAGAATATGCAATTAGGAAAATGTTTCATGACAAGCTACGCCACATCAGATCGATTCTTTGAGCAGTGACGTTTTTCGTCATTAGGCCCCTTTACAGAGGAAGGAGAAAACCTCTGCTGGACCTCCAGTACAGCAGGTGGCAGTAATACGCATTTCTGTGTGTCATTAAACACCTATAGCTACATCACGTACTGGCTTATTATTCACTATCTACGCTGTAAGCTTGATGACAAGTAGTAATGTGATTATATTTTTCCAGATGTTTGTACCTCAGGTTGAAGTAATTTGGAATAATTATTATTATTATTACTATTCAATGAATGATATTCATTGAATTATTCCCTCCCTCTAAAACCCACCAACTGTATTTCATGTTTGCTCAAACTAAATGCATCTCTCACTGCAAAGCACACTGCTCATCCCCTCTATAGTACAACAGTGACCCGAAAAGCAAGAGAGGAAGAAAAGTCCTGCAGCTAATGGGAACACCAGACATCGGCTGGACGAATCAGTTTCAATTTAGTTATTTGGCAGACGGTGAGGAAGCTTCCTTCCTTCCCTTCATGAGGCACAATATATGCCGGTTGCTTTATTTCTCTGTCAGTCATAAATCAGAACTATAACTGTGTCTCTCTACAAAGAATTCAACAAGTTAATAGCTGATGACCTTATCCCTCGGTTGTTTTATCTCTTTTTTTATTTGTGCAGTGAAGTGAGTGGTGGAAACTAGAGCAGAAAGAGGAAGGCACAGCAGTAGATAGTGAGTAACTGAATTCATCCGTTTAGTTTTATTTGAAAAACTATGAGTTAATATTTGACTAGCATCTCGAAGATGCCTTCAGGGGCACCTGGAATGACACGCTAATTGTTGTGTACAGCAGACCAATTAATGGGGTGATCCAGGCCTAATTGTCAGCGAACTAATGCACTGTGGTCGCTACAGAACTAGACGTGTAGCAATTGATGCCAACCTGTTTGAGACCTGCCGTTTCTGATGCGTCGAAACTGCCAATCTGAAAATTATCGCAAATATTTAGAATGATTATGTCTTGAATTTGGCGAGCTGTAGCGACTCCTGGTCTCCCAGACTGTAGCCTATCACAGATAGTTGTGTTTGGCCGTACGGACTTGCCGGGTTAGAAATTGCTGGTTGAGAGTACCCCAGATGGCCTACTCAGTGTACTGACATAGTCCAGGCTCCAACATACCAATAGGATGAAAGCATCATTCTTTTGATAGCATATCTGGCAAATAGGTCCCTTTTGTACTTTACTCTGATTTTCACCAGGCCTGACACTCAACAGGTTAAATCAGCGTGAAGCCTGGTCCAAACCACCTCGGACTAATGAGATGATGTAGTGCTTACGCAACAGCCATAGTTACTTGAATGCATCATGGCCAATCTATGCAATCTATGATCACGTGAGTGATCTATGAATACCTTTTTAGGTGTTTTTTAGATTTCGGTTTGATAATATTCTGCTTAGAGATTTTTTGTTTGTTTAAAAAAGCTATTGGAAAAGGTGTTGGGGTTTGGTTTTTTTCCAAACATTTTTAAAATCATTTTTAGTATGAAACTCACTTCCACCCCATGCTTATGAGGTGCAGCATGTGGGCTGCAAAAAGATAGGTCAAGTTATTTTCATCGCAGGTTTTAGTGCTTCATCTATTTCTTTTAAGTGGTAAGTCCTTTGCAAAGGGTCCCTTTGGTCTGTGACAACACCCGCCTTTGCTGGTGTTAAAGGTGTTTACTGGTGTCAGAAAAACATCCTTTGTGTTCTCAAAGTTTGACAGCTTTGAGCAACCAATTCATCGCTGGGTCTCAGTTTCTCCCAGAGCCAAAAAAAGAAAATTTTCATGCCTGTGTATAATGTGTTAAGAGTGAAACTTATATGAAACAACAATTGATATGTGAAATGACATGGCTGTGTCAGCAGAGGCCATTCCCCCACGCACAGTATTTATTCATTATCAACCAGATCTTATGAGTCAAATCTGTTTTTGATCCGTTTGTGCAGAGTGTGAAACCTGCTCAGATGCTTGATACACATAGCTTTCCTTACTCAGTTGGCTAGCTTGATGCAGTGCCAAAAAATATATATTTTCACTAACTGGTTTTGTATTGCACCCTTTTTTCAGACTATGATCTATCTACAGTAAACGTCTACAGTAGTGCCAATCCACTCATACAGTTACTCACTGTTAATCACACTGTAAAAATGGCCAACAGAACACCTCCGGCTTTTGGTGTGCACAAGCTTCCATGAGATGACTCTTTAACTTCAGCCTAACAGTAATACAGAAAGTGTCGATTTTCACAGAGGTAGATTTACAGATACCTCCCTTTAAAGTGGTATATATGAAAAAAGAAAAATCAGCTTGAGCTCAAAGGTGCATTTTTGGTTTGCTGAACAGATTTTGTTTTTCTTACTTCAATCATTTAACGGTATTTTGTTGTGCTACTTCATAATTATTTTGTACAGTTTTCAATTTGCAACAATTTAATTGCCTCCCCCGACTGGAAAACTGCCAACAAGTTCAACGTGACATTCGTCTCACAGCGCAGAAGTAATTCATGTTGGTAAGAATTTCTCAAACAAGGACCCTTAAGATGCCTAATCACTTTAAACAGACTCTATGTGTGTGTGCTCCTGTGCACCGAAATGACAAGAACGTAATAGCTATGCAATGAAACAATTTCCACAGCATCTAAGTTTTAACGCAGCGTTGATGTTCACCAAGCTACAAGAGAGAACGGTGGGGAAAGGGGTGTTCGAGATGTCAGCAGGTGCGATGTCTTAAAATAATTAAATTTTTTGAAAATGTGGATGCGGTTTTCTATTAGTACCTTTGTGTGCCGTGAAAGGGAAGACAACAAAGAGGTAGAGCCAGAAGGATCTCAATGGAGCCGAGCCAAAGAGGGCAAAAAAGGCTGGTATTTCAGTCATTGTACCCACGGTAAAAGCCCCGTGCCAACTCCCATTATAGGAAATTTAATTTAACCTGCAATGCAATTAATTCAGATGTTCTGCTTATTTTTTCTCGTGGCAGAATACTTCACACAATGCCTTATTTAAATATTAATCAGTCCCCTTTCAATTAGGACTAATTTGCTTCACAGGGTTCCTCTCCACATCTGATTGCCAAAAAATGGAGGTAACTTGCCGCGTTTGAGCATAATTAACATGGTATTTTTATAATACTGATACATGAAATGGGGCCATAATGAACCCTGCTGTTTCCATTTAGTATGGCCTGCCTCAGAGTTATAATCAAGAGTGAGGCTGTTGCCATCTGTTAAAATCCCCAAATAGCACACTGTATAGTTATTGTGCATCTAAACTGACTTGCGCACAGGTCTACTTAAGCCTTGTTTTTATTTTTAAAACAAAAGCTTGGACCTGTCATTCAGCACATAGTGATGTTGACACAAGATAATCCAGTCTACATCTATCTAATTAAATGAATAATGTAAATGATGTGTTCTGCATTAATTATTAAAAGCCCCCTGTTATTCAAAAAGTCAAAAGAAGTATTTAAAAAAAATTATACCCTGGAGCAAACTACGTTGTTTCACTGATGATCTCAGAGGGAAAGAACACATTTCGCTCATTAGTACGTCTGTAATCTGCAACAAAAGGGAAAAGCTTGCATATACTGCGAACAGCAATATCCTGAATTGAAATGGGCTTTGCTTGTTTGTTAAAGCTAATGCTCCTAACACAATGCCCAGTGTGTTGGGAGAGCAAGTTAGAATTCTTCACATATCTTTGCCAACTTCCTACCAAAGCAAATAATATGAGCATGCAAATTTTAACTGTAGGATCCCTGGATTTGCTCAGTCACTCCATGGAAAGACCGGAGCATCCAAAGAAAATGAAGAACGTATGTTCACTGTTGTTCGGAAATTTCCAGAACTACTTGAAATATGTCTTTAAAATTGGTATGATTACTAAGAGACTAAAGAAAATATTCTGTTATTTTCCTTGATATCCCTTTTCCTGGATTCAAATGAGGGAAGAACCTAAAACAAATGTTTAGTGTTAGCTCTGTTTACAGGTACGCACAAGGTAAACTGTGCGAGCCCATATGGCAGTCAATTTTTAGCTACAACAGGAAGAAGCAGCCTTAGTGACATTTGTGTTCCACATTGACTGACTTGATGAACTAGGTGAGCAGCTACCGCAGTAACAGAATGTAACCACTAGAGGCACTAGATGGTAAAACAGCAAACAAACTGTATGCTATTTACAACTTTCTCAGACACATATTTACATACTGCATCTAACAAAAAGTATGTTTCAAGCACAAGAAATGGCAACCACGGTTCAAATGGCTTTTACTTTACCTGCAGCTGGCTTTTGCTTGATCTGCTGTTTACTTCTCAGCATATGCTAATGAGTTGGAATCCAGTTACATCACACTGCTCATCCTGCTCAGTGAAGCAATGGAGACTGGCTCCTGCTCAAGTTTTCAGATGACCACATTGACTTCCTGCTCATTAAAATATGATCCTCTAAGGTAAAGGATATACAATTTGCTCTGAAAGAAAAACAACTGTATTATTCAACCGATGTTCTGTTTCAAAGAAGGAAAGCAAGCGCTGTTGCAATGTTTCGCATTATAGCACGATGCATTACAGGGGCCCAGGATAAAGGAAAAGCCATGCTTGCTGCAGGGCAAGTACTTCCAAAAATATACTCCTCCTAAGTTATTTGCCCTTGTTGCCCTTGCACCCTTGTGGTAGAGCAAGCTGGTTGCATGCTTGTGCTTGCTGTTATGTATTTGCAATTCGCAAGAGAACCTATGGTGACAAATGACTTGTTCAAAACCAGACCAAGGGTGCTCATAAACCAACAATAGATAACATTGATGCTGTCATATTGAACATTAATGGTAATGCACACTCCAACAGAAACAAATTCCTAAACTGTGGTCAAATGTTGCAAGAAAACACTGAAGGCAGCCATTAAGTGCATAGGCTTTAGAGCTCTTAACTCTTTGTTCGTTCTTGTCAGTGAATCAATACAAGCTTTTTTTGGTCTGCATGTTTCTCACCCAATACTGTGTAGAAGTACCTGGCAAGCATGCTATGACTGTGTTACCTATCTTATTACAGTACTGTATGCGCAACAAACACAGAAATATATTATTTTCTATATCTGTGACTGTATCATAGTCTTAATTTTATGGAGACTAGAGAAAGATTTACGGTCACTCAAGTGGCAATTATGGTTACATTGTGTCTATTTCAGCTACATAATTCCTACATTCAACCAGGTATTGATAGCTAGCTAGCTACCTAGCTCAACTAATACATTCAACCGAGCTAGGTAGCCCTACCTTATTGATCTCAAAATTCAAAAGCACTGTCTTACATCGATACAGTTCAAAATTTTTAGACAATTGATTCACATAAAGAGACAATGATTACGCATTATCTCTGAATGAAAATAAAATGTAATTGGATGTGGGGATGATTATTTGTGCTTGGACTGCAGGACGAAGATGATCACAGATTCACAGATGATCATTCGTCCGTAGCATTGTGCAGCTAGCCCTCCTTGTTACCGGCTAGGTCCAATTACTGGGGGTAGCTTTGAAGCACACAGTTACCAGAGGTTCTGGCATAGCAACAGCATAATAACAACAACAACAACAACATCCGGGTGAGCCGAGCCCCCCAGTATTGAAGAGTGACAATACAATCAGCATGGTTCTTTTCCCAATTTAAACTTCAGAGGTCGTACACAAATGTGGCACTGTTAGCATAAAACTGAAATATTTCAAGTTCATAAAATACATTCATATTCAGGTCGACTAAATCAGTCGTCATTTGAAAATCAAAGGTCGTCCTTCATTTTAGCTCATCACGGACGATCAGACCATTGCTAATATGAGCCCATCGCATTAGAATGCAAGCCTTCCCTGCTGTGAGGAAATAAGAGATGACTTTATTGATACATGTTGAACTTGTTGCCATGACAGGCTTTTTAGTGCTCCATTCCGCATGAGATTTCGACATACTGAACAAACACACAAATCTGCCCTGATTAATGGGATCCAATGCCTGTGACAGCCTCCGTTGCATAAGCCCGTTTCCTAGGAACCACTAAACCTGTGCTGCTATAAAATCAAAATAATTTACCGACTTCTAAAAAGATCTGCTTTTACAACATGGGATAAATAATTCAACACAGTCATACGAATGCTGAATATATTCATTAATGTTGCCGGGCAGAGTTTTGGCAAATAATGTAAAAGGAGGTCCATATGCATCAAATGTAGCAATGAAGTATCAAAACCATTGAATGAGAGAAATTAGGAAATTCCAAAAGCTGAAAAACACAAACGTTTTCAGTAACGTTATTTCAGTAAAATTTAAACTCTGTCATGTTACCCTCCAAAAGAAAATGTATTTGAGCATATTTGTTTTCATTAGAAAGCCACTAAATAGTTTCATGCATGTAATTTCATAGGTGTGTTTATATGGACACACCGCATTCTTTGAACATGAGTCTCAACGTAAGCACTCAAAAATATCTCCTGTGCCAGTCCAAACTAGCTCCAGCTTGATGTAAATGCATTACCAGACGCACATTTTTTTTGAATGTTCTGAATGTTTATATACTTTTGCAGTGGAAAATAATTAGTCTACATATCCAATTGTTTAGAATTTTCCAAGATGTTGCTAAGCAACAATAACTTAAATGTAAAAGCTCCAGATAAAGATTAGAATGCATTATGGTAAATTATGGACTACAGTAAGAAATAAAAGGTACATAAAAAAAACCCTAAAAAATCCAGTTATGTTGTTTACCAGTTGGCATACATACATGTTTAATTTTGTTTGGCTGGACTGATTCGTTACAGGAAAAAGACATATTACACATTTTCCATCTAGTGAGGAATTTGCACATTATACAACCTTTCAATACATCTAAATAGCCAACATAACTTTCACTTTCACTTAAAATGGCATGGCAACTTTACAAAGACCATTTAAAATGACTGCTCTAGACAGGAAAGCCATCTATACTTTCCTTGTCTCTGCTCTCGAGAACATGCACGCAGCTAATGTGATCTGCTGCTGTTACCAAAGAGGAAATGCACATTTTATAACATAAAGGTTTTTAACAATGCTATCACCAGGGGAGATGTTTCTTCATATTGTTGTTCTTTCCCATTCACTTCTGGTCCATTAAAATATCAAGTGATAATTGAAATGATGAAACAGAAAGGTGGGTAGTAAGATACCATCATGTTAGATACATCTAGAATGACAGTTTGAGTTTCAGTCAAATGGAAAATGCTGAAGCGAGTGACATTTAGAACTAAGTGGGGCTCGTGTGTATGCTTTTTCAGTATGGCCCGGTGCAATTTGTGAAAGAAGAAAATGTTTTCAAGGATAGTAAATTATAAAAATGAAATCCCTCAAGAACCACATATTTCACCTGAATAAAAATGCAGCGCGACCCTTAAAAAGTAGCAGAGGAAAGTGCATGAAAGCAGAATAATTTGTGTCTGTGGCTAAGCAAACTCAAGTGTCTACATTGTAACACAGAAGAACCTTGTGAGCAAATATAAACAAAATAACATTTATTAGGATTTAGCAGATCAGCTCCACGGGCACAGAACGGATAATTGATATCCAACAATTTGGGTTGGCCATTTAACACATGTTTACAACCTGGGTTAATTTCCTTGTTCAATGTGAGGAATTTAGGCCAAAAAAGACAATCATAGTGGCTTTGTGCCAGTGGTAAAAAAAAACTGATCACAGAGAAAGAGACCAATGAGGTCTGGAAGGCTGAACGGTATCCCATTAATGCCATAATCCAAGGAGCTCTTCTAGTAAATATCTAAGTGGCTGGCCAATTTAAAGGTCCCTTACAAAAAGCCATAAAAGAAATCAAAAGCCATCTGCAGAACTAACATTATTATCATGTTGAAAACGAAAATGGCAGCCATAAATCAGTTATCAAAATGGGTTATTTTCCAATATCCTTACACATCCCAGCATGACAGTATGTCTCCTGCGGGCCAACTACAATCTAAAAAGCCATTACAGGGCCTGTGCTGCAGTCACAACTGACATCCGCATGCCATGCTCCGGCTTTCTTGCAAGATGTTGGGGTGACCGACAGCGTTCTTACCGAATCTGCAAACCTGCTCCCCATCTGATCCTCGTTTCAACATTCTGGCTATGCTATGTTCGACGAGCAAACCAATCATATGTTGTTCACTTCTCATGGTCGCAGTCATTACAGGATGAAAGGACTGCGTGTATTGCTGTTGCCATGTTCACAGTGAAGGCAAGAGAAAAGGGTCCATCTTATACAAAGAAGACAACCTGTATCTTATTGCTTGAGTGAGACACCGGGAATGCACAGAAATGTATTGAATAAGACAGGAGTCTCTCTTTACACACCTCTTTAACCCATTAAGACCTGGAGTGACGTGTAGGTCGCATCGATTTTGCGATTAATGAAATGCGCTGTGATTCGCTGAAATAAGAAATGAAGTGCACGTTGGTGTCGGCTTTTTTTTTGAAATTTTTTCCAGAAAACCCTCAGGTTTTAAGAGGTTGTGTAGAATAATTGCTTAGGTTTTAATAGGCGTTTTTAGCAGGCATTTTAGGTCTGAATGGGTTAAATCACATTCATTCCAATAACTAATAACTCCTGAGTACATCTTTCCGTGACACTGTTGTGACACATTTTTGAACCCTTAATTCTTTACTATTAAATAAGCAGACCAGGAAGACATCAAGGGATTTCAATGACAATCAGTCACTGTGATATGGCATTTCCTTGCAAACTCTATAATAAAGGGTTTATTTCTTTAGTAGTTTTTGTTCTCTCCCCCATTTCAGATCTATGAACATTTTTTTTATGTTCATGTAATAATAAGATTATGGGCACTCATAAATTCAACAAAACGATCCTGTTGCAATAATGAGATCATGTGACACCCCTGCATTATCGCATCGGTATCACTACGACATTAAATATTAACTGCAATTTCAGCACATATGTGTGTATCCATTATACAAAAAGTAATGGATTCGGAAAACACATGAATTGAATTACAATTTTGAAGTCATGCATGCATAAAGAACGGGCCAAAATGCTCAAACTCTTATTATATTTTGCTTGAACAATAATCAGATTTCAGGTAAAAAAGGCAGATGCCCAAATCCATAAAAAAATATCAGCAATTCCTGTAGATTGTACTACATTTTGTGATTGCTTCCTCTCAAGTTGTCATGATTTATTATTGTGCATTAAAGGGCATTTTTCATTCCATTAAAGTGATTATGACAGTATGGCAGTAGTCATTATGGGCGCAATTTACTGCCTCAAATATTTAGTAGTTCTCTAAAAAGGCATTGGATTAGAAAGCCACTTTAATTGGGCCACTGAAATTGAGTAAATAAAAGGCAAGAGAATAAAAGTTCAGGTTTCCAATTGGGTTACGCTGCTCTCTCTCCTTCTATTTTCATCTCATGATGATAGAAAAATTACACTGTTTTCTTAGTATTTATACAGACCAATTCATCCCTTTTCACTGAAAGCTATTTACTGTACAACTGTAGAATGACAGACCTCACCAGCATCAGTTCTTTGGCTTCTCATATTTAAACCCACAGGATGTGTTACCAGTCCAAGAAATGTAGATGGCCATTAAACCCAAACAATCGTTTCAATTTATGCCCCGAACCCAGAATATTCAATATAATCAAAATAATGAGGTTTCGACGTGGCGGTTTTGATATATTCACGTGTTGTCGGGGAATGCAAGTTAACAGAGCGACTATAAACGTACCATGGTATATTCATAACAGAAGTGACAAAATAAAATAAACTCCACCTAAATGTGGCCGTACTAGTACAAAAAGCTGCGATATCAGTGGCAGAGAAATGAGTGACATTAATTATTTCCCTTTACACAAACGCATTCCAGCAGTCACACTATATTTGATGTTAATGGTCTATCATTATGTATGAATGTACACTCGAGACACTTTGGGGTAACACATGAAAATCAATTCTGCTCATGCCCTTATTGCCAAATGTTTTCTACTCGGTAGTCCCCATTTTAACAAAAACAAAGGCCCCTGTATAAATAAAGTTGAATAAAAAGACCATTCTAATGGTAATCTGGACCAAGCTTACATGCATACTATTCCAACTTCCTAGAAGGGGCCCACTTTTGGGGGAGGGGGGCTCATAACTAGAAGAAGAACCTTAGTGTTGTATGATAATGTAACAATTATCTAAAAAAAAACAATACTAATAAAATACTACTACTAATAATAATAATCATCATATTAATAATAATAATCAAGTATCGTGCATCTTACTACAGCTCAGGAAAAAACACAATTGGGCTTCAAACATTACCCTTTAATTGTGATGTCCTCTTGATCTATACAGTGCAGTCTACCTGCTTATTTGTAAACTGTGCGCTGTGTTGAAGAGGTATGTCATTGCCACTGTTGGAAGAAGGGCATATTTTTATGGAGCCCTGCATAGCAGTATCCCCATTGCACAGTAGCAGTGGTTAAGAGAGACAAATATATACAGTTTCCTTCACAAATGTAAGATAGCGCAAACACCCCACATATGTTGTATTTCATCCAGAGATTAAAAAACACACTTGCAGGCTGAGACAAAAATTAACACCAGTAGCATAATTTCGTAATAAAAACCAGCATGTGTTATGAATGACCCATACCCTCCGGGGCTGCAGTACAGTAATGATAGATGAATATCAAATACACCGTATGACACAACATTGAGCTTATTAAGCTCAAAGCTAATGATCGTGCGTATAAAATCTTCAACAAACAAACACAAACCAAATGAAACAGCCCCTGCAGGTAAAGGACGGGGCAATGGTGAAAGCACCAGGCCGTGACCATGTAACAAACATCTACAAACATCTAAACCCTGGCCTTCAAAATGTTAGAAATGTTTTTATGTACAGTTAGGTCATTTTGAGTTTGACACCCTATCCACCCTTTTAAAAAACATTTTTTTTTAAATTAAAAAGATATCTCTCTTTACTCACCACTAGGCTAGTGAACAATCATTCATTTATTGAGCGACAGGCTCTGGGCCTCATTTGTTTGTGAACCTTTTTTCCCCCTTGTTAATGACAGTGGAGCAGCTGTTCCTCGTTTACATTAGGGTAATATATTTAAACGTCTTTACTTCCTTGGTCTGTTGTTTGCTCAGAGCAAAGTGTACCAACACGACACGATCCATTATCATCAATTGGTTCGGAGCTCAGTCAGGCAGCATGTTATTCATTGGTTATCAGTATCTGAGGGCGGGGCTCAATACACATGGCAAGTCCTGCTTAGATATCATTGTCATCATTATCATAAAAGTCACTATTGCAGGCACGAAGAAATATGAATGCTAATTAAGACATAAAAACACATGATATATATCACCTTTAATATAAATGAAAACATCTACAATAACCGACATTCCACTTTGATTTCCAGCCACTAAATCTATTTCAAGTGCCATTTTGCTTGGGGACCTTATGCATTGAGCTCTCGGTCTAAAAAAGTAATTTTAATTGATACAATTCTGTCACTTATAGATAAGTTCAAATGACTTGCTACAAAGCCATCGCAATGAATGTTGTATAAGACAACTTTTCAACACACTATAGATTTTTTTTTTTTACAAATAAAAGGAAATACTGTCATTGTGCAAGTTGTGGCTATAAGTTACACTGCTACCAGCACATAAGTTTAACTTGAGAAATTCAACTGACAATCAGTTGCAAAAGAATAGCAGCACTCAAAAACAGCAGTGTAATAAGACCATGAATTTGACATTTACTGTGTCAGGTGGGTTGGTAGACATATTACTTGCTTGCTCTACTTGTTATTTATTTATTTATCTATTTATGTATGTGTTTATATATATATATATACTGTACAGCGGAGCATTTGCCTTTGGCAGGGGCAAGAAGTATGTTGCAATACTTATATGATTAAACTCAAAGTTAGCTATTTATCTTTGTGCTGTGATTGTAGTATACTGTAACACAGCTAGTTAATATATTTTATGATGGCTTATGTTGCTAGCAAGCTCTGTCAATGAAAGCAGACATCTCATGATCAAAAGTGGAAAATGTGGAATGCTGTATGCTAGCTAACTTGCTTGCTAATGTGTCACAACACCCATCAAGATAAATTTTTTACACTGAATAAAAACAAAATCACAAAACACCTTCCCTTGGCTATATATAAATATATATATTTTTTTAAAATCTGTTTCGTCATTTAATGTTCACATAAATTCATGAATTTCTCTGTCTCACAATGTCTCTTGGTTGACCTGAGACCATCATATAAGGTACACCGCTCACTCACAGCTGCAGAAAATAACATACTTTCTACATTATTATGAGTTTACCACCAGTAGTCCTTTCTATTTGAGAAAAATATTTGAATCACAAGGAAATAAAATGACACAAACTACAGAAATACCCAAAATTGTAAATGCAAAGTAGTGATTGCTTGATAATGAAAAAGAATACCACTAACCTTACTGGAAGTCACAGTACATGTACTCAATAGACACATTTATAGATACACAGTGGGGGATATTCAAGTCGGCGTCAGTATTTCTCACGATATAAAATTATCTGTCTCATAACCATGGATGACTGTTTTTTAATGTTGCATTTTTGGTATTACTGTTGGGGACGTCCCGTATTATTGTTCGCTTGTCTTTTAGATGATTCATAAAACGAGAACATGCCTATAAAAATACCACCTCCTAGTGTGTGGTTTATTATGAGTATATCATAGAGATATCATCAGTATATCACAAATAAATGGGGAAACTGATTTATTTTTTACTAAATTGTATTTTTTGTGCAGCTTAATTGAAAACTTGGAAGGATGATTTATAATTGCCAGCATTGTTGATGATGCCTTGCTTTAGTTTTTTTGCTAGCGAGTGCAATTTTAAAGCCTTCTAGTTGATGTCTCTTTTTTCATCCTGTCATCGTAAATCTACTGTATGACAAATGTGAAACGTGACCATCTAGGGCTCTCAGGTGACAGGGCCATCTAAAGCACTGGTTCTCAGTGCAGGGGTGTAGAGTGTAATCGGATCCTGATTGTAGACAAAAGTCCCACGGGGTGATGCTAAAACTGGCCATAGCCTCGCCTGTGGGGGAGGGTTTCAGTCAGCAGGGTTTTCCCCAGCTTAGTGCACGACAGCGACTCCACTGGTCAGTTCGGTGCCTGCGCTCTGGCTGGGCAGTCCTCTAGGAGCAATGGCCGTGTGCCTCGGTTGGCGGGCGGCAGAGTGAAAAGAAGCAGCGGCTTCCATTTGTTTCAGAGGATGTGTATCTGTAGCGTGCCCTCTCTCAAACTGGCAGAGGATACTGGGTCAGTAATGGCTGCCGATACTGTAGATTAGTGATCAATGGTTGACTGAAACACACAGTGCACTGCTATATACATATACATATACAGTATACTGTAGGTGTATTTAACTTGGACTGCATTTCCCCTCAAAGATAAATTATGCCCATTCTACAAATACATAAAAACAACACCACCTCCACTTACATACATGTGCATTTCAGCTTCCACTACAATCGCATGTGTAGCATGCATTGTTTCTACCAGGCGTGGCAAATGGAATAATTTTATGGTAGCATAAAGTTGAAAGGTCCAAATGTCCACTCCCTGTCTTCAACTTCTCAGGGAGTTGCGGAACCAAAACCAGTTGGCAGGCTCAACCAAACAACCAATGACATGTACAGTATTTTCAGAACTCATATAATCAGTGTCAAACATATATAGAGCAAAGCATTTTACCATAGCACCGAGAACGTTTGATTTCTAGGGAGCCGTTCCAGAAGACACACAAGTGTGCAATTATACTTTTTAAAAGACTGCTATTCTAGGTTGATTTCAAGCACAGCTGTTTAGGAACCCTCCTTTTTAACCAAGTAAAAAAAGGTTTGAGAGGTACACTTAGAGGAAAACGACAGATCTGAGCAATGTGCTGAAAAGACAGATGGGGCACCTTTGTCTATTGACAATTGGAGGAATATGTGGTGGGGCTCTGCATGGGCAAATAACCCCTAGAGGACAAAGTCCAGATGTTTGCTAGAAACATGTGAATGACCAAGCATGGCCAAGCTTTACCTATACCAACATGAACAAAGGCTCATAACACAATACTACACTGTCTTAATCGATCTGTTTGCGAATATGACACCAGTGCCACTCCAGAGAATTCCTGGAATCATTTCTGCTAGTTTGTAAATGCAACCTATTATGTCATAAAGACCTTGGCAGCACGGTCAAAAATGTCATCTAAAACACATTTGACTTTTTCTAAAAGTGCAAAAATGGTCATTGCTGTAACCATGATAATGTGCAATATTAAAGAAAATGTTAAATCGAGGATAGATATGTACGAACAGTCCTCCACCCCTACCTTCACCTACCTTTCATACTTAGAGAAATTGCCTCCCAGTTATGCTTCTTTCTTTCAACTGATAATCCCATAAAGTCTTTTTTTTCTTCTTTTTTTCGCGGTCACAAATGATTGTGTTTCACAAGAAAAGGTGTTGGGTCCACCTGGCAGAGTGAAACCTGATCTCGCCATTAACGCAGGACAGTGGTCAAGTCAATCACACAATGCACTTCACTTCACGCTCGCTGGAAAGAGTCTGTGGGCTTCAAAAGGCTGACAGGTGCCACTTAAATACCAAATTGTACCCTGAATAAAAGAACAAGCAATGGTCTATTAATTCACCTACAGATGTCCTTTTCCACTAAAGCTACTTGGCACAACAAAGGCAGCTGTGCAGTGGTTCACCAGCACTGCATAAAGGTACTGTACTGTATGCTTTTTTATGTGAGTTTGGATAGCAGTTGGTGGTGCCACTCTAAAAATCATGAAGATCAACTGCCTGATTCCACTGTTGACAACTAAACATTTTTATGACCTAAATATATCAATATAAATATGGATTACATAAATATTTTAATTTTTACCCAGACGTTTGTACAATATGCATGTGTTGCACTGGTGTAATACATTATTGTGTATTAAATTCAAACACATTGACACACACACACACACACACACACACACACACACACACACACACACACACACACACACACACACACACACACACACACACACAATGTGCACTGTCCAAATCATTGCTGGGCTACTAAATATTTAAGAAAACACATTTAAATAAAATGTACTTTTAAAACATGTGCTGTATCACTGACTGACCACTGACTGGAATACGTGACTATTCAGTGTTTCTCCAATCGAAAGCCTAATTCTGCACTCCATGTCTTCCTTAAAGCTTTAAACGCCTTTGTTTTGCGAAAATCATTTCAATATGTTTTTGCATTGAAATTTAACCAAACAATTATGCAATTCTAAATCCATGTTCCTTTCGCCATCTGTTTGGATGTTTCTAATTTTCTTTCTCCTTTACTTCTCAAAAAAAGGAGATTAATCAGGCGGCTGTGTTTGGATTATTACTGGGAAAGCAAAGCAAAATGAGATGTCTTGAATGAATCGCAGGCCTGTGCCAGCGTTTCTCAACTATTGCAGGGGGAAAATAGCCTCGTTCCCCGTGCCAAGATGGCATAAACACATGTAAAGATTTTATGATCATTATGTTGCGCTACTTAATGAGTTGATCTCTGGCTTCATTTCTACCAGATGAGATTAGCTGACAGAGGCAGAGATAGAAAGCCAATTATGTACTGGAGACAATCTTGCTCTAGATCAAATCAGACTGCAATTGTATGCCAGATTTTTAATTCACCACACTAACAAAGGCAGATGTGAACAGAATACCTCTAACAATGTGTGGGATAATCTAAGAACATTGCTGAATTGTATTTGTATATTCGTATGATTTTAACCCGTGGTACATTTAAATATCCCGAAGAATATTACTTCTGACTTACTAGAGAAACATCACACACTTCCCAATGCCCAAACTTCAAAACTGCGAAACCTCTGCTTGAAAGTGGACTGCTCGCTCATGTCCGTCTGTGTTTCTTAGTTGCAAGCTCCCTCTGTCAGCGTGCTATTTTCATTCACTTCAGAGAAATAACATTTTTCCCACCGTTTGTTACACACAGAAGCCACCGAAATGCAAAAGCCAACGACTTGAAATCCACACCTAACGTTGTGCCTCTGAGCCATAAAACATCAAATGAACTGCCTACAAATTAGGCATAAAAATAATACGCTCTCGAATCCATCTCCGCATATGCACAATCTGAAAGTGAAACCATATGTGGCAAGTTTAAATGACAAAAAAAAGCTAATTATCCTATTTTCCTACTGAACAAACTTCAAAGCATTTTTTTATTGCAGGGACATTTTTCTCATTAAACATTTACTTGTTGTATTTTCTTTTTAAATTATTCACATTAGGATATGCCATATCACCCTGTGTGTTTACTCGCGTTGTGCATTACAAACTGGAACACTGCTCTCCAACCACTTTCAACTGCACCATATACTTTACTGAATGCGGTGGGTATAAAAACTATTCACCCCTTTGGCACTTTTTCACATTTTATTTTCTTACTTCATGGAACCAAAATGGATCGCTGTCACTGATCAACATAAAATACTCTATCATGTCAAATAAAAACAAACAACTCTAAAGCTTTTTCTTAATTACAAATAAAAAACAGACAGTAATTGATTACATAAGTATTCACCTGCCCCCCTTGATTTAATACTTGGTAGAAACACCTTTAGCTGCAGTTACAAGTCTCTACCAGCTTTGAACATCTGGACACTGCAATTTTCACCCATTCTTCTTTACAAAATTGCTCGAGCTCCATCAGGTTGGATGGGGACCGATGGTGAACAGCAATTTTCAAATCTTTCTACAGATTCTCAATGGGATTGGGCCACTCCAGGACACTGAGTTTCCTGTTTTTCATCCACTCCCATATGGCTTTTGCTGTATGCTTTGGGGCACTGTCCTGTTCGAATATAAACCTTCTCTCAAGTTTTCCAGTCGCTGAAGCAGAGAAGCATCTACATAGCATTAGGCTCCAGCCACCATCTTTCTTTTTGCCATCCTCCCATAAGGCACAGATTTGTGAAACGCCCGGGCTATTGTTGTCCCATGGACAGTTTCTCCCATCTCTGCCATGGAAGACTGTATCTCTGTCAGAGTTGTGATAGACCTCTTGGTGGCCTCCCTAACATGTGCCCTTCTCACATGGATGCTCAAGGCATTGCCTGCTCTAGGTTAATTCAGTTGTGCCTTGTTCTCTCCATTTCTTTATGATGGACTTCACGGTGCTCCAGGGGCTATTAAAAGTCTTTGAAATCTTATCATATCTTTCCCCTGATTGGTGCTTTTGAAAAACCTTTTCCCACTTTTGCTTTGAATGTTCTTTGGTCTTCATGAGGAAGCTCTTGTTTGGAAATGCACTAACCAACTGTGGGACCTCTCACAGACAGGTGTATTTACTTTGAAATCATTTGAAACGCCTTAATTGTACAAAGGTGCACTCCAATCAAATAATGATGTAACCTCTGAAGACAATACATTGCACCAGAGTTTATTTAGGTGTGTCTTAGAAATGGGGGTGAACACTTATGCAATCAATTATTATTATAATATGTCTGTTTTTTATTTGTAATTAATTAAGGAAAAGCTTTGGAGTTATTTTATTATTATTATTTCACCTCCATAGAGTACTTTGTGTTGATCAGTGGCAATAAATCCCAATAAAATCCATTTTGATTCCGTGAAGTAAGAAAATAAAATGTCAAAAATGTCAAAGGGGGTGGATACTTTTTATACCCACTATATACACACACACACACGCACGCACGCACGCACACATGAACATGCATGTAATTCTGTGAAAAAAGAATAAGCAAAGCATAGAAGACTAGGCCTCTTAAGGGGAATGTGTAATTCAGTATTGCTGTTTAAAATGGGGGGCTGGGATATCAAGACCACATTATATGACACACAAGCTACTAAGAATAAGGGATTGTGCTGTGGACTGCACGCTGACAGCCATCATTGGCCCTGTGCACATGATGTATGTAATATGTAATCGGAGTCTAGAGAGTATGTTTCATTCCTCACAATGTAGCAATTGTAAAGGTACAATTCAGTGTCATAGTGCGATACTGTGTTGCGTTGCTCTCTGTATACCTCGAGTAAAATCTCCTAAAACAAAATTGCAATGTTCTTCACACCAATTTGTTCACTTCTTGTGGTTAATAGGAGATATTGAAGTATGCGGTGGTGGTGGTGTCTATGTTACATTCTATATTCGCTAAAGTTAGTTAACAGTTCTGCTTCAGCATGTGCACACGTGAGTGAGTGGAAATCCCTGACTCAATATTTCATCCAGGAAGCTCTACGAACAACTTTCTTTAGACCTCTCTAAAAACAGGGGTGAAATTCTGTGTTGTTCTTGCAAACTGACCTGTGGAGCAAAGGAGTAAAGTATTCACAAACTGTGTGGAGAGGCACAGAGTGTCTTCTGATATGCACACATGATATGCAATTAAAATCACCATTCACATTCCAGCGGGGTTGTCAATCAGAAGAAAAGCCTTTTTGACAGTGCCCAGTGAACCGTACCAACTAACCAGCGAACAGGAACTTAAACAGTAACAGCTTTTGTTGCCCGAGAGAGGGAATTTAGGTGCAATTAGGTTGGGTTCATATGAAATCAGTGCGCCCAGAAACTTTTGTGTGCAATTTGTAGTGCAATTGTGTGAAATCGAAACTGCATATTTTTTAATTGACGGCACTTCAAAATGGATAACAAGCAATAGCATGGGCAGCATTAAACTCGGTTCCTACAAAGGAGCTTCGTCAAAAGGTACGAAGGCTGACGTCGTTGTCAAAAATGTTTCATCTCTGGTGCCTGGTAAATGCAGCACATTTTTATTTCACCTTTTGTCCAGCTTTTGCCTGAACATCTAGAAGCACATCTCTCCTTGTTCAGTCCCACTTGTACTGCACTTACACTGCATGGGCACAAAGAACAGAGTTACTATTGAGTGAATGGCAAGACTATTACTCTGGGTTTGAAAAGCGTTAATTACCTGAAATACAGGCAGGAATGTCACACCGGGTAAAGCGATTACCCGTACTTGATGGCACACAAATGGGCTTGACACGTTCAGTTCTGTCAGAGATCACAGCACGATCAAGAATTCCTATCTTTGACAAGACACCCCGGGCCATTGAGCCTCAAATATCGCCCTGTCATAAACTACTGAAGGAGAGACTCGCTATGGCCCACAAATGTACTGTGAAGACATCAGAATGGCAGAGTGTGTGTGTGTGTGTGTGTGTGTGTGTGTGTGTGTGTGTGTGTGTGTGTGTGTGTGTGTGTGTGTGTGTGTGTGTGTGTGTGTGTGTGTGTGTGTGCATTACAAACAAGACCCATCAAAATGTGCTCATTCAGCTCCAGGATAAAATGTTCTCTTTAGCCCTGGTGCATCTCGTATTGCTCCTAGTCCGCAAAGCATCAGGCAACATCCAAAGACATCAAAAGTTATGAAAAAAATAAACTGTTTGAATGTTCATTTTCTCAAGGAGTTATATTTACAGAAGACATGCACTGTTCTAGTACACTAATCAGACTTTCTGACCTGCACCAAGACCTGATGAATGGTGTCAGAGTGAAGCTTGTTCACCCTGGCTCTCTTCCCTTTCATAATTCATATGTATGACCACCATATATTTATATATATATATATATATATACACACACACATATATTTACTTTTAATACCCCTGACATACTGTGGTACACAGACACTGCAGGAGCTCCAAAATGTTCTTGTATTTCTTAAATTGTCAGAATTCTTCACGATACTAAAGTGAAAATTGCACAAGTATTAGCTATTGTTGATGTTGCTAACCCCCCTGTGAGGAGACCTTTGGAATTCCGAGCTGGTATTTTATCAACACAAGTGAGGTTTAGGCTTTTCACTTGAATAATAAACAAAGTGGACATCGGGCTATACGATGACAAGGTCAAATCTGCCAAACCCCCCCAGACACTCAAGACCACCTAGGACCTCTGTAATTTCAACTTAATTGAAAGGGCCTCAGGCTAAGACACACACTAGCACATGCATTACACACTGTACTCCAATTTTATTTCTCAATGATAAAAATCATTTTTACATGTCAGAAAATATGTAACAGATTCTGTTACATTTTATGGCAAGCTTTTCTATATAATATAATAAATAATATAGTATAATATATAACATTATACATATTTTAATACATTTCTATATGTGTACCCTATACATAAAGAATGCTTAAGTATATTTTAGTCACTTTGATTTCATATATTCATAATGAAGCATACCATCTGTTCCAGTTGAAATATACATTAAATATACAGTATGTGAAAAATATATAGTTTGCAAGGTCAATAACAAAACATTCTTAAAGCATTGTTACAAAATATTGATTTACCCACAATTCATCGGTAACATAAACACCTCATGGCCAGTAAACCCATCCAGTGGGTGCTTCTGACATCCCATTAAGCATGGGAAAATGTTTCCCCATTATGAAAAGAATCCCTTCATGAATATTATAATTTTTTAATCCTCTGTGAGGAAACTTGCACAGACCCCAGACAATTGCATGATTCACTAAAACACGGTGAATAACCACAGTGACAATTTACCACATTTGACGAAGAAAAAAATATGAATTTGTGCAAACCACAAAATAATGCGACATATATGCATCCACTGTAGTCCCTATGAACATGTGTTATATATCTGAAACAGAAAATTGTCAAAATCATCAAGAAAGGGCATTGCATGCCACTTGTTTTATGTGCTGTACATAATTTGGTAACCATATATCCAAAGTAGACAAAGTACAACAGTAATAGCATATATTTTTTTATGCTTTGGTTATTTTCCATTCAAGCTTTTGAAAACGTATGTTGTTCTTTAGTGTTTAGAATGGCCCTCCAACACACTGAATCTGAGTAAGCTATCAGGCAATCACCAATCTACAAGAATGTTTCATCCACGAGAGTAATTTGCACAATCTGCATCACTCTGAGGTAATTATTTCAGGGAGATATAATTGTGATTCATGATAATAACAGCATTCTACCACAACACACACAAAAACCCAGGCCCTTATGTAACCATAGTACCAGAATTCCCCCGATGTCATCAACACAAAATGCTGAGGTCACCAAAGCCAGTCACAGACATTTGCTACCAAGATGTTGGTTAAGAGGGGAAATAATCTTGCAGCTGCTAAGTGTAGGTGAGCTTCTAATATCAATCAAAGACTTAATTCGAACCCGGGAAGCCTGGGGATACTTGGCATCAAACCTCAACCTACTGATCCTGAAAATCACTTAAACAGCAAGCTTGCAAAACCGAAAGGCATACTTAGTTTTAACAGCTTGCTCCTGTGACCAGAATATTATCCCATTAACTTTAATAACTTAAAGCCTTGAAACTCCATTAAGACCATGTTTCTTGTGTGCCAGAAGAAAGTCATTAACATAAAGTAAATCATTAGCTTTGATATTGGGCCCTCTACAGTAAACAGGTTTTGTGGGAGATTAATGGCCAGGGCCGCATCCATGCAACACTGTGCTGTGTTTCATTTTCCTCAAAAGCGGCCCTGCCGCTCCCCTCCAGAAGGAAAATAATGCTAAAATGGACCACTCCCAGGAGACTCGAGATGTGTTCTATATTCAGTGTCCATTTATAGTTTTGGTTTCACCTTCTCCCGTTTCCAAAACACGGGCTTTTAAACACACATCGGACCATAAACAAATAGATGTATTGTATAATCGGACGCTGCACACGGCGCCCCATTTGCGTAAAAGCAAATGTTCTGCAAGATACATCTGTCAACGTTGAGTCTATTACTTCAATTGCCACTCATGTTTTTGTTTTCAATTATTTCCTTTCCGGAACTTGTTGCTTAGAGAGCTTTGGAAAAACTGACTTTGAAATCCCCTTTTCTGACCTTGATATCCAGCTAGCCACATAAATTGGGCAGCCATGGCATTGTGCAGTGCTACACAGAAAAAATCCCATGAAATTACTTTGATGTATTGCATTTCCAAATTGAATAGCAAAAATAATTCAATTTGTCTTTTCATTTACGGTTCTAGATAAGGCACCAGCCACTACCACCATGTAATTTAAAAGGAAAGTTTTCACAAGGTTATCCTCGGCGGTTTTAATATTCATTTAATGTACCGATACAGACAGTAAAATATCTATCAAGCCAAATATATAACAATGACACAAGCAAAAGGTATCACCTCAAAAAAAGAATTACACTGCTGATAAATTATCTAAAAACTTGTACGAAATCCACAAAGCCTGCAATATATTGCACATGAAATGCGATTTCTTGTAAGGTCATTATTAGCATAGAATTGGGGTAGCGAGAATCACATCCCATGAAGGCATTTGTATTATTGTGTTATATAGTGTTAACACAATAATTGGCCATAGCATAGTTTCAATTGGCAGGGTATCCCCCAACCTCATCACACAACAGTGACTACTCAGTGGTGCTCAATGGGGTGGCTAAGATGTGCCTGTGTCAGCTGTGCATTCCTCCATCACAGTAGCTGTGACAGCTCGGCTAGCGCACTGTAACATGTCAAATAAGCATTCAAGAACATGTACTGTGCATTAGAGTAGAATAACTTGTTAATCACCAAGGAACAGTGTTCCAGCAGTAGAATGTCTATGTGCACGTATTGCCCGTGAGCCATGGGTGTCTGTCATTATTTGTAACTGGAGCATGTCAAACAAACTTCATCGTTTGCTGGCCAACTTCAGGGATATTCGGAGTCGGTCTACATTTTATGACACTTTCCAGTTTCTCCGGGGGAAAAAAATCCCTTCTCAGAATTGCCAGTGGTAACAAATTTGCGACAGTGTCCTCCTCTCCTTGCACCTTCCTCGTTCAGAATACTGTAAAACTGCAGTATAAATCTTTCACCCTGTGCGCACTGTCACACAATAGTTGTACTGTAACAATATGCACTTTCCTTCTGCTTATGGTATCCCCATCCGATTTCAAATGGAAAAAGGCGATTGGACGAGGTAATACCACAAGGCGTCACTAGGCCATCACCTTCCATCGCTTGGCTGCTGGCCCAAGGCAAGCCAGCTCGTTCTGCGCACTGTACCTCAAGTCCCACCCAAAGCCGTTTGTAATCCCATACCTTCTTTAAAGGACAGCTGAATGCTTACTGTCTCATTCAGCCATTGAAAGCCCATATGCTGTTTTAACAGAGGTGGTGCTATAAATCACAAGGCAAACGTTGCTATGAAAAATGGCCACCAGCAGTGATTTAACAGGCACCCAACATGAGCGCGGGCCAACAACGAGCACACAGTGCTACACAACATCACTGTATATCACAACAGGAGGACGAAGCATGAAAATACTAAATGTCATGCTGATTGGCCCACTCAACTAATGGCATTCATCCTTTTGTGCATTCACTGTAACACCTCAGACTCTCCATCGGAGACCCACAGACACAGTACTCTTTGTGAGGGTGCGTCCTACAGCCATCTACATCCCTGCCTCTTTTCACACGAGTAACTGACCAGGGTTTTTCACAAAATCGGAAAGGACAGAAAAATGGATTGGGCCGAGCTTAGAGGTCCAGGGGGTAAAAGTAGGCCCAGGACAGGAACATGTGTACTTCACCAAGATCTGACTCCAGAACATACAATATATTTAAATAGTCCAATGCAATATGGCCAGTGTCATATATGACCTATGCATCCAATTGTATTTAATCACTTTAAGCCAAAAAAATATACTTGGTAATAAATACACCTTTATATCTGAATGTATTCCCATCTACAATAATGTTGTAATAATAATGTTGTGAATGGGAATAACTGCTGATCTTAAACAGACACAAATGTGATACTTATCCCATTTTAAACAGAGGTGGAAATACATGTTTTTAAACTACTGAACAGCTATAACTCAGTTAATAGTGAGACAAAGATTGTGTGACTTATGAACCTTAACAAAGATATGTGATCCAAGAATGTAAATTGGACAGAGGCCAAAGAAACACTGAATTATTAGATGGGATAGGCTTTCCAACTAAGCTCTCAAAAAGTGTTCATTTGTGTGACTGAGGTCTGATGACAGAATACTTGTTCTGACGGAACTCAATGCAGCACACATCATTTAGAAATGTCAACCACAAAACAGTTAAAGCATAGAATTATGACTGATAAATTCACCTTAAGGGATAGTCTCCCACAAAAGAATGCATGTGATTACCTAAAATGTAAGAATTGTGCAGTTTGGTGACTTTCTCTGCATCTTTCTTTGATTGTACTGAGGCTTGATGTGTGATTACAATGACGAATAACCAAGTTCTCTTTCTCCCCAAAAAAATATATATATAATTTGGGGAAACAAACAACAAATAGTTAATTTCATCACACAACCTTCCTTCAATAACCCTTCTCATAATCGCTTTAATGATATGCATCCCTCAATCCTCCAGAAGGACTGACCTCATAGCATGCCACATGCCGCATACCATCAATTTCTGTCTATTTGTTCAAGAGATGCCTCACACAGTTGTCACAATCACCAATGTTTGCATTGCAGTCTCTCCCTCTCCCTCTCCCTTTCTCTGCGCTCTCTCTCTCTCCCTCTCTCTCACACACACTCTCTCTCTCTCTCGCTCACTCACTCACTCACTCTCTCTCGCTCGCTCTCCCTTCTCTCTCTCTCTCTCACTCTCTCTCTCTCTCTCTGTTTTCACAGAAGTCTTATCAAACAGAAATCTCACTGTTATGACCTACAAACCATGCAAACTCAGCAGAAAGCCAGTGCAAATTAACCCCTCAGAAAACCTCATGCATTTCAAAAGCACCCATTTCCCATTAAAAAAACAAAGGAATGCAACAATAATTACAAATGTGTGTATGTAATTTAGATATCAAACATAAGACATCTCCAGATTATAATTTAAATGTAATTTTCAATATTCCATACTGCAGGGCTTATAATATGTTGTAGGTGGTCTTACAGTAGATAAGTGTATATATATATATCTGGAATGTCCTCGAAATAATAAACTAATAAACTATATATACAGGAGAGAGAAAGAGAACTAAATGAAACAACCTCAACTATATAGGGTTAGTAAGCAAATAATGGGACCTAATTCAGGGCAGTCAGGCAACACAATTTCTAGACATATTGAATGTTAATGTGAGAAAAGTCATTAAATGAAACTGAGTTTCGTGTAAGTACATTTTTGGGGGGCGCTAAAAAGGAAACTTCTGTTTCTCTAAATTTATGACTGAGATCATTTTTGTGTTTCAGAAATCAATCGCAAATAAAAAAGATAGTACTGCGGCGTGACAAGTAACGCATAGTCCACTGGTTGTGGAAGCATCTAGGGAGAAGCATTCACCCCCAACACCCATCCGACTCTACCTTCCCCCTCCCCCGACCCCATCCCCCTAACACACACATGCCCACAGCCCTTACAGAACAAGACCCTCATTATCTCACAAGGAGAATATCTGCTCGACACAGCAACGCAAAAGAAAAACCTGACTATTTACCCTTGCGGAGCGCTTAGAAACTATTTCAGACTATTCTCAACAATGTCGCTTGAATAGCATTGCAGGTGTACTGCGTGCGACTGCATGGACACACCGTGTCGTTATTACCTTATTTTCCCCGTAAGAAAATAAACCAGACATTAGTGCGCCTCTACGTAGTGTGCACGACCACAGCTCCATCTGTAGCTTGCTATAGAGTTTGCTAAAAAAAATCCAATTTTTTAGCCATACATAGTTATGTACGGCAAGGACAGCCCCCTTTACTTTACAATTTATCTGGTAGAATGTTAACTAACATAAATCACACCCCCCTCTACCGTCGTGTAACAGTGCGAGGTCTATTGTAGCGTGTTCATATTCACATATTCACATAGCCTGCAAACGAGCGTCAAGGAATGGATTGTCAAAAAGCGAACGAGCGCGTGTGCTAAACTAAAATAAGTGTTTGAACAAGCTGCGTGAGTAAATGAGCATACTGTAAGTAACATTACCGCGTTAAGAACACAGACTTATGCCAGGAAAAAAAAGTACCAAAGCCCCTCCAACCCTTCAAAAGTATAGGCTACCATCTAAAGTGTTTAATGTATGCAACCTAAAAGAATAAAGAAAGAGAAAAAAATAATGTGATATGTTTTGTGCTGCACCTCATTCGTTCCAAAACATAGCCCTTCTGTTTGGTAACTACTCATTTTTTATGCACCATACAGCCGACAATTGTAATGATACCACAACATTTAGATTTCAGTATAAATACATCGTGTTCGTAGTTTATATGCTTTCCATATACACTCCCCCAACCCCCCTTTTTTCTTTCATTAAATCTGTTGTCACTGTGATTCATTTCGGTTTAGTTTAAAACAGCTTCAGACTGACAGAAAACAGTTAAAATAATTAATTCACTTGGCTAACTGTTCGGGTAAGAACAGGGGCTAAGACATTTTTCTTATCAATCACATTCTATCTTGATTTTTTAAAAGGACCAACTAAAAAAAAGAAATGTGCATCACCTTATTGCAATAGTAAGGGTCCAAGCAATGTGAGGGTCCCAGGCAGGAAGGATCTGTAGTTGATGAAGGCTGAGGTGGAGGAGGATAGAATCTTACGTCCATTTCAGTAGAAACATCAATCACCTGCGGGTTTTTTTAAGGATTCTTGTTATCCTATAGCTGCTCAGAGTTTTAGCTGATAAAAATAAAAATCGGCGCGCAAGTTATAAACTGGGGTATTAGTCGTGCTGAAATACAGCAAAGAACCACCGTCTCTCTGCCTCACATCCGTTTGCGGTTTTGAGGGGGGGAAAACTCAGAATCGTCCACTGTTAAAGCTTTCAATGCAATGAATTACAGACAAGCACAGCACTTTACAGAGTTGTTCTTCTCAGCCACTGTTAGTTTCTTCGCGGGAGTTTTTTTCTTCTTCCTTGGTAGCAAAACGCATGGAAACCTTGTCCGAGTATCCGCGCAGCGCACTTGGTGAAGCAGTACTCTGCTTGTAAGCTTCTAACAATTCACACAAAAGACTCGCGCGACAGAACATGAGCTAAAACGCTGGTGCCGCTGAGTATTGTGCAGGGGGCGCTATTGGGATAACATCCACATTACAGCAAACTCCTATCTAGACATTTTTCTGAGAAGCAAAGTGCTTTTGCTGATGTATGAGTAGAAACGATACATGTTTGCATCAAAAGGTGTTACTGTTACTTAAACAATCAAGGAAATGGAAATGGTGTTTGTTGACGTTTATTAGCAGGAGCTTTTATATTGGATTATGTTGATTTTGATCCTTGATTTTCATTTGTTCACTCTTGTATTAGTAGAATATGTCTACTTATAATAAACAGAGCGCACTACGGATTCTATACTACCAAACATGAAGCATTTACATTGAATGCCACAGGTAATGGCCAAAAGGTGGAAATATTTGGGTACATAACATATGCCATTTAGCAGACGCTTTTATCCAAAGCGACTTTCGGTAGTGAATGCATACATTTTTCAGTATATATGGTCCCAATGGGAATCGAACCCACAACCTAAGCATTGTCAGCACCATTCTCTACCTACTGAGCCACACAGAACCACACGTATATGAGAGAAACAAAGTATATTGGAAGCAGGTGCTTCCACACAGGTATTATTCCTGAGTTAATTAAGCAATTAACATCCCAGCATGCTCAGATTTGTGTAAACAAATTGTGGACAGGCCTGGTTGCTTATAATTATGGCTAGCATGGCTAGAAGACTTCAAAAGAGGGGTGATTGTTGGGGCACGTTTGCCAGGAGCTTCAGTGACATAGACTTGCTGATGTTTCATGAGGAACACTGACTAAGGTGATGTCGGCATGGAACTCTGAGGGAAAGACATCATCAACACAAAAGGGCAACTGTGGTCAGAAGCACATACTCCTGGATCATCACGTCCATGCATTAGTTTGAGGTGCAAGCCGAGCAACTCTAAATCAATTCACTGCAAATTTCAATTTGGGACATGGGCAGGTAGTTTCATCAAGAACAGTCTGCCAAGAACTCTAACATATTGGTGTTTCCACCTTTTTGGCCACTACATGTACATTTAGCACCAATGTATTATCTACAGTATTGCTGGCAAGATACATTACGATATTTATGATATAGATATTTATATAGGCTGATTTTTCAAACCTCCTCAACATATACATATATTGACCAATACAATTCCATTAACTATTTTCACAAAACCCACCAATATCACATTTTTGTCAACCCGACAGTTCCTGCCTTGTGTACTGGTTGTTTGTCACATCCATGATGATTGATAGAAGAGTCATGGAAAATGTCAAAATGGAAGATATTTTACCTGAATGGCTGAATTATCCAATTACTTTGCCTTTCCTATCAATCAGAGGGCTATAGTAATTGTTCTCTCTGACATTCTCGTTTTAATGGCCACCTTGCCTGCCTGAATGCTCCGAGATTGACAAGTAGCCCTGCAAAGTACTGTAATTATATATTAAAGGCTTTACTGACAAATTATGTGGATTTGTCTCAAACGTTAACATTTCAGGTTACTCTTCAGAAAAGATTTTGTCCTTTTTCTACATTGCAGCTCTCTAAAATCTGACAGATTTTTAAGAAACCATAGACACACTTTGTAAAAGGGGTTCTATAGTGCACTGAAGATTGCATAACATTATGAGAATTGCACTAAATCTTAATATTATGGCAAATATTTCCTTAAATGGCTCTGATATGACAGCATATGGCAGTCTATGTCTCTTACTGTCATTAACAGCATGTTCGGTAATTGTTTTGACATTATATTTGTTTAACATTATGAAACTAATACTGAAGTATGGTGACTTTTGAGAATTTGCATGTAACTGCTGTTTTCAGTCATAACTCATAAAATTATTCTCCAAATGCTGCAAAATTAGTTTCCCTTGACTTCCCGATATGTTGTGTTTCTGAGTAGGGTGGATTTTTGCTTTGAAAAGTTGTTCACTGCCAAATATATACCTTATTATATTCTCTATAGCTAAACCTATTTCCATTATAGTTTGTCCTTTGAAATCTTTTACCGTCATAGGCATCAATTGTTTATCATCATAGACCAGCATCTGTCTTTGGCATCAGTGATACAATGGCTGAATAACCGTGGACCTTTTATAAATATCAATTACCATACATGCAAGCAGTACAAATTTGCTTCACTGCTATCCAAGTGCAGACAACTGATATGATCCACATCTGCCAACTATGGTGCCTGATAAACATCATAAGATGGTGACCTTTGACACAGGATGTTGACCATTGGAGTGTGTGCACAGCCGCCCCACAGACATTGGTTGGTGCGTTGTGCACACATACAGACACAGGATACAGGACCAGGTGTTGCGGTGAAGGGGTGCTGATTACGTAGGCCAACTGAGGCCAGGAGGAGCACAGGATTAGAGCAGTCCCTGCAGGGTACAAGTGGTGTTGCAAGTATTTAAGAGGTTAAAACATCAGTGCCAAGGTCTTAGCCACATCTAGTTTGCTGTAGTTATTTACCCATAGTGCTCAGTCTATTAGAACATTTAAATCAGCACACCACAAAATGGGGGTATATATACCTGATCCTTTAAAAACAGGATCGGTAATAATAATCTTGAGCTGGGTTTCTGCTACCGTGTGTTCCATCCTTAATATTTTGTGTTATCTTTCAGACCTTATTTCATATGGTGGCAGTTTGACTGACTCTGTCAATAAGAGATGAGAAATTAGCTGGCCCCCGTGGCAGCTCAGATATATTAGTCTACTGCTGGTAACCTCCTCACTCCATGTACTGACATGATTGCTTCCGTGCTACTCCTGCTGTCGTGCCTCCCCTGCCTTTCTCGATATTATTCACACCGTCCTCTTTACAGTGTGTATCTGTGCTACCGAATCAGGGACAGGTTGCAACATATTAATGTATTCCGGGGTCCAGGTAAGAGAAACTGTAACCACTGAAGGGGAAGAAGGCATCGAGATGATGGGAGTAGCGGGAAAGAAATATATTTTGTATTTGATAGGTTTGTGTGCAAATAAAAATGGAATCGCAACAATACCTCCTAGGGTCACACATTTTAACGCTGCACACTGCATGTATCTATCTGTAATGTCTTGTGGGCAATCAGCCAGATGTCCACAACTTTTATTACGGATGGTGGACTGCTGTTAACAGAAGCGTTTATAAGGAGCAGCAACAAACAGAGTCTTCTATGTACTGTACAGTACACACAATTCTCAATGCATTCTGCCAAAGGTCTTTGCTCCGCCCCTCACGACCAAACGTTTGACTTTCAAGAGGCCGAAAGACCTGAATCGGCATGCAGATTTATCCACAAACATGCATAACAAGCAACCTGAATAAAGAGCACTCAATGACACGCTGCACCGAGCGCTGGGTCATACTGCCTGTCTGGGAAGTACAGAACTATTCCATTAATCACTCAGCACCTAGTTAAGGAGGCTATGGGAGACGAATTGTCAAGGAGTTTTGTGTTCCTCATATCCATCCCATGAGCATCCTTAAAATTAGTTTAAATACATTTGAACCAAAGGGCTCCGGTGGTACTATAACACCTAATCAAGCTGAAACTGTACCACCAAAGACGATATACTGATATATGCTTGATGTGTTGAAATGCTAAATTGTACTCGGTGCAGATTTGACCTTTCACCTTATGGAACATTCCACTGCAAAGCAACAAAGTTTGCTTTCTGAAGATTTTTGAACATTTGCGCTGAAATAGAAAGCCTTCATTTCACACAGTGTAACTCACCAAGCTCAGGTCTCTGCAAAATGCAGATCGTTTATTGGTGGCGTATTCCGTTGTGAATAGGTCAGTCAGTGTGGATGGCATTTCTCTCTAGATCCAAGTGACCTTTTAATACGAGCCTGTATTGTACTCACTATGAAAGTGCAGCCATCCCCTTTGATTCAGTTAGTATTAAATCTATAGCCTGGCATATCACATTCAGAGTGGCACAGTATTTCACATGTATAGTGCCATTAACTAGCCAAATGGGTGCAATAACCAGTATGATCTATGACCCTGTCAGAAAATTCAGCTTAGCACTCTGTCTTGTTTTTTTATTAACCTTTGTTATATTATTATCGTTCCCATTTTCTGTTTCATTTTGGTCACAAAATGTGTTAAACTCTCATTGCACAGAATCACTTGAAATACGGTAAGGGATTTGAAATTTCTGATTTAGTGCCGACGATGACAAGAATCGCTAAAAACGACAGCTTATCAAAAAAGTTATCCCATTATACAATGAGCATACTGTATTGCCAGATTTCTCTTATGGGTTTTGTAGTACTCCACAAGGTCTGATGTTTAGAATTGCTACATGTAATGTCTGTTTGAAACGTGGAGTACACAATTGTGAGCAGATGATACAACATTCATTTCTAGACCTTCAAACCCTAAGATATGCAGTACCCTCCAAAATTATTCACATCCTTAAAGATCCTTAGCAAAGAATGCTGTATAAAATAAACAGGGCCCAGCCTAAAACAAACAATACTGGTAATGAGCTATATTGTATACTAAAAAAGTGTGGAAATTATACTTTTTACTTGTTTAACAAGTTATATTTTAATATACTTTTAGTAATAAATAAAAAATTCACACCACTAATACTTATTTTAAATAAAATCCAACAAAAATCAATTTGTATTAACATGCTACTTTTTAAGCTCATCTTTTTAAGTTCATCCCAAAGACCTTCTTGACCTTCACAAGTCAGGAGATGGTTGCAAACATATAAATACCAAATTAAAACTACCACTTTCCACTATTAAGTTAATAATTAAGAAGTTTGAAACCAATGGAACAGTGGTAAACCTGCCTGGTAGAGGACGCAAATGCATCCTACCCCCACACACAGATGTTTTGGGAGGCAAATAAAAAACAGGGCCACAGTTGGAGATCTACAAAACATGGTTCCATCTTGGGGATACAAAGTCTCCAAATCGACCTATCGAAATATGCTGGATCTTTGATGTTATGTGATTGCTTTGCAACTACTGGCCTGTAATGATGAACTCCAGCAAGTTCAAAGACATTTGGGCTAAAAATCTTGTTCCCTCTACCAGGAAGCTGAAACTTGGCTGCAAATGGATCTTTCAGCAAGACAATGATCCCAAGCATATCTCAAAATCAACCAAGAAATGATTAACTGACCACGAAATTACTACTATTTTGCAATGGCCATCTCAGTCTCCAGACTTGAACCCGATTTAAACTTTATGGTTTGAATTGAAGAGGGCAGTCCAAGTGCAGTCCAAAGGAACTTGAAAGATTCTGTATGGAGGTATGGTCAAAGATCCCCCCCCCAATGAAGAAGACGTCTCCGTAGTGTTATCCTTGTGAGGGTAGTACTGAAAACAAGGGTGTTAATAATTGTGGCACATATCCTTTTGTGGGAGAAAAAAATACTTGTTCAACAAAATCTTTTCCTCTCTTCTATAAGTATAAAATAATGTAATTTTAAAAAAAATGTGCATACAAAATAGCTCATTACCTGTGTTGTTTACTTCAAACAGCTATCTTTGCTTATCTTCATCAAGGGTGTGAATAATTTCAGAGTGGACCTACTGTATGCTTTCCCCATCACTGCTGTCATATGAACATATTTAACAGTGTGTTGTGCTCAGCGCGTCAGCCTTCCTGACAAGATTGGTCAATACTAATGTAATCCAGATTTCCTACCATGTCCTTCGGAGGCATGTGAATCTACCGTTTGCCTTACTTCTGACAGCATTGATAGGCGAGAAAATGACGTCTAAATCAGTGGCTTGCGTTGTTTGCGTTTATGGATCAGCTTCACAGGAACGTTCCATTGATTAAGAGGTGCAGCGTAATTCATGTCTGAATACAGTTGTGTACTCAGCTCAACAAAGAAAATAAATCATGTAAGCTTAATGGAATGTTCTTGCTGAAATATACATTTCTGAGGTTCATCGCAAAGAGTTATTTTGTGTAAGTGTGTTTACTCTTCTACAGACATGCGTCAGTTTCAAAACATGCCTAAAAGGTTAATTTACCCATAATGCCACAGACAATTTTATAGAGAAACCAGGCTGTCAAAAGTGGAATGAAAAATAAAATAAATGTAAAAAAACGATATAATCTGCCGATAAACTGATTCAACTCATTTGAACTCTTGACGAAGATTATGCTGCACGAATAATCTGTGAATACATATTTTTGGCGTGCATTCTTTATTTCCCTGTGTGCATTAGTTTGGTAAAAACTAAATTCCAATGGAACGCCCCCCCACTTCCTCCCTTAGTTTGAATAATGAGTGGTGAAGGACTTAAGGGGTTAATTAGGTCTACACTGTTGTTATGTGTGATAAGCATGGAATGATACCCTACTGCTTAACAGTTTGCCCATGACAAGAGATTTAAGTTTTTGTTGTTGTTTTTTTCCAGAAAGATATGAAAGGAAAATGTTGTTAGAAAATGTAACACTTACTCAAAATATTTATTAATTTCATGCAAAACCACAAAGCACTAAAGACCAAACACTATCCAAGGTAACTTCAATTTTGTCACTTTTTAAAATGTAATGGTTAATAGCATGCTTTACCCATATAATGTTTTTATATGCCTACGGAAGCTTCCACTCTTGACATTCATGACCTCTTTTCACGACGACTGATAAGTTGTCTTTATCAATTGGTATAATTATGACTGATGATCTCATTAAGAGAATCAGAGGATTCACCACACACATTTGAGGCAAATAAAAGCTACGCTGCCTTGACACAGGCAGTATCCCTGCAACATCTCGAAATGTTAACAACACTTGAAATTCAAGCAGATTAAAAGCAAGACTGACAGCGTGTTTGTTTACTTTGGAAATTTTAAAATATTTATCCTGGCAGCTAAAAAGCATGCTTCCTTTTCATGCTTTCAAGAGTGAAACGCAGTACCTTAATTGCATTTAATTAAAAACATTGCAAATATGAACGAGGATGCCAGGTACTCAGACTGCTTATTTAATCAATTATTCTGTTTCCAGAAATGCTACTTATTGGAGGTAACAACTGGATAAATTGAATATGTTAGCATTCTTCCTGCTTTGAAAATCCACAACCGTATACAACAGAGACATAGGAAAAATATTCTTATAAGCCTGCTCTGGCTTATGGAAATATCTTTCCTATGACTCAGTTGTATACGGCATTTGGATTTTCTAAGTTATATATCTATCGTTTGACCAGCAGTTCGGCAGGATATGGTGAGCATCGCCATGTTTCGCCATCTGATTTCCTTTGCATCACACAGTTTATCAAAATCATAAATATAGTAATAATATACTATAGTAGTGTTTGAAACACTTTCCTAAAGGAGAATTAATACTGACCTGGATTCAGCTTTAGCTCGATGTGGCTAAAGGGTCTGTTGCCTTTTCTTACACTCCAGGCATACCTTGGTGTGGGACAAGATCTCCCCAGGTCTCCCCAGTTGGCCTGGCGCTATACCCAATGAGACTAGCTACAGCCAAAGTAGGCGTGCTTGTTGTGGAGTAGTGGAATGACGAATCAGGATGCTTCAATTTGCACATGCATTTGCGACACAGATACAAATATGGGAGACATCCTTAGTGTTGTTTGCATGTTAATCCTCTACCTCGATTGTCTGCCAACCCAAACGTGCAACAAACCCTAATGTTTCTGAGGCTGTTGTATGGGATAATGAAACCCTGCAAGATTACTGTTTGCTGAAGTGAGCCACATTCATCGACATTAGTTTCCTGTTTTACTATTGCAAACATTAGTAGCACTAGCTATGTATGTTTATGACATGTCAACACAGATAAAACAATAATATAAGACCCTAGACACTGTTGAAGCGGGCGTCCGACAAATAATGAAACCACATCTATACTTTCATTTGAAATGTGATTGGACTGTAAGGCACAACAATACCCGTCCCTCTGACCCCCCCCACCCCCATCTGGCCATACTTATCTCAAGAAAGTTGTCATTAGAATACCCAAAGCTGGCTTATGAAGGAAAGGAAACAGATCATCCATCAATCAAATATATTAATTACAATCATATTCATATTACTATTTAACTAATGTGTGATGTTATTGCTGGAAACATAAATAGGATTGGCTAGATTTTGAGTATGGCATGCAAGGCCTAACTAGCTAACTAGCTAGCAGCAATAATGAATAAAGCCAAAATATCCATTCAGAGATGTACAGAAAATGCCACAAATGAGCAGTAGCACATTTGTCTCCTTCAGTGCCCGTGTTTTGTCAAATTTCAATAGGAAATTGTATGCACATATACAAACATTTGACCGCACTGCTCTGTCATGCCTCATTAACAGTTAGCATGTAGGCGTGGAGTGAGAGGCAGTTGACTGCAAATTTTCCTAGAATAGTTCTGAGGTCAGGTACACCTGTGAAAAATCCAATGAAAACACAAAGCAGCACTTTGAAGGGGTCCTGGCGGATGCGGTGTGATCAGTCCTGCGTGTGGCCACCGCCACTGAAGCAAAATGTACAGCAAGGCCCGGGTTTAATTAACATTTAATCCTTTATTTTAATTTAGAAATGTATGTAAGTATTAACGCTGAACTCACCAATCTGTGTTTGTGAAGAAATAAATTTACGCTGAAATGGAAATGAAAGCATTAACACCTTTCTTTATTCATAAATTAGCTTGCTTACAAATTGTGTGATAGGCCTGGTTCATTCACCTTACGTGCTCCTGGAAAACGTCTTGAGGTAGGTGTGCTCAGATGAGGGAGGGTGTGGAGGGTGTGGAGAGAGGGAGGGAGGGTGTGGAGGGTGTGAGGAAGGGAGGGAGGGATGCAATGAAAAGTGAGTTACAGGTAAGGACACACGTTTATGGAATCCAGGCTTAAGTGTCAAAATCTCATTACTGTGAGAGATCCACCGCTGAATGACAAGTGTATACAAGTGTATACAAATTACCAAATAAATATAAATCTACCAAATTGGTTTACGGTGGGTCAAGTTACCAGTATTCAGAAATCTGTAAGCAGCATTATTGCATTATAATTAAAAGAATAAAAGTATGTGATTTCAATACGGAAATGTTAAGGTTATTTACAGAGATCCATCATATATTAGCGTTCAGAGGGAAAAAACTGCAATTACATTCATGGCAAATAAGCAAAATCCACGTTGCCAAATGGCCTGTTGTCACTTTCCATCAACAAAAAGCTATGTTTGGTATTTTTGTCTGTTATTCACGGAGAGCAGAACACACAGACGAGATATGCCATGTATATATTGGCATGATAAAAGCTGTACAGATAGCAATAAGCTCAAACCCACAGATACAGTACAATTGGTAGGGAGGCATTGTGACTTACAGCATATGTGCATTAAACTGGCAAGGCAAGGGAAACAATATCCATCGCATCAAACTGCTCTTAGTCCACTTGAGGTGATGATAAGACAGGATCTGCATTCTTAAAATATATGCAAGTTACTTGGAATCCCTTTTTCTGATTAAAAAAATATACAGTATATTATGTTACATTGGATGCCATCAAATACTACTACTACTACTACTTATCATTAATATTATTATTGGTATTATTGTTACTGCTTTACGGGTACTATTATGTCAGAGATTGTCTTCCTCCAGAAACATTAAAAGCAACTTTATGGTAAAATTATGTTTGAACTTTCCTTGAACTTTTCTACTCTCTCCAGCTATGTGTGGGCAACACCGATTCCTTGATCTTCCACTGTATAAGGAATTGATTCTTATCTTTCAGATGTGCATATTTTAAACATCACACCACCGTACACTTCAAAAGAAAAAATAAATAGCTTGATGCAAAATAACCTCAGCAAAATTCCCGGAGAAAAATGATTTGTGTGCATTTACTATATTTCCTCAGCTTGCAAATAATTTCATCAAACAACATTCAGTAAAGGAACATGGTGTTTGATAATGAGAGCAGGACAGTCAGCCCACATATGTTTGACTGGTTGCTGTTTGCGTCTCACATGAGGACCACGTTGGCAAAGAACTACTAAGTGTGTTTAGCCATTACTGCCTCTTCTGTCTGGATTGCACTCTGTGTGAGCATTCTTGAATACAAAGCTGGAATGCTCATACTATATGTCATCAAGCTGCTATCAAATAAGTCAGTCCCACAACTTAGATTCTCACCCCAAACATTTTCCTGTCTGTCACCTTGTATTGTTGCATGTCCCCTACACAGATTAATTTGGTTCCTATTTTCGGAGAAAGTTTATTACAGTTTCTGCAATGTTTAATAATTAGTTCATCATTATTTCCATACATTCTTCCACATGTCCACATTCTACCACAATGTCAACCTGACACAAGAAAGGAGATAGCATCTTATCATGTGATTTGCTCATGTTGGTAATGTTGCTGTCTTTGCATGTTAATTATAAGCTAAATTTCTAATCAGTAAACTCAATCAACGTATTTATTTCTCGAATTAACATAGAGCGTCTGAGCTCACCGGATTACAAATTTACACGAAACGGAGAAAAATATAAATAAATATGTGAAATCAATGAAAATGACTTCAGACATTTAGGAGTGTGTAGCTGAGGCCAGAACTGTTCTTACAGAATACAAATAAACCCACAGCTGTCAAGTTCCATTATTTTCACTGAGACCTAATAGTTCCCGGCCTAACAAAGAGGTGTCATCCCTCATCATTGGTTATCCTTGTGTGCTAGATTATTCTGGAACAAGTCCTTCAGTTTACTCATATTTTATAGTGGCATACAGGTTGTTTATTTTTGTTTGTTCTTGTCACCACTTTTGCGCAAAATGGCCTTAATTGTATCAGTTGTTCAATCCATTACATTTTTCTAAGTAATGTTTCTTCCTGGATTGTTATCCAAATTGTGGTAGCATTTGAAAGTGCCTTTGTAGAAATTCATGCTGTATGTTTCTACAGCTTGAATAAATCTTTGAGTGATATTCATACAACATTCCTGTACTGGGGCCACACAGCAATAATACACCTCAGGGTACAATCACAGCACATTTCACAAGAGGACAATATAGTTCTGATTTGTCAATGAAAATGTATTTGTGCTTGGGAACTTATAAGAAATGTTATGGGATTGCTTTAATACAACCTCACAGCCAAATTGGTGGTTCTGTGTCACTCAGTAGGTAGAGCATGGTGCTGATAACGCTTAGGTTGTGGGTTCGATTCCCATTGGGACCACATATACTGAGAAATGTATGCATTCACTATTGTAAGTTGCTTTGGATAAAAGCGTCTGCTAAATGGCATATATTAAATTGCCAAACTGACTGCGTAACCTAAACATTTGTGTTAGTATGCATTCGCATAGCAGATACATAGCATTTACCTAGCGATATATGACTGTGTAAAGTACTTACAGTGAACACATGGCCCAAAAATCTTATTCCGATCACAGAAATTTTAGTATTTTTGTAGCTGCAGTTTACACTGTAACATGTGCTGACATGCTCCTTTCTTCATTTTCCCAGCAGTTATTTGACAGCAGTTAAATCTGTTTATCACTTAGTGTTTTTCATGGAATAGATGGCATGCCATGTCCATAAGCTATGATGTTATGCATATGTATATATACGTATGTACAGTACCGGTCAAAAGTTTGAGTACACCTTTCATCTGGATTACAACTAATCGGGCACTCCTTCATTCTTCAGCAAGATAACGACCCGAAACACACCTTGAAGTTGTGCAAGAACCATCTGGTGAAGGAGGAATGTGAAGGACAACTCAAACGAATGACCTGGCCTGCCCAGTGTCCAGACCTCAATCCCATAGAACTTGTATGGGACGAACTGGACAGAAGAGTCAAAGCAAAGCAACCCATGAGTGTCTCTGGGAATTGCTGCAGGAGAGCTGGGAAGACATGTCGGGTGATTTCCTGCTGAAACTTATTAACCGAACTGACTGTTATCAAGGCAAAGGGTGGCTATTTTGAGGAATCAAAGATTCAATTTTCGACTACATTTTCTTGAACATTGCTTTGATGTTCCATTTGTTTATTGCTACATGTGTTTTTTGTCATTTTCAAGTATTTACAGAAACTTACACAGTGTAAACTATTGTAAATTATTAGATAAACCTAGTTTCCAGCAGGTGTACTCAAACTTTTGACTTGTACTGTATATACAATGGGTATAAAAAGTATTCATATTTATTTGGAATGAAGAAAAAGCTTTAGAGCTTTATATGTATATATATTTGGATATACATACATATTTGGATCCAAATACATGTATCAAATTGGTAATACAAAAAAGATGACTTCATTAAGTAGTTGACAAAGATGAAGAAATACACCCGATTAACTCTCCATGGCATTGTTGTAAACAATTGTAGGTTTAAGAGATCTGATTACCCACTGCACTTTCGCTCTATTCGGTTCTGTGGAAACGTGCGGTTTCCTCTTAGCTCTTGACTGGTGTGATTTTTCATCTGGATAAGGCTGCCATTTCTTTTCATTTTCTTGGCGCTTTGTTCAGTATCACTAACAAGATGAAACATTTAATAGAGTTGAGATAGTCTGACATTCTTGTGCTGTACAATTATACAGATTAATCTGAAGGAGGGTCTCTCTCTCTCCCTCTCCCTCTCCCTCTCCCTCCCTCTCTCTCTCTCTCTTTCTCTCTCACACACACACTCTCTCTCTCTCTTCCCCCTCTCATTTTAATGAGGAAAGGGCCCAGGAGCTATAGAATAACATATAATCAATGTAGCTCACATGGAAGTGTTGGGCTGGAAAAATCAGAGCAAGACATATTTTTGAGATATCGGAGGCTTTCTAATATACAACACGAAGACCGGTGGGTAGCTTTCTTTAACTATTTATTTTCAGGTAGCAATGGAATGTATCATTTGAGTTGGAGGATAACTGTTTTGGCATCCTACTATCATAGCAATAACTATATTGGTAAAAATTAAGCTACAGAATATTGCTACTGTCATTTATTTTCTTTATATGCTATTAAGAAAGTTTATTGGCTGTGGTTAGTGGGGATGTATTGATTTACTGCAATTCATGTTCTGAATCAATGTATTAGGATAACTCATTATAAGTCACCACTGTTATAATGGGCAATGAACCTAAACAATTTCCACTGGATCTGGATCAAGGAACAGATAAACCACGATTCTATCACTTCCTCCACAGATATCACATGGTCTGCAAGATAGTTTAGTTTTGACCATTACAATACTTGTTTTAATGTTGTAACAAAACAAAAGAAAAACCTAAAGGAAATGTTAATCATATTCATAAGAAGAAAAAACCAATACAATGAACTCTACCTTACATAGTAACAATTCAGGTTCGAAAGCAAAGAGTGGCTCTTCCCACATCCACAAAGCAGGACAAATGGGAGCAAGTCTCTGCCTGGGGGAAGATACAGGAGGTTACATTCTGCACACAGAGGTCAGGGTGGATTCCGCTGAAGTGATGCATCTGGAGCAACATCACAAAGTTTCAACATGACAAAGTCCAATTGCAAATTCATATATATATTTATTTTTTTTTTCCACATTTAATCATTATCCTGGCAGAATACCAACAGAGAATGTGAAAGAAAGCACAGAGGCCCCAGAAAAAGAAAGAACTTTGCAGATGCCTAGTACCAGAATAGATAACCTGAGAATGACTTCTCTATGCTATGTGTATGGCAAATGAGATTCTTATGTATTTTTGGGGGAAGCTAACAAATACACATTCTCCAGCATCCCCCCCAAGTGCAGCGCATGTCTTCTGTCTGGTGGCTGGTCAAGACAACAGAGCGCTCGACGTATTCAATCGGATTCCCTGCGTTATTTTTAAGTTCTTAAACACACCAATCAATAAGATATCTGCCACATACACTTGGATATTTATAACATCATAAATTGCCTCTGTGTTGTCACTGGTTTCCTCGTTCCGGGGAGCAATGATCAAACATTCATTGTCATTCTAAAGAATTTGTGTTTGCTTTGAACGAGTCCAATTACTGATTCCAAAGCCACTGCGTTGGCAAGACAGTCCTATGATGCTGAAGGGCCGCATAAATAGCCCAAGGGCACAATGGTGATGGAAGAAATGCTTTTTATTTCAATAATATGCAGGAGAAATATAATTTGTGTGCTGACCCTTTCAGGAAAGGGTCAGTCATTAAAAAGCATATGAGACAGGCCCAAGCCCCACCCCCTATAGTCAAGATCTTGTTTTTTTGTGTGCTATTTGACTATTGTTCTACAATAGATAGCCCCTTGATAATTCAGCTTGTTAGTATGAAGTTTAAAATGGGTGAGCTAACAAACAAACCATCTCAGATCATGTAGAGTTTGAAACATACAGAGATTGACTTTGGTGCAAGTCCCATTGGGCAGACATGCTTGCCTTCTGTAAAGGTAGATAGAAAGATAAGAAAGACAAATGAGGTATCAGATCTTTGGGCATAAATAAACAAAACTTTACAAATGAGCACATTCAGTACACCACGTGTAAAGGATCTTTGTAGCTTATTGTATGCAACTGATATAGTGGATGACAGATGTTTAGAAATGTTTAGAAAGTTTTTTCCACACTGTTATAGTGAATGAGTTGCCTCTCCATGGACCTCCCACTTCAGTTGATTGTTTTTCCAAAATCACTGAAAGACATTCTCAAAAAACCAACATCGCACACCAAATTATCCAAATTTCCTGGCGACGACTAGCCCGTAACATGAAAAGACTGCACATCTTGTCTGTATCTGCTCTACATGCTGTGGGAACAGAAACGCCATTATTGTATATTTACATATTAATTGAAATCTCACCTGGCAAAAAATAAATAAATTACTGTTTCACAACATAATAAGAAGGAAATGTTTATCAAAGAAGGGAATAATGAGGCATGCATACTCTCTAAAATTGCCCTTAATTTAACAGATGAAGCAATAATAAGTGAATTGGATGTTAGAATATTTATTATTGATGAGAGCAGTGCATAAGGGCACCTTGATCTATTCACAGTATCTTTCGGTGGGTCCATTTGCCCAAAGGCTCGAGTGAAACGAGAGTACTGCGGCTAAATGTTTGGTTATGAATACTCTGAAGCTGACTGAATGCTAATGCAGACAACAGCAAGCTTTTAAGTGGTCAAAGCCGTGTCAGCGCTTTCTCACAAGCCGTTAATCCTATCTCAGTGTGTGACTGATAGTCCAAAAACGATTGCATTCTTGACATTCTGTTATGTAAAAATCATATTTTTTTTAGCAGGACGGAAGGAATAATGTATGTAAATTCAGAACCTTGATGAGGAGATACAAAGGCATCCATTTAGTCTTAGTCATTAATACATTCTGGTCTAAGAGCAACTGAAAAAACTTTGAATTCAGATGCAAATGCTTTCAGAGAGAAAAAGGTCCTTGTTAGTTGATCAAACATACTGACATAATATTCAGGATTTGAACAATGAACATTTTCTCACATTTTCTCCAAGGGTGTCATCGTTTATTTTCTGAGAATATGTATAAAATGTGCATTTTAAAAGCTGAACTTTTTGTTATTTTTGTTTATATATTTTGTATATTTGTTTGCGCTTATTGGAAATTGGCTGTACCAGAAGCATCTTTCTTTCTGAATGAAACGTTCTATACAAATGCATCCTACTGCTATGCAATCAAATGAATTTGATCCCCAGCAGACATGTATTCAAAATGTAGAATTGAGCATCAGTGTGTAACTCAGTGTGAAGGTTCAAATGCACAAAGCTTGTAAAAGCAAAGTGAAATCATTAACCACACTTTTAATTAACATTTTGAGCCATTATGAAATTTTGTTAGAGAGCAATAAAATTCCTACTCAGAAATGACTAAGCTGCAATTTCAGTGGGCAAAAAGGCCTTTGTTTTCATTAACCTTTGAGTATCAGTTGGCATTTGAAGCATTAGACTGGAGAATCACACCCATTAATAGGATAATAAATGTGTCTTAAATGGAATTGTAAATGATCTAACCATAATTAAATACAGTAAGAAAAAAAAGAGAACATAACAGAAAATATTCAGTTCCTGAAACAGTTTTTGTGTGTGAAAGTTTTCACAAACTGGAAAAAAAATCTAACAACTCAACTAGTAAAACATCTAAAATATTCTCAAATAAAAATTATCTTGTCTTCCAAATGTCATATTAATAGTTCAATATTTGCCTTTTCAAATTATCTTCATGTCTTTCCTTCTAGAATGTTTTACAAATATTTCTTCCCCATTTTGGTAACCAATTATACCCTCTTTTCATGTCAATCCCCCCCCTCCCCCATATTGTGAGCTCGCTGCCATAGTCCTGAGACCGACAGTGGCAAAGGCGGTGTACCAATTTGCCGCCCCCTAGCGGCACACCCGGCCAGAGAGCAGTGGGCAACATGCATCCCGGTCGGACGCTCTTACCGTTACACCACACCGGGAGGCCCCTTTCCTTCTAGAATTGATCAGTCTGTTGAGGCGAGTCTTACTCAGATGACAAGCTGAGCCCTAAAAGTCTAGACATCATAGGCTGGCGTATGTGCCACTTAATTCGCAGACTATCTAGTCTACCTAGAGGCGGACTTCTTGACTTCCTTCTAGGGTTGGCCTAAGTCAGCCAGGGCTCCTCAGGTTACCCCTGAATAAGCACAAACCAGACACATTAAAGGTTACCAGATGTCTTGAGCGAGAGATGTGCCTTTCCTCCGACAAAACAACGAGTTCTTCTGTAGTACACTTTGTGGTGTTCAGTGTGGAAAACAGTCATTCCCTTTCAGGCTCAGTGTTCCTTGTGCAGGAGTGGGCAGCAAGTGGTGAAGCGAGAGCATAGTACAATTTCTGATTTTAAAAAATGTGAGTAAAATTGGGAGTGGGGGGGGGGTGGCAATGAAACTGATCAAAAAGTGATTGATACTGTAAATCGTCACTGTATTATTTTTCATTGGACTATTTTAAACTCTTATTTGTACTTTTTTATGTTTTACGAAAGGTGGTTAGTTAATGAAGTGATTTGGTGTACGGGCATTGCCCAAGAGGGCAGGAAGGCTGTGCTTCACCCAGGAGTCTGACCTGAAGAGCTGAGGTCAAAGTTCTTAAGCGGTACTTCACACCGTAGCCCATTAAAGAGGCGACTGACAGCTCTGCTCTTCTGGGACCTGTCTCCATCACATTTTTGACAACAGTCTTGAATGGTCCCTGCTGCATCTCACAGGCCCGGGTAAAATATTTGTCCAACCACCGTTAATGATAAATCATCTTATGAGCACAGAGGATACATCAGGCTGAGTGTAATGTAAGATAACTTAATGGCTGTAACGAGGTTGTCTTTCTGATATTAAAAGGAAGCAAATCAAAACAGCATTACTGTCTCTGGATCAGAAGAATATCATTTGGGTTATTGGTTTCACAGACACAGGCAGTTGCTTATAGCTGGCGGCCTCCTTAGACCACAGAAAAATCTAACTTCAGGCGGGTCTCATGTAACAAAAATAACCAATTATACTGCTGTTTAATGGCTGTTACCCACAATTACATTTTACAGGCAAAGAGTTCGTAACAGAAGTCCATTCATATTTTGTTACACCCACACATATACATAATATAATATACTTATACATATATCGTTTATTTATGTTATACCTAAAGGAACTAAAGTACAGCAATGTGAACAGTATAGAGTTTTGTCATTTTCAAAGACAAACTTGTTATTCAGGGCTATTGTACAGTATTATACTTGACCAAAAATAATATGTGTTGACTTCAAAGTCCACATGGCACCACCTCCAACAACGGACAGTTGTGCCAAAAGACCCAGGTCTCTAACAACAGTTGGTGTATAAAGATAGAACTCCATTCACTTATAGATACACTTAACTGAACTGTATTACTGCATTAATTTTTCACTAAGCACAGATGCACATAAACACATCCAAGTCGACGTGGGCGTGGGCACGGATCTATGCATTTATGATTTATGCATTTCAATTAAACATGGAAACTGAAACCTGAGGAATTTATATTTTATGCACTATCGCGTCAAATGTCGCAGAACCAGGTTTAAAACTTCTGCTGGCCCTCGTCAGATCGGCCATGGAATACTTACCCGTACTTTCTGTAACTAAACACTTGCAAACCCACACGCAGAGACGGCATAACGGCATAACAACTTCCACAGAAATCCGTAGCGCTGTCTCTCCATGCGACAGAATGTTCTCCTTCTGACCACTGCCAACCATAAGTTTTCACCATCTGACATCAAAGAAAATTGGTCGAATTTCATCAGTAATAATTCAGCGATGCCAGTTTACGACATCCTAATTAACATATGGTTTGGCAGCACACTGTGATTTCTCTACGTTTATTCTTGTCTTATGGAGATGTATACTGCATTATTACTGTCGCTGTCTACTTGTTAATGATTCTCACATATGCGATGTGTTTAAAAGCGTATTTTTAATATCTTATGCAAAAACCGGAGCCATATGGCTTGTCTTTCGATTTGGCACTAATTACTCGGTGATGAGCAATACCACCGAGTTGCCATTACGGAAAGAGAGAGTAAATTATTATTACTATCATTATGCTTCATGTGGCTGAATGCATTTTGAGCTGTGTTCTCCGTGCCCCTTATGAACCGGAGGCATTGGTCCTATCTCTGACATGAGAACAGAAATACACATCTGAATGGTAAAAGATGCTCGGTCCTCCTGTGTTATTTTCCTCTATTTTCTACCTTAATGATTCTGTCATGAAGTTGTAATGGAGTGGGTGCTTTGTATAAAATGAGAGGATTGGAAGTTTAGAGAATGCAGTCAGGTGTTGCCCAAGTAATGTCACCTTTGATAAGCCTCACAAGATAGGGAGCACATTACATTGACCCAGGAGTATACACAATTCCCAGTCAAATAAAAAGGGTTTGAAGATTGTGCTTCTTCATGTAAACCTATTCAGATTAGGCATATGTGCATCTGTAGTAGAAACAAATATAGACTGACTGGCAAAATAGTGGACCCGAGAGCAATACAGGACACATGCTGAATAAAACAACGAAACAGACAGGAGAAATGAAAAGAGAACGACGTGTAGCCTATATGCAGCGCACGAGTTCCTTTGAGTGTGAACAAGAAACCTGAATTCTCGTTCATACTCAAAGTATTTCAAGCACATTTTCTGTGTACTCTTTTAACATGGCTATAAAGGTCCTTTAAATTGACCTTCAGCATTGCTTTCTGTGCTACACTCTGTGTGTATCACTATAGACCTCTGGTACATTCAGAACTATCTGCATTGACCCTGGTTATCATTCAAGCTCACAACCTTACAGTGATACTTATGAATATCAATGGCGTTGAATGTATTTGAATGCATTTGCTTCTTTGCAAGAGCGCCATGCATCATGCAAGATGTTTTCATTCTGAAAAGTCATTATTATTTAATGCATGGCTATTTATTAATGTAACACGTATGTATCACAATATGCATTTCATTGAAGTGGGGAATACATTTACATTTCATTGATCAACTGAAAAATCCCCCAAGGACTTGTGTGGGTCTATTGCACATCTTTGTCTGTTCTTAAAGCCAGCAAAATATTATATTTTATTTCATTACAATGTGCTACACGTTGGATTCCCAGTGCATTCCATTGTTCTGCATTTGTCTTTATACAGTGTGTATCAACCGAAGCAACAAAAAACGATCATAGAAATGACATTCTGTATGACAACAGTGACCTAGCTTCTCTTGTCTCAGCAAAAGCCTTTATATCTTACACATATAAAAGAGTGTTTTCTAAATGTTAGTGCTGGGGTGAGCTACAGTAAATGAAAGTCAAGTTATGAAACATACTAGGCTGAAATGAAACTACAAAAATATTTATTTTTACAAAAACAACACGCCATATTTCACTCATCATGACACATTTATTGCAAGCCGAAATTATTTTCTTTGCAAGGACATGAAAATGGTCTGTTTGAACAAGATTAAAGCAAATAAATTTCCGTGTAATGGAATTTCTTATATTTTTTGAAGTGAATTCATTCATATTTTGTGGTCAAATTAAGCGATGAAAATAAAGATTCCCTCTGAGAAAACATTTGCAATGTAAACGTCTGTTTCCATATCATTTAAACATAGGAATTAGCTAATGTCGTAAAGCAGGCTGGGTTTGGATTTTAGAACCTCAAACTGAGAAACAAAGGGTAATGTTCACCATTATAATATCACTGATAAACATTACATCTGGCTGCATTACATGAAATACCAGCAAATAAAGATAAAATACATAAAGCTACAAAAAAGACTAATAAAAGCTTTGTTCACTGTCAGTAACAAACTATACTGGTGTTAATTTTTAAACAGCAGTTTTATCTTAATGTTTCATGCTGGGTCTGTTTGTATGTGTTTAACTTTGTGTACAGGAAAGGCTAAAATTGAAAACACTTTATGGTTCAATTGTATTGTTTGTTTGTTATTCAATTTCTTCCTACCTGAAGTACGTAAGTGTGCTTTAATTTAATGCATATATGAGTAAGATATCAACTATAATTTCCCAGTTGTTGGCCATTGTCCAAAAACCTAAACCATTCTATATCTTTATATCTGTGTGTAAAATGTTTACCTTTGATTAAGTTGACTGTAAGGATGATAATAAAGAACATGGCTGTAACAGCATCACCCACTTCATTACATCTGGAGGACTGAGTCAGTCAGGGATGAAAGTGTCACATTCTCGAAATCAACTCACTTTGAATCGACCTGATCTTACTTTTACAACTGTCACCTTGGCAACCGAGACTTGCGTGAAAATGATTATTTTTCATCTTTCAGCCCGAGTTAAGTTTGCTTTTGATTTTCAATGTGCCGTCCACAACCTGTCACATGGCGTACACGGGAGACACAGCGAGGACACTAAAGAGTGTGACAGGAAATCCATTCCACATTGGCAGAGCGAGTTAAATACTGCTGCCCCTCATGCCGTTAATGCTGTGGCCAAGCAATCAAACACTCCCCAGTCCACAGGCACGCTAGTGCGTATTTACAGTACCGTTCACAAAGTAAAGTGCAAATTAAAACAAAATAAACTTTGTCTAGAGTGGGCATAAGCTATACTATATTTCATCTTGGTTTCACAGTATTTGGCCCAGAATATGTCATCTCAACATGATTTGATGTACTGTGCATTTTGATTATTGGTGCATCCTTTCAAAATGCTATACAGGTAACTGCCAAAATATAGGAAACCCTTGAGTAAATAAATGGTTCTGGCGGCTCTGTTATGGTGTGGGATGCATTTTCCTGGCATGGTTTAGTTCCACTCAACCACTTAAAGGGCAAGATAAACACCAATGAATACAAAGCCATTCTGAGTGATCACCTTCATCCTATGGTGATGCATTTCTATCTTGATGGGAGGGGTCTCTTCCAGGATGACAATGCCCCCATCCACAGGGCACGAGTTAGTCACTGAATGGTTTGATGAGCATGAAAACGATGTAAACCTTATGCCATGGCCGTCTCAGTCACAAGATCTCAACCCAACTGGACATTTAAGAGAGATTCTGGACAGTGTTTTCCACCACAATCAACAAAACACCAAATGATGCAAATTCTTGTGGAAGAATGGTGTTTCATCCCTCCAATAGAGTTCCAGAAACTTGCAGAATCTATGCCAAGGCACATTGAAGCAATGTCTTGTGGCTCTTCGTGGCCCAGCGCCATATTAAGACAATGTACTGTATATTGGTGTTTCCTTTGTTTTAGCAGTTATGTGTATAAGATGTATATGATAAGAAATGGACTAAACCTAATGTTTCCAAATGGAATTGCACTTGACCTTGAAATTGAAGCAAATTGGAATGTACTCTATGCATTGTCATTGAAGAACACTTAAATTGCTTTTGGAAAAATCTATTGAATTTTCTCCATGTCAAAAGCATATTCTTCCCTGAAGATATGAACCTTTATTTGGCATGTAATATGTAATAATAATATATTCCATTTAGCAGACACTTTTATCCAAAGTGACTTACAGTAGTGAATGCATACATTTGATCAGTATATGTGGTCCCAATGGGATCGAACCCACAACCTAAGCGTTGTCAACACCATGCTCTACCTACTGAGTCGCACAGAACCACATATACATGTGTCGGTGCAGGCAAGTTTCTGTACCAGTCTGCACATGCTAATACAAATAAAATGATGATTCATATTGCCTGTTCTGGGACTTGATAAAACCTGTAGTTCATAATGTGTAAACCCCTGAAAAATCATTAGTGTGTGTTACACGGCAACTGCAAAACATTTTATCGAAGATGGACAATCCATAATTTTCTGCGTAGAGAATATGTGTCTACGTAAGATTAACTCAGAGCACCAAGTATTTTAATTGTACATATAAAAGTTATTTTGAGTGCTTGAATGTCAAAGGGAGCTTAATTGATGTGTTGCAGTAATTGTATTTCACAGACCTCTCCCCCCCAAATAATGAATAATTAAAGAATAATAATGAACTCAATAATATAACTTCAAAAACTGAAAATTGTCCTTGGTTCATTTGCTGTCTTCAGACATATTAAAATCAAATGTATTACTCTGCTAAGCAGCTTCTGACAGTTCAGACTGCGCAGGCAATAACTACAAGCTCAGATATTAATGGAGAAGCTATTTCACAAAGCGCACGTTCAAATGTTCACCAAATATTATCACCAGCAGAATGCTAGCTCACTTCAGACACATTCTCTTTCAGTCAAACTGCTCCCCCTTTCCAGCTTATCATTCTAGTTGCATGGGTTATGAGGATTGGTACAAGGTTTTAGAAATGTTTCAGAAATTAATCTGACTGTAAATGAATCATTTGCCACAAAAAGCTATTGTTTTGTTTGGTTTTGAATAGTGTTTGGAATGAAGCTAGTTTATTGCTTTTCAGATTCTCAAGGCCACTTGGAATTCACTTGAGTCATAGTCATGTAATGAAACAATGACAATGATCCAATGTTCTCAAACTGAGCACATTGTGAAGAAATTAAATTACTGTAAAAGTAATCCTGAAACAAATATTTCTAAACATTATTTCAGTCTTTGGACTGAAAAATCCAACAAGGCATACAGTCCACATTACTTTATTTGTTTGCTTGGCACATTACATTATTCAGAGCAAATATCACCTATAAAATCTCTATATTTACTTTGTGTATATATATATGAGGCTGAAGCAATAACTGTCCCGTCTGCTGTTTGAGCCTGAAACCTTTTTGGTATCAGTTCAGTTCACTAACACCTACATCACAATGCTCACCCCCAAGCATCAGGACAAAGATATGCAAACATTCATTTATTAAAATCAAAAAGCAAAGCCTATGATCAAATTAAAGATATAGCTTTAAGCTATCAATTGTGACTGCCTGCAGTCTTTCTTCGGGATTATGGATTTTTCAGATTTTTAGCATATTAAATTGAACAGAATATGTGTTGTGGAGAGGAAAGCCATACGTATAGGCATCCCACCAACACTTTATTTCTCCTTTACAGGGAACAATAGCTTTTGCTGTCATGAGAATTTGCTTTGTTGTTAAAACTGATGCACTGGCACATTTCCTGAGACCCCTGTGTGCTTATAAATTCACAGCCATTGTATTTTATAAATGCAGTTGTAAAGTATATTTAATTTTATTAACCTACAGTATTTATAATATGTTGTAGCCATGGGTTCATTCCTATTATTGTCCCTCTCACCAAATGAAAAAAATATCCAAAAACAAGAACGCGTGATGTTTTGTCAATATATTTGATTGAATCATCTATTAATGTAATCTATTTTTGGTATGTGATCATAATGTATGTATGTATGTGTGTATGTATGTTTACTCTGAAACTTGCACTTTATCATTTTATTTTAATTAATTAATTAATGATTTAATATTATTTATTAGGAATTATCAAAAAATCTCATCTTGCTGCATTTACCCTCTGCACAGTGCCAAACAGCTGGGTGAAATATCAGGTTTTAAAGAGCACCAAAGCAAGATAAAACCATCAATGATTGTATTTGTGCCACTCAGAGTGCCACTGCAATTTTTCATCAGATAACAATAATTGTCAAGGTTCTTTTCAAGCAATTGTGCAGTCGCTTTAAAATAATTTAATTTAGCTTTAAAATTAGTGTACACCACCTCTTAGGATACACTTCATCCCAAGTAGGGCCCAGACTCTTCCCATATAGTGATCAACACTGTCACACTGAGCTTAGTGGAGGAGGTAGGCATGTTCATTGTGACACTGTGGAATAACCAATCAGGGGGTTTTCATTCACTCAACCCTCACGTATATGAACATGTGAGCTTGTTGTTCAATATTACTTTGAGACACATTCAAAAATACAAAAAAAGGGAAGAGGCTATGGAAAATGCTTTCAGTTACTGCTTGTGTGAAATTATTCCACCGTTGTTTTGAAATGAAAGACATTTCCCCTGACAGTGCGAGAAGGCACAGTGCTTTATTAGCTGTGCTTCTGCAGGTGCCCATTTAGGCAGCTATGGATGTGCACGTTCAAGGTCAGTAGTCAGAGAACTGAGCCAGAGGCGTATGGTGCGGTTGAATGTGTGCTCTCATGTGGTCAGGATATATTGTTCATGAAAGTATTGATATAGCGAAGTTCTTCATATTATACTCTTAAATCCCTAAAATAATCAGATTTGACCACAATTCGCTTATTATTGTCAAGTTGCACTCGAGTGTGAATTATATAGGAGTAAATTGCTTCCGTAGAAACTACAATTAACTTGACTGTGACTATGGCAGAAGTGACCAGTTAAGACAAACATTCATCAGAGGTGTAAGCAAAATAATGTAGACTAGCAGTATAGCATAATTGGTCTCCCTTGGATTCAATCGATATTTGTCTCTTTTATTTATGAATAAATGTGTGCAAAGTATGATGAGTTAAGTTTGGCAAGTTCACATTTAACTGTTAGTCAGGGTTAAGGATGAATGTTGATTGAATTCCGGCCTCAACATTCAAAGCACAGTGGAAGTTAAATGAAAATGAAAACCACAATTTTGAATAGCATAAGCTGACACAGTACAGGTTATCTCTATCTGAATATGGTGCGGAAGATTGGGATGGCAGCCACGCTATCTGCCAAGTTACAGGTGGGCAGGGCATACCCCATACCTATACAGCACCGAGAGATTGGCACTTTTCAGGGTCTCAAACAGAAATAACTACGGATAATGGCTCTCTGGCTGTACAAACATTACGTTCTGTACTCTCTGATCTCATGTCAACACACAGAATTGTGATACAACTTCAAACAGCAACACAATAAAGCCCCAAACTTGGGTTATTTCTTCCTTGTATACTTCTTCTGCTTCCTCTTCCACTTCTTCATCTTCTGCTTCTTCTTCATTTTTCTGCTGATTACATCATCAAAAATGCTCCATGCCCCAAAATATGAATTCTCCCCATTGGTCAATATATACAGTACCAGTCAAAAGTTTGAGTACACCTTCCATCTGGTCTACGGCTAAGCGGGCACTCCTTCATTCTTCAGCAAGGTAACAACCCGAAACACACCTTGAAGTTGTGCAAGAACTATCTGGTGAAGGGGGAACGTGAAGGACAACTCAAACTAAGGACCTGACCTGCCCAGTGTCCAGACCTCAAACCCATAGAACTTGTATGGGATGAACTGGACAGAAGAATCAAAGCAAAACAACCCATAAGTGTGTCTGGGAATTGCTGCAGGAGAGCTGGGAAGACATGTCGGGTGATTTCCTACTGAAACGTATTAACCGAAATGCTAGGTAATGCCTGTTTCATTAATACACCTGGGTAGTAACTTGGCTACACAGTGTTTAATGACAATAACAACCGGCTAGCTAGCTTCTGGCAGTTCACAGCTAAATAACTAACTGAAGTGTATCTAACGTTACCTTGCCAGTGACTTATTCCATTATTAACCTTCCTTGATGTCTACATTTCTACCTAGTTAACTAACTAGCAAACTAGCGATACTTCAGGTGTTTCATTAAGCAGTCAACAGGGCACTACCTATCTTTTCAGTCACATATTTACAGTTTGCTAGCTAGCCATCTACTCCTAGCTTGTTGCCCTCCCAATCCACAGAAAGCTTAGCTAGCTTGGGAAGAATAGCTTCCTACTATGGTTTAAAAGAACAATGCTCACTGTAAAGCTGCATGTTTCTTTGAATTAACGCTAAAGAATACAACTACAACACATAGTAACATGGATAGGATCACCTGTTACATTCTCAAGTAAGGATCGCCTTCTGTAATATTATCATGATCAATTTGTTCAACTGACTGTGCCAATAAATGGCTGTGTGTATACCAACACTCACACAACTGCAGCATTCTCAGTACACAACAATTGCTCAATTGTGTCCTCACTCCACACTGCCACACAGTAAACACACCTTCTATGATTACATTACTCGATCAATATACAGTAATATACACATTTGTGCATTTGCCAGCGATGTGATGTCGCTCTTACCTGCTATAAATTTGACCTCCTTGAAATATTCTGCGAGGAGGAATGGTCAAATGGTCAAAGTTCCCTCACAATATGTTCACCAATCTCATAAAACATTATAGAAGATGACTCAGTAGTGTCATTCTTGCAAGGGGAGGGTGTGAATAATTATAACACATATCTTTTTTGCGGAAAAAATATTATTTGTTAAGCAAAATCTTTTTCTTCAAGCAATTGTATTAGTATAATATTTTTAAAAATCACATTTATTTGAGCATACAATATAGCTCATTACCTGTATTCTTTATTTTATACAGTCTTTTTGCCATATTTTACCAAGGGTGTAAATAATTTTGGTATTGACTGTATATATGGTCTCTTATACTCCTGTTGATAATATTTCACTTTTGAATTTATTATATTTGATTCTACAATTGTTATTCATAACAGGCTATAGGGAGAATTTGTGTTTGTGTGCGTGTGTGTATGTGTACGTGTGTGTGTGCTGTGTGTGTGTGTGTGTGTGTGTGTGTGTGTGTGTGTGTGTGTGTGTGTGTGTGTGTGTGTGTGTGTGTGTGTGTGTGTGTGTGTGTGTGTGTGTTTCTAAAGGTTTTTACTGTTGCCTACAGTATATGCTTAAATATAATATTAAATGTACTTTAAAAATGTGTTTTCACATTTCAACAAAGGAAGACCCTAAAAGATGCATACAAAATGGCTACAATCCAGTTCAAATAGATTAAAGCCAACCATCTTAAAATATAATAACTTCCAGACAAAGAACTAAGAGGCTTGCATAAGTTATTTATACAGGACATGTATTAGATATTTATACCAAAACACTGGTAATGGTACTGGACTATCGGGACCATTAAAACAGTAAGTAGAACAGACAAAACCTCAAATATGTTTGAAATGCATCTTAGATATATATAGTATATGCCATTGCGACTTGCTGACCCCAGAAATGTAGATTTAATAAAAATCTTTCAGCACAACTTTCACCATTTGTGCTGAGTTCATGGCACTTAATACCTTAAGTGCTGCACCAATAACACTGCAGCTGTGAAAATGTTTCAAGTGGCAAGCGTTTGGAAAACATCTGAGTTCTCGTGTATTTCTAAAGGCACATTACCTGTCCTGCAAACATCCTGTGCGTAATTATATTACATTTCCCTGACAAAAAGGACTGAATTAATGGTAAATCACATTTAATTTCAACCTCTGTAAAAGAGTGTTGAAGCGCAGGGCCGTGGGTTATTAATTAAAACAATTACACTGTGTGAAGCATTGAGCAAACTGGCTCAAGGATATGTGCAAGTGCACCAGGTATGGTATATGTTTCAAAGATTTGCATCTCACTTCTGTCATATTGTAGCTTAATAGTTACAGACTAACAAACTGACATAATTTCCAAATGACATTAATATTAGCTAGCTTAGCTACATCTAATTGTACAGTATAATGGCCTTATTGTAAGTCGCTCTGGATAAGAGCATCTGCTAAATGCCGTAAGTGTAAATGTAAATGTACAGTGAGCGCTTTCCTAAAGTTAAACTTGAGGAATTCATCTTTTTCCCATTAATCTTTTTGTTCATTTGTCTTTTGCCCTTTCTATTTTTGCAACCAAATGTCAGTGTTTTCGTACCATTTTATTTTCCCGTCTTCCCAATTTAGAATTCCCAATGGCAACCGCAGGCCTGCAACATCCTCCATCATTCTGTGAGTGCAAGGACAAACATGCGTATCGTTTGATGCGCATGAAGTCAGGTGACTAATTATTTTTTCTCTCTCTGCAAGCCGCCACCCACGCCACCACATCGACTGTATGCGAGGCGGCTAGGAGTCGACGGCGAGTGACAAGGTGGGGATTAGCATGCCGACTGAAGATCTCCCACCTTGGGAGACACTGTGGCCAACTGCTCGTCATCCTGCAGGACTTCCAGCCATGGTCTCCATTGGCAAACTCTGAATTCAAAACACGGTAACCCTCTCAGCTGTGCAGAATTCGGTACTACCTTCAGCAAGGGTCATTCTGCCTGCAATGCCAGAGAAATGGGTTACTGAGCAAACCTTTCAAACTGTCCCTGGGGAATAATTTCACTGTGACCAGCCAACCCTGGCCCTTCCATGGCTCTTCTTCTAAGCTCTGTGGTAACTACCATCTGTTCCAGAGATGATAACCTAGAACTCATCAATCCAAATCAATACTTATTCCAAACTTGGGAACATGGGGGGGGGTATAGTATATACTATATACAGTATATATATATACATCACTATGGAGTGAGATATGATGATTGTAATACACATTTGGGTGCGCTAAACCTCTTACGCATGGTGCACTTATCATGATTTATCATCGTCTGATTTTCAAAACCCTAAAAGCTTTAACCTTCTCTTTGTTATCGTCGTTGCATACTTTGTACCCTTACACAGATAACTGATAGCGTATATTGTTCAGTGAAGCATGTGACTGTGAGTCATACTTCCTACCCCATCCATGTTTCTACCATGACCCCTCAGTCAGAGGATTAAATCTGAGGTGAGCTTCACTTTCTTGTATATGTATCCCTGCCTTCTCATTTAATAAAAAAAAAAAAAAAAAAACGTACTAACCTTTTCCTTCCCAGTGTTATAGCTTTAGTTTGCAGCTGCCTACAACGATGTCTATTGCTGTATTACTGCACTGACCTCGTGCGCAAACTATGATTGTTCCTACCATGTATTAATGCACATCTTGTAAGTCGCTCTGGATAAGAGTGTCTGCTAAATGTTTAAAATGTCAAATGTAAATGTACTTTCGACAACACCAAAAGGAAAGAAAGTTGTGCCCATCTCAGAGGGACACAGCTTCCAGAGGCGATGCCCAGTTTGAGGACTCAGTCATCTCGCTATTCTTCCTGTCAGGCCTGTGTGCCGATGCTTTCCATGGATGTCCACTGTTGGTGAACAGTGTGAATTTCCTCATTGGGTATTAATAAAGTGCATTGAAATGTCATTATATTTAATGGTATTTGTAACTACTGCAAAATTGGCTGATGGCCAACAATGAAACCCCAGCAAAGAATTCTGGGAAATCGTCATGGAGACTCATGTGCGCACAGTACACAGTACAATTTTCAGTGCTAATTCACCTAAGAGTTTTTGCGAGTCTGAAAGGGATAAAATGCACTCTATCAAGAGTAACAAAAACTGAACATTTTAGTGTAAAAGGCTTTCACATAAAGGCTGATGAGCAATTAACTAAATGGAGAGTGGAAAGAATTGAAGAATTTGGCTGAAAGAAATGGCCAGGGGGGGGCTAAATGCATCTCTACCGAGGCAACAGGGTTCTTATGCTGACACATTGAATGACAGCTGGCAATAAAGTTACTGTGGCTTGAAAGGATATATGATTCCCACAGCAGCGTCTTTCTGCAGTAGTCTCTAAACCACATTTGCTTGTCTCCCGACAAGGAAAGAACAAAAGCATTCCAGTGCTAATACAGTGAATTTCAATCAAATAAGAAAATAATAAAATAATCAAATTCCTTTGAAATGATTCCTTCTTTCATTGATTTGTAAAAAAACCTGTGGTCTTCTGAAGACTACTGTAGCCACCCTCCAGGCACCTGTAACCCTCTAATGCTGGGAGGCTAGCATTGGGGGTGGGCATCGGCATAAGGATAGCCACACTATATTGAATCAATATATATAATTTTTTTTTGGAGGCAGTTATCTTTTTGTGACCGGTTCCTGTGTACATTGGATTACAGTGTATGCTTGAGCCAAAACTTGCTCTATTGTATGAATGGGAATATTGTTATCAACAAGTCAAGTAAAGCAAGGTGCACCATTCTGCTGTCTGGTAAGCAAGAATTTGCAATCACTATGGTCGTAAAAGACTCAATTTGCTGAATAGACAGCTTAGGCTGAAATATTACCATATTTTAGTGTATTGAAACCACATGGGGGAAATACCAATTTTGAATTTGGCCTAGCTAGCTAGCTGGATTTATATTGTGTACAAAGTGTCTGTTGTGTTCATGAATAATTTTAGCTTTTTCCAAACTGAATAAATCTTTGCTTGCTCTGCTCCATGCCAGAAGAAGTGATCTTGAGGGAAAAAACAGGAGACTGTTTACATTTACTGTACAAACTGACCATTAAAAAATAGGTTGCAAAAAAAAAAAAATAGGCAAGTACTTACTTGGATCGCTGCTTGGAGATTCATATCACTATCCACACAGCACTTTATGTTGAAATATTTGACATCTGATCAAATCATGTGACCTATGCTATTTGTGATAACTGCATGTATATTTCTCAAGGAGAGAAATGTGAAAACACAGGTGATAATTATGCACATCCAAAGTACTATAGATACTGTAGGGGATACTGTCAAATAAAAGAAATACCCACACACTGTTGCTTTGTGCCACACATCAACCTTTTGGGGGAAGTGCTCAAATTGAAATCAGACACGCCCCCTGGACAGCCCCCCCCCACTGCATATGTTTTAGAAATCAATCACTGAGTGAGCATGACCCATGAAAGAAGGGAGCTGCTGCCCTTGGCTGCCCGCTGTAGCTCCCTCTCTTAGTTTTTCTTAATTCTTCTCTGCATTGCACTGCATCACTGATGCTGTTGGGATGAGATGTACAATGTGAGCAATTCCAAGTCAAGATTCTATTACATAATGCTGATTCACTGAACGTACTGTAGCCTAAAGTGAAACAGTGCACAAGTATTTTTAAATTAATATAATATAATAATATATGCCATTTAGTAGACAATTTTATCCAAAGCGACTTACAGTAGTGAATGCATACATTTTTCAGTATATGTGGTCCCAGTGGGAATTAGTTTTGGCAATTAAGTTACATACGATCACTACTCACCTCCATGGTTCACATGTAACTGGTCCTCACGTGCTACCCAGCTCGATTGTTCACAGTTAACTGGGTAGTGCGGTTTTCATCATACTTTCCACCAAATTGCCATAGAATAAAGCTGGAGCGGGGAGTACGGCGGTGAGAGCAGTCTAACACACCCGTATATTCGCTGGTCCGATACAGTGTGCGTTGCCTGTCAGGGACGCGGTTCGAAACCCGTCTCTACCAGACCGGGCCTGGGCATCAGCATTTGGCTGTCCACCCCAGGGGGAGGGGAAAAGGTGAGCCCGCTCGGGTCTGCCGTGAAGCACGTAAGGGAGTCTCCAGAACGTGGGTGGGCGAATTCCGTCAGACAAGTGGCAGACCCGTGTGGGGAGGGTAAAATTAAATAAACAGAGGGTGTAATTGGCTACCGAATTGGGAGAAAAACTGGAAAAAATCTGAAACAATTTTTTTTTTTTTTTAAGGATAAAGCTGGAGTGGAGGGAAATCAAAGTATATTTAAAAATATAGTAAGTAATGCAATTTATATATATATATATATATATATATATATATATATATATATATATATATATATACAGTACCAGTCAAAGGTTTGAGTACACCTTCCATCTGGACTATGGCTAAGCGGGCACTCCTTCATTCTTGAGCAAGATAACGACCCGAAACACACCTTGAAGTTGTACAAGGACTATCTGCTGAAGGAGGAACGTGAAGGACAACTCAAACTAATGACCTGGCCTGCCCAGTGTCCAGACCTCAATCCCATAGAACTTCTATGGGACGAACTGGACAGAAGAGTCAAAACAGAGCAACCCACAAGTGTCTCTGGGAATTGCTGCAGGAGAGCTGGGAAGACATGTCGGGTGATTTCCTGCTGAAACGTATTAATTGAATGGCCTGTGTTTGTGAGGCTGTTATCAAGCCAAAGGGTGGCTGTTTTGAGGTATCCAAGATTTAGAGACTATTTTCTATTTTCTTGAACATTGCTTTGATGTTCCTTATGTTTATTGTTACATGTGTTTTTTGTCATTTTCAAGTATTTACAGAAACATTTGAAAACCGGATGTGAGGCAACCCTACATCAGAGGATGGGACTTCAAGTGTGTGAAATATTATGGGAATTTCTCACTTTTGCTACATAGTATTCCTGTTTAAATTGTCATTGTTTGCTGAGGTGCCAACTTTTGTTGTGCCATATTACGTGAAATAAAAAGCTACCAGTTGCCACCTGCCTGGAGTGCTTAAGGCAACATGCAAATGACCAAGCTGGGATGTGGAGAAGGTGTTGGAGGCAGACCCAAAGACACCAAGTCCTGTTGGATGAGGCTGGAAACTGGAAAGCGTATTTTGCAAATATTTAAATATTTTTGAATTTCCATTTCTTTCCATTGTTAAAAAACAACATGCCGCCACTCCTCGTTTTACTGTCAAGGTTTTCATCCTTTCTTCCAAGAACTATTCTTGTTCATCTGACCAATTCATTCTTCAGATGTGTTCCTGTAATTACACTGTGTATGGTCTATCCAATTTTGAACATTAATTAAAAGTTTTAATTTTATTATGTGTATATTTGAATACTACTGAATATATTAGACGCTTATTTTTAATTGGAAGAACAGCACGCGTACTTTGCTCATGGACCTGGACTCCCATATTGTGTGATTAAATGTGGGTGTTTGACATAATTCCTTTTATCACATCCAACAGATGTGTTGTGCATTGTGCTCACAAGTGAAGAAGTGCCATTTAACTTGATTATGCAGAATGGCATTGTTTATACTGTTATGCTTCCAAACACATAAAAACTACCTCAAATTCTCATAAAGTGTGCAAGGAAGGTAAGAATGTTCAACTGCAAATTTGTTTACAAGTATGCGCTATCAAAGCAATACAAAATTATCATTTTATATAAGAAATGTTTGCAAAACAAGACTTATATGAGCATGTTTTGTATCAAAATGTCCCTAATTAAATCCAACAAAAGCTTATCATTATGAAACAGGCATGTGATAATTATAGTTACTTATTTCCATTAAAATGCTGAAATGGGAGGCAAACAAAAAAAAAGATGATTGAAGGCTTAAGCTTTGTGTGAAAATAGAAATGTAATTTGACTATAAAGCACACATTTGTCTTAAAATCCTCATTCTTACTGTTGTGAAGGATATATTAACAAAAGGTATTTAATAAAAAAAATACAGTTATGCATAAAAGACATACACACTGTAATTTGAATAACCTGTAGTTGCTTTTTGTTATTTTGTTGCTTGGGTTAAATAAAGATGATAATTTGAAACATTTCACTGTAGGTGCACTATACATCAAATTAACTTATAATTCAGTAATAGGTTAAAACAGAATTTAGGCTATTCTCTTTGGGGCAATCTTTAGAAAACATATAAATCACAATGTAAAATATGATGGGAATATTTTATATATATATATATATATATATATATATATATATATATATAATTTTTTTATATTTTAAGAATAAATCAAATACAAAATCTAACTTTAAATAACATGTAACTGGTTGTAGTTTCATTTAAAATTAATTAATGAGATCATGATCATTCCTTCTATGATTTCTGATACAAGAATTCACTTTATAACCAACCTCTCGATCAATTAAGGCTGTTGAAAACGTGTGTAAGTTCTACCATAATTTTTTCTTTAACCTTATTTTAACACAAATAAAGGTTTTGTAGGTTTGGCTCATTGTCCACAAATGGTTTACATTCAGTGACCAGGTGTCCACACTTTCAACAATTAGGCCCCTAATGATTTCACCTGCCAGTGTATAATTGAATCAATTAAAAAGGTAACCTCTTTCTAAAGGAGTCATGTGTCATACAGCACATTACAGAAATTGAGATCATTAGTTGATCTGACTGAGGTAAAGTCCTGGGATGTGAATATGGGACATTTATTTTAATTTTTGTCCATGGCATGCATAACTATTTCTTACATATTATGACCTTTAGAGAGTAAATCTGGCTTTAATTGAAATTGCAATGTCCAAATAAGGATAATTAACAGCTAGTTACAATTTGGCGGTTGCAGTTATGGCTGGAATGAAAACCAGAATGCACAGTGGATCCCAGAATACACAGTGGATCACAGAATACATAGTGGATCCCAGAATACACAGTCGATCCCAGAATACACAGTGGGTCCCAGGACCATGGTGTTCAAATATTTATTCCTGGCTTTGGCTTAATATGCTTTTGGGCCATTTTTCGCTCTTTCGTTTCCCAAATTTGATACAATTGACTGCCTTACTTCAACAGAGCATGGATATGTGAATATGTTTTCATATATACCTCATCTTGAATATATATGTCTTACATAAACAAGAGGTCTTATATCTGTCTCAAAATGTCAGCATTGGATAAAGTGATTTTTTTCTTTTTGAAAATGAATGTACATGACCATTATTATTTTTTATTACATATTTTAGCCTGTGAGGTAATGCATAGTACATTGTAATATCTTTTTTCAAATTAGTTTCCAAATTATGCATTTTTTTCATAATGTGTTTAAAGGATATGTAAACAGAAGATTTGGCATTTTTATCAAGCCCTAGAACTCAGTAATTTCCTTTGCAACAACGTGTCTCATAAACTATTCTGACAGACTAATAAACTATAAAAATCTATGCTAAAAAACTGTCTCTGAATGTTATAGCCATACAAAATGGAAAGTGCAAGAGAAAACATCCATCACTGGGATTATTATCACAGTTGCCATGGTAACCCGGTTGCAATGGCAATATTTCCTTGGCCCTGCTGTTTGTTATCATCCTTCTTGATTTTACATCATTGAAACTATAGTAATTGCACTCTGCACATGAAAAATGCATGCTGTCATGGTAACAAAGTAAAATATTCTTAATCATTTCACCTCTTCAATCTAAAATGTAATTGTTTGTCTGCAAAATAGGGTATGGAGGATGCTTGTATAAAATGTCCTTACGTATGCTGTGCAAAATACACACTCAACCAATGATCAATGTAAATGGAATATACAGCATATATATATATATATATATATATAGTTGTCATTTAAGCAGAAAAAACATTATACTCATCAGTGGAAAAGGTAACATTCCTTAAAAGGCGCTCACAAAAATTTTAATATGATTCAAATATGGCCTGAAATATGATTAAGATAGCATTTACTTTCACAATTTTTTTTTTTCAGATGAGCACACTGCCAGTGCCGAATGCCATTATTCTTAAAACAAGTGCGATTTGGCATGATAAAGGCAACAGCATTTGATCTGCCTTCTCTGCTACCGTGTGACACATGGACGAGTGCATTTTTATCTCCGTGCAAAAAAGATCCAGGTTTCCTGCATGGGAAAACATTGGCCCAATTCCCACATCAGGTTTTATTTTCAAATAGAAATCGCGAGGAAATTGGCCAAAGTCCACATTGGCTTGACATTTCTGCAGCGTTTCCTTACATTTCTCGGAGAAAACTGTGCATGCATCTGCTCTGCCGGAGCACAAACCGTCATCCGTAAAGGCTTGCCAGCTACTGTGCGCGTGCAGCTGTTTCGTGCGTGAACCAGTTGCTACTTGAGCTACGGTGTCCAGCTGAACTCTGGGTTATCATTATGTACTGGCCTATTATTGTTATGTTATTATGTACAGCTGGATTCTGGGTTTGTTTAATATAATACCAGCACTCATAACTGCTGTGCAGGTTGCATTTTATGTTGAAAATGTAAATATTTTTTGCTCTCGCATGACAATATAATATAATGATATGATATACTGAGCCACACAGAACCACCGTTCATGACAGTGCTCTTCTGTGACTGTCCTTGTATTTATGAAGTATATATTCCACCGACGGCATTTTATCATCTTTTTTGTATCTGGGACACACATAAACATATGTACCTGCAGGTAACTGCCAAAATAAAGGAAACACTTGAGTGAACGAGGGACACTGGCGGCTCTGTTATGGTGTGGGGTGCATTTTCCTGGCATGGTTTCGGTCCACTCAACCCCTTAGAGGGCGTGGTAAATGCCAGTAAAAACAAACCTATTCTGAGTTATCACCTTCATCCTATGGTGAAGCATTTCTATCCCTATGGGAGTGGTCTACTCCAGGAAGACAATGCCCCCATTCACTGGGCACGAGAGGTCACTGAATGGTTTTATGAGCATGAAAGTGATGTAAACCATATGCCATGGGCGCCTCAGTCACCAGATCTCAACCTATTTGAACAGTTATGGGAGATTCTGCACTACCATGCACAAAATAATGAAAATTCTCAAGGAAGAATGGTGTTGCATCCCCCCTATAGAGTTCCAGACCTGTGTAGAATCTATGCCAATGTGCATTCAAGCTGTTCTGGCAGCTCATGGTGGCCCACGCCCTATTTCATGTTGGTGTTTCCTTTATTTTGGCACTTACCCGTACATACACACATACACAGACATAATGATATCAAGGTGGTTGTGTTTTATGACAGTTTGGACCGGAGCTACATCTATATATTTTTAAAATGCATTTTTCATTAAACCCAAAAGGCTTTTCTAAAGTATTACTTTTAGCAAAGTACATTATCCATTGATAATGTAGTGAAAGCACTGATTATTCATTGCAAGAATCTGCTCCCCATTTGAATGTGCGGTTAGTTATTGTACCATTATTTCAAGCTTACCACCCCACCCCCCTCCAGTGAACAAGAAGAAAACCAGAAGACTCTGCTGCAGTGTAATTCCCAATATAGAAGCTGTATATATGTAATTGGTAGTCAGAGTTGTACAGTATACTGGATGTTGTGTGTTGTGATCAATGAGTAAGAAATGTAGAGGTGATGTTTTTCTGCAGGTTGCTGAAAGTCTGTCCCTCCACACGGAAGATAAATGATACAATAGACAAGATTCTGACATCGCCATGTACTCAAAGTAGTACACAGCTATTCTAATGGAAAAGTGTTCTAAGAGGCTAGCACCGTGGAATACAGTTTGGTTTTAAAACAAGTATGTCCTCAACCGCCACATATTTGGATTTATCTGCGTATTTTGATAGTTTACTTCATTTGTTGCTTAATAGATTTTGGCCCATGATCTGTGTATTCTGGAAATGTCTTAGGTCCCAGACTGGGAAACCAGATTGGGAAACACTGTCAAGCCACTTCCTAAAGTGTTGCAATCAAGAAGGGAAATAAAATGGCTGCTTGCATGTGAGGTTAACTCTCTAAAATCAGCTACCTCACACTAGCTATTCCATTGCAACTTTCCTCCAACCTGAACTCACCCAGCCACCTACACAATACCAGTAACCTTGGAACCTTGTTTGCAAATGTTTTATTATTCAGGATAGGCCATATATTAAAATATGTGTTCCTTTCTTTGACTTAATAATGCTTTTGTGGCCATTCAGCGCTCTTCCAACATTAACGTCTACATTAATCATCATCATCATAAATCCGAGTGTCAAACGTGGTGGATTTCCGTTGATCTATTAGACTGGTTGCAGAATATTTCAATGTACTGTGAGGCAAAACCATTGTGAATAGCCCTGATCAAGAGCTCGGGTTGAGCCAAGCCAACCTAGTTTCTGGATCCATCTGAAGTTAGGCACCAGGGAGTCACTGTGTAGAGACCGAGAGAGGTGAAGGGTCAGGAGTCAGCCATGAGAACAGTAACACAGACACGCACAACAGGGACAGCCTCACAGTAGCATGCGGAGGAGGAAATAATACAAATCTGTTAAAATAAGAGCGCTACAGTTCTCTGGCATGTAAGTGATTGAAAAATGTGTATTTTTGAGATAAAGCCAGCATATTGACCTGTGTTTAAAAAAAAAAAAAAAAAAAAACAGAGAGTGCTTCCTGCGTGCACTGGAACATTGGCCCCTGATGAATGTGTGACTTTTATTTTTGTGGAGGAAGTTATTGTTTCCATTTGAGGGTTCTTCTATTCCATCTATTTTTCACAGGGAGATTATATGAGGGCCACAAAGTTGTCAGCCAAAGAAATTGGATTATTCAGGGAACAGCTGCTCTTTTTCATTTACTTTGAGAGGTGTTCAATATTCTACTCAGGCAATGCAATTTTTCAAAAATGAAATGGGCGAAAATGAGATCCACCATTGCCTCTTCAGATACACTGCACCATACGCTGTGCCGAAGAGTGAGTGGCTTCGAGACGTTACTGGGAGACGTTGCGTACGTAGATTATGATAGTGGCGCTCTGTGTGTGATAACTCTTGCGCTGATCAGCTAATCAGCAAGGGTTTTTGAATCAATCTTCCCAGTGTAAAGCCTCTGTTTAACATCCCCCTAAATATACCTTTTCAAATAGAAGCAGTCCAGCACAGGCTGTTATAGTGAATTCCATTCACCTTGTCATAATATGCATAATTCAGAGGAGGTCTAACAAATGTTGCTTATGTTGGAATCTCTCAACAGCTATCATCTTTGTATCAACAGGAGCAGTTACCATGGAGACATCTTCCTGCCTTTTTCTCCCAGACAGAAAATAAGGCAGCGCTCGGGAAACCGTCATTAGCACAATACACAAGAGTGCTTTAGGGCAAGCATGCAACGCAAATGGAATGCTGAAAATTAACTGCTAATTTCTATTTAATATGTATTTATGTCTTTTTGCCCAAGATGTTCAGCAGAATGTTTACAAAAGGGAAAATACATCCCTAGGCTAAGACAATGTTTCAATGTTTTATCATTTGCTAGTGAAATATGTATCCTATCATCACTTGGTTACGGTTAAATGTGCATAATTCCTTAAATACAAGACAAAATGACAATTATAATTGTAATGGACAAAGGGTCTTAAGGAGATGCTGCCGAGCAAGCTGTGTGTTATGAAATCCTGTGTGTTTAATGAGAGTCCCTGTTCTGTGTCTGGACCAAGACCCAACATAAAACTTCATTTATGGCCTCTCCCTTTTGCCTAATTTGATTTTTTTAAATGCTGAAAATGTACCAGTTCCACTTTAATAATCAAATTAGATCTTGTTTAGTAAATTATGCATACACATACACCGCCCCCCCACACACACACACAAGCACATACAGTATAACTGATGTATAGGCTAAAACATGTAATAGGAAGAAGAATATACACATCTTAATGTCTTAAAAATAAGAAACACACCAAATCTTAATGACCTAGATACATATTGCAGTTTTTATATATTCTCTTGGAGCAGTGTTGTGGTTCTCTTTTCCTATAGAAGTTCACTATACAACATCAACTCCCAACCATAGCATGGTCAGTCTGAAAAGCATAAATAGACATTGCATTAACACTTATTTATGAAGCACTATATAATTTCAATATAATATATAACTATAACTTCAGTATAACAGCTTCAGTTTAAATTGTGACATAATATGATTTCTTTTTATTTAGTAAAGTCTGAGACTGTCAACAATAATACAGATATTAAAGCAGATATCACATCTCCATTTTGCAATTATGGATATTGTAGAGAAAATCAATAATAGTGCATATGAAATACCAAATGCCTTAACTAAAATATCTGCATTCATTTTGTAGATACCCCCAATGGAAATAACTGTGGAATCAAGTTTTTTTTTTTTTTGTCAGACGACTGATGATCCCATTTCTATAAATACTCTGTTTGTCAAGGTGAATAACATTGAATCTCTAGAAGAGCCAACATTTTGAATTGATTGCAGTTACATAAGACCATTATGAGGCCTTGTTTGTTCTGGCCAATGTAATTTGGAAACGGTCCAGTTTACATAAATCAATTTACCCTGCACATTCATAGAAAATACCGCTGGACTTTACATGTTTCATTCTGGCTTATGGGACAAAATGTAATAGTCACAGCTCGTGGTGGTGGGGGGGGGGGGGGGGGGAGTTGAGTGGGGCTGCAAGACGAAGCCAGAAAGTTCTGTCAACAATTTCTTCCTCTTGTCTCTTTCCGCTCTCCAAAAGCAGATCCACACTGCTGTTTGTGATTGGCAACCTTGTCCATTCTTATCAATTAAGCTTAGGTAAACATTGTGATTCCACTACCCCCATCAGACAGGTAATAGTTGTGTTGGGAAAACGTCACATCCATTTAGTCCTGCTTTGAAGGTTTTCACTATCTCTCTGACAATGGAAAGACTTCAGGCTAAGATTTCTCAGCGTGCATAATGGTTTTGTGTTGGTTGCTACAAACATAACATTTCCTCTTTGTCAATTACTGTTCTGGGGGGAAATTAACTGTAAGCATTTTTGTTCTGCATTAAATTAAAGTCAGATCAAATATTGATACATTTTTATAATGTGCTGACATATACATACACACAGATAACTGCCAAAATAAAGGAAACGCTTGAGTAAAATAAGGGTTCTGGCAACTGTTATGGTATGGGTTGCATTTTCCTAGCATGGTTTAGGTCCACTCTACCCCTTAGAGGGCAAGGTAAATTCTAATATATACAAAGCCATTCTGAGTGAAGCATTATGGTGAAGCATTTCTATCCTAATGGGAGTGGTCTTTTCCAGGATGACAATGCCCCATCCACAGGACATGAGTGGTCACCAATGTTTTTGATGAGCATAAAAACCATGTAAACCATATGCCATGGCTGTTTCTGAGACAGCGTTTTCCACCACCATCAAGAAAACACCAAAAGATGGAATTTCTCATGGAAGAATGGTGTTGCATCCCTCCAAGAGTTCCAGACACTTGTACAATCTATGCCAAGGTGCACTGAAGCTGTTCTGGTGGCTCGTGGTGGTGCAATGCCCTTTTAAGACATTTACTTTATTTTGGGAGTTACCTATGCACACATGCACACACATACATACGCACTGAAGCAGTTATAACTTCAGGCATTCTTTGTGTTATTGTGTTAAAATCAATGACTTTTTGGCATACTCTGTACAATTATGTGAATGTGTGCTGTTTGTTTATCCCTTCAAGGACCAGTGTTCATGACAAGTAAAAAATAGGTGTAATGAGAGTTAAACTGCAAGGCTCTCTGGAACCACAATCTGATGTATTCATCATTTTTGTCATTTCATAGTCTTTCCACTAATGTCATAAACTTATTCCCTACAAGAACAACAAACAAACAAAGATGTATTCTTGTATTGTAAAATGTATGCACTCAGAGCACACAAAAATGTACTTTGGTTATGAAGTCATTAATTACATTTGGGGTTAACTTTTACTTTAAAACTGAAAAATCTACGCTTGCTCATACCAGACCCCTCACTTTCCACAGTTCAAGTAAAGCCCTTTTATTATGGTGACTAAAAAAGGGTGGAGGGGGAATTTGATTTCTTTTGGACCTTACTCATCACCAAGACTGCGGTGGTCAGTGAAATGACCAAAGTAAACATTGTGCAAGAAGCAAAGATGCAATGCTTGCTTAAAGTTGTTATTCTTTTTCTTACCCAATTTGTATCCCACGTTTTTTTCTCTTTTCTCCCAGTGCAGAATGTCCAGTCGTATTTGCAGGCCTGTCACTATCACTGCAGTGTCCTCCTTTATTGCAGCAGAGCGCAGGTGAGTGCATGTGCTCTCTGAGGCGTGTTCTGATAGCCACTGTTTCTTCTTCACTCTGCAGTCCACCGGCTGAGCTGCGCAGTCATTGCATCAGGACCAGGGACAGGAGTCACCCTGCTGATCGAAACCCTCCCTCCCTGAGCCATGTTACAGCCAATTATGTGCACTGGTGCTGTTCGTTTCTGATACCACTACAACTACTAATATAAATACACTGGACACCCCACAGCCCCATAAGTAAGGACAGGTGCCATAGTAATTGAATTTGTCTTTATTATAATTATTATTATTATTAGTAGTAGTAGTAATAGTTGTAGCAGTAGCAGTAGTAGCAGTAGTAGTAGTAGTAGTAGTAGTACACGTAGTAGTATACTTCATCCTATAAAACACAGATTGGCTTTACTAAAAATATACTTTTTCACTTGGGGCCATAGGCCTGGGCTCCAAAGCTCAGGAACTCTTAACAGGAACTTTAGCACACACTAAAAAAGCCCTGGTGTTTCTTTCAGTCTTTGGCCCTTGATATCACACAAAATCCCATGCTAGAAGATGCTGAACTCTGAAGCTTTTTGTGATGACCACATGACTAAACTGGAGATGATTAGTCGGAGAACACAACAAATGATACAAACACTTCAAGAAGATTTAAGAGTTAATCTGTGCTAAACCAATTGAATGTATTGTACACTGTTGAAGCTATAAGTTGCTAATGTTTTGTTTGTGTTCCCTGGCTGGAGGGCTCTGCTACCCAGGTAGGTACTGTAGATTAGTGGCTTTCAAAGTTGCATTCAAGTGCTACTTATTACAATTTACCATAATTTGACCATAGCTTCAAGAATTGTATTATTTTTCTTTTTAAAAAAGCAGCATCAATTCCCTAACATGCCCAATCCTGCATACTGCCCTTGCATGGCAGGATAAGTAGCTAGCTAGATAGATAGCTGGATAAGGGCAAATGGTCTACTCCATATTAACTGGCTATGTGAATGTGGCTAAATGAATGGAGAGAAATGCACATTGCAGTCATATATATGCAATTTGTTATGTTAACAAAGTCAAGTTAAGCATAACTAGTTAGCAACTAGATCAACCATTGTCCCATTTGTTCCCATTCTCCTCGCACATTCCACCACATAAGGACACAACCCATAACATACTTTTTGTCTGTTCATAATTTATTTTAAAAGAGGCAGCTATATGGTTATATATCAGGGGTGGGCAAGAAGGGTCGTATCAGTTTTTGCATTTCATGTCAACCTCTACCCTTATTATACATATGTATTGATAAGCTTATGAGTGGCAGCCGAAGACTATTCTTGTGTCCCTATATGAAACGTTTTACTGTGGGCAAATCAATGAGTGAACCGACCTTGGTGTATACAGCCAATTACCTCATTTAGCCAAGGCAACTGGTGGAAGCAAAAGCCTGCAAACATAAACAGGATCAGAATTTCCCAGTCCTGCTAACGTATATATGGTGGTTAGCTAAAACCAGCTAAAAACAACGACTGTGAAACCGGTATTTGTGTATTGTGGGGTCGCAGCTGTTGCCAAGATGACTCACCAACATTCCAGTGAAACCGTCTACAGTGAACAACTCCAGTGAACAACTCCATCCCAAATAGAAAAAATTCAGAAAATGTTATTGAATGCTGGGCATCTCACAATACAACTGGCCGGGCTAGAACAATCATCTACTGTATCCCCCTGGCTTGAGAATGCATTGTGTTGCTTTCCAGTGAAGAGACTATTATATGCATTGAAAAATAAATTGGATGCATTTATAAGAGACTGAATCACTGTGTTCATTGTCTCAATATCATTACCAAGCCTATTGTGAGAGTTTATATGTCACCTTTGGTGCATCAGGCTGTTTCCATATCATGCATAGAAATCACTTAATGTAAATTAATCGATTTTTCCTCTGAGTTTGTCCTCTGTCCATCATTGTTTGCTCTCCGTAAAAACAACAATTGTGAAATGTGTCAAGCTTTTACTGGTTACAGTAGATTTGGTGAGCATAGACAATAAGCACTGATGGGGTGATGCTCTCTCAGGGGGTCATTGGGCTGCTATCACTGTTGCTAAATGCAATGGGACATGAGATACTGTCGGCCAGGTATGGGAGGCTCCGGTTTCATGAACCCTATAATGGGTGGAGGTACAATAACCTGTCAATCATTGACTTGTTTCAGCCGTTGAAAAGATTTTTCTCTCAACAGGAAAACACAATGTTTGCTTCAAATCAGTGAGTGACTCATATATTGCTCCACCCATTGTTGTTTTCATGAAACCTCATTCTCCCATCTCTACTGTAGGCCAGTAGCCAGGGCAGGGATGTGGGGCCACGCTCACCCCCTTGGGATTCACCCTGAAACCATCTACTCCAGCCCTGTACATAACTATCTTGCTTTTTACTGTATCTAGCTAGACACGCAAGCAGCCACCAATAGTTGGCTGTCAAGAACACCTAGCAAAGAAAAGCTAGCTAAGTTAGTGAACTGTTTATCAGTGAAGAACAGACACTTCCTTATTACCTGGTCATAATTACACCAACCTCAACAACTTTGTTGTATGGGTAACCTTATGTCCAAAGTGAGTATAACTTCAGATGTGTGATTGTTTTGCTTTGCATATACTTTTGGTGGTATGCACAACCGTAATGTACAATCTAACAGCATTATTAGCTAGCTAGCTATCTCACCATCACCTGGAAAAATGGTGACTGCACATCTCGATCTGGTCAAAATGGCAACAGCATTGTATTACATGCGCCACCCTTTGCCCCTTGTCCTCTCTTAGCTCAGTGGTGAGGCCACAAGTGGAGCTTAAGGCCCTGGATTAGCCTCTCTCTGGGCTCCAATAAGCCATGAAAGAGACAGTGGGGAAAGGTAGCTGGGCCCAATTTGAGTTACAACAGTGAAGAAAGGGGCTATACTTTAAAGAAAAGTACTCACAATGATGAGCACGTCCTGGTCCAAGTAAAAGCGCCAGCGTTCAGCTCTGTCCCCATCATGCACTGTCCCCAGCCTACAGCAACTGTCTGCAAAAACAAACACACACACACAATCCAGGGACAGCCCCACACTCCTGGCATCTGAGATAAGGGCATGTTCACTTGTGATATGCTACAGAAAACCTGCACATTTGTCTGTTTCCTTGTGATCCTTGTTTTGTTTTGTTTTTCACTCTTATTTTTTTTTTATCATGTTGCCAAAACATTGTCAACAGCAATACATGGTTGTGTACAGTGCTGTCTGTTTGCCAGTTCTTATTTGACAATTTCTTGGTATTGTGACTTCTGTCTTTTTGAAACTTTAATGTGTCTGTGGATCAAATCATGCGACACCTGGAAACAGGCATGTAAATATAGTCATTGATTGTCATTTGTATTTACACTACCGTTCAAAAGTTTGGGGTCACCTTCCATCTGGACTATGGATAAGCGGGCACTCCTTCATTCTTCAGCAAGATAACGACCCGAAACACACCTTGAAGTTGTGCAATAACTATCTGGTGAAGGAGGAATGTGAACAACAACTCAAACTAAAGACCTGGCCTGCCCAGTGTCCAGACCTCAGTCCCATAGAACTTGTATGGGACAAACTGGAAAGGAAGAGTCAAAGCAAAGCAGCCCACAAGTTTCTCTGGGAATTGCTGCAGGATAGCTGGGAAAACATGTCGGGTGATTTCCTGCTAAAACTTATTAACCGAATGGCCACTGTTTGTGAGGCTATTCTCACGGAAAAGGGTGACTATTTTGAGGAATCCAAGATTCAATTTTCAATATAATTTTCTTGAACATTTCTTTGATGTTCATTTTGTTCATTGTTACATGTGTTTTCTGTCATTTTAAAGTATTTACAGAAATGTATACGGTGTAAAGCATTGTCAATTATGAGATAAAAATAGTTTCCAGCAGGTAACCCCAAACTTTTGAACGGTAGTGTATTTGATTGAAAAAAATAGTTAAGGTGCCCTTCAATAAGCCGGCACATACTTCTGTCATGTTTCCTCTTCAATATGGAAACTTCTGGAAAATTCTGCATTCCACTACACTTGTATATTAAATGATATTTAAATGTATGAGTTATTACAAATCATGAAGGCTAAAACATTGATGTTTTGTCCAAGTGTCATGCTTATTCCATCATTTCCATATTGTTTATTTCTTTAGGAAAATGTCTATGTGTTCGAATGGCACAATATACTTTTCAAAACAAGGAAAATGCCTATTTAATATAATCAAGCTGTTGTCATTCACTTTCACTTAACTTTCCAGAACTTTATAACTTATTTAGAAACCAATTTATTTTCCTGACATTGTGTTTATTTCAGCATGTCATTGTTCATCAGTTCACAGCGAAGGGAATAACATTGAAACAAATGAAAAGACTTCTTTAGCCTTCCCCCTTAATTTTCTTGCTTTGTTTTCTTACAGAAAATTAAGATAAAATGCCCGCTCTCTCTTTTGTCATAATGAATCTGAATTAAGGACAGGTTTTCGTCTGAAAAATGCAAGAATGTAAAGATCATAGTAAAATTGTCAAGAATTGCTCTGCATTAACACAAAGTGAATGCAAATGTCTTACAAGTAAAAGATTTCTCGTGCAATCAATAACACGTGAACAAAATGGTTCAGAAATAACTCCTTTCATATAACTCAAAACAATCTAAAATGGCTGTCTTCCAGTTTTCCTTCAAATGCTGACCACAGAATTGGATTTGAGATATTCACAAATGGCTGGTTCATTACTTCTGGAAGGTTTATTCTGGAAATGTTTAATGCCTCCTATTTGTTTTCTTTCTAATGGGTATGGTGTGTATAACCATGAAATGGCTTTTCAGTGCCTAGCATTTTTGTAAACATTGAGTTGTCCAAAGTTTCTTTAAAGGTTACGAGTTCTACCTTTCATTAGACTGAATATCTTATGAAAGTGCAAGTACTGCACTTTTACAGACAAGGAATAAACCCCACTGCAGGAACCTTGAAAAAAATATATTTAAATTATATTACATGAAATCTCATAATCTTATATATTGAGCAGCACCTGAATCTATTTAACCAGTTGTTTGACAACTACAGAACTTTGGGTTTACATCAGAAGGACCCATGGTACAGACCCACTCCGGAGAAACAAACAGCGCTGGCCTGTTCGGGCCCTCTTCATCTATAATATGCTTGGACCAGGATATTGACAACGCCTAGCATTCTAATAAAATTCCTACTTACTATATTCCAATTAAAACAATGCACTGGAAGCGCATGTCTGAAAGACTGTGTGCCAAGAGTCACCCTTATCCGTTTTTTATTGTCACTGTGAAGATTCACTCGAGCAGGATGTTTTTCACCAGCATTTCAGCAGTTGAGATTGTAGAATCAGTATTTGAAACGGGAAGCCGCGGTCATGTGATGAGTCTAGTTATTTTTTCCAGGCTATGGCATTTCAGATTTTCACACCGTCTGATAAATCTGCCTTTCTTTGCCAGTTTCATGTTCCAGTGGCTTCTCAGCTTATTCAGAAATCATTTGTGGAAAATGGAAAAAAAAGATAAAAGTCCATCTCTATTACCATCCTGCACTTTTCAAAGGACCCCAAGCACAGTAGATAAAGTCACACCCCATAAACCTGAAAACTAATCTTTCAGTGGGAATCTTCATACCACCAATTGGTATGCAATTATTCTGTTTTTTACTTTGTTGCTGACCTGCCTATATTATACAAATCACATTTATAAATCACTGTTTTACTTTTCTATTCCATTTTAAAATTCCGCCATCTCGCTCACCATGACCATATTGTCATCAGCCTGTCACTAAGATGATATGTTCAAAGTCAACAAGTCTGTCATTAGTACTGGTTACCTGGCTGCATCTGAACACACTGCATGCAATAAGTCTCATAGGTTTTCCATTGTCAATGTTCCAACTCAAATTTGCATTACGTGTGGGTGGATAGGGCTGTGACGGTATGAAATTTTCACGGTATGATAATCGTACTACTCAATATCACAGTTTTCGGTATATCACGGTATCAGTTTTTAAGCTAAAAAAATCACACAAAGTTTACAACTCAATCTGTCTCTTATATGGCGTTTTGCAGATTTATATACCATTTTAATTGAAAAATAAAACAAAAAATACAAAGAATGTAGTTCACTCCTTGTAATTGTATGTTTAAATCAATTTAAATCATTCACATTGCGAATTAAGCAACAGTTTGCTTCATTGCGTTATCAGCTTATCGGATATAGTACTATTTTTAGCCACCCACTTTTTGGCATAACATGAAGGATGGTGCTCATGCAGGTGGAATGCAAGGTTTGATGTGTTCCCTCCTCTGACCATTACATGTTTCCCACATTCTCTGCAGATGGGAGATTTGTTCTCAACAACAACACCATCTTTTTTTCTGAATCCAAAGTGAGTCCACACCAATGAACGAGTTCGCTTTTTGAGGGGATGTCATTTGTCATTACAGACATCCTCAGCATTGGAATCAGCGTCGGACATCGCAAGTTTTATAAGGGACTGCAAATGGAGATTTATGCCGTGTAGCTAGCTAGCTATCTACCATGGTTGGGAAATGCAAAGGAGCTGTCTGCACACGTTGTAATCAAAACAAAATGCAAGAACAGCCAAAGAGGTGGTGGGACACCCCAGGTCCAGTATTATATTATTTAATATGGGTTATTTAGACATTTTAGCAGGGTAACGGTTGCATTTTTTTCCCCCCGCATTGAAATAGCTTTTGTCACGTGCTTTACTATCATGATATTACGTTAAGTTTATAATGGTACTATTTCATATTTTAATATCATGGTATAACGTCATACCGATATACATCTCACACCCCTACGTGTGGGTACCACAAACTGTATGAGGCTCTGTGTGTACACACATCTGTTATCAATCACAATGCATCTAATGGCAGACGTGTGTTCTAGGGGGCTAAAACACCTTCAACAACACCTTTAGCTACCCAGCAACCTCAAAGACATGTGTACATTGACCAGAAACGCTCAATTCACTTTTTTTATGTAGTTAGTGCATAGTGACAAAGCACAAACTTCCGAGAGGCCAGAGGATGAGGGGAGTTCAATCCATACAGATAGTTGGTCAAGGGCATTTGTGCTCTAATGATGGCGAGCTTCAATAAAACCACTGCCCCCGCATAACTACTTTCACCTGAAGGTGTTCAGTGTGGCACTTTGTGGAAGTAACTTCTTGTTTGTGCCCACTGTTTCTTTAACGAACACATCATGGCTTACTTGATTTTACATTATATAAGGGGAATAAAGTCCATCAGTGAAGTCCATGTGTCAATCCTCTGGATCAACCACTTATTTATTGTATCTGGCATCATAAACAAATGCTACAGTCACACAATGACATTGTTACAGTCAGAAACAAATGCTGCAGTCATATTTTGTGCAAAGGAACAAAGGTGGACTTTAAAAGTAATGAGTACATTGTTTTACACCGCAGTGAATGACATGATTTAGCTACATGTGAGGGAAATAAAGCGATATAAAAGTTAATCCATTGTCATGGACACATACACACACACACACACACACACACACACACACACACACACACACACAAACACACACATACGATGCATACAGGTAACTTCCAATTTTAAGGATACACTAACATAATGTGTCTTAATAGGGCATTCTGGCACCACAAGCCGCCAGAACAGCCTCAATGTGCCTTGGCATAGGTTCTACAAGTGTCTGCAACATTATTGGAGGGACGCAACACCATTCCTCCACGAGAAATTCGATCACTTGGTATTTTGTTTATGGTAGTGGAAAACTCTGTCTCAGGCTCTGCTCCAGAATCTCCCATAAGTGCTCAATTGGGTTGAGATCTGGGTTGAGATCTGGTGTCTGCCAGCCATGGCATATGGTTTACATCATTTTCATGCCCATCAAACCTTTCAGTGACCACTCGTGCCCTGTGCATGGGGGCATTGCCATCCTGGAAGAGACCACTCCCATCGGGATAGAAATGCTTCACTGTGGGCTGAATGTGATGTTAAATTCATTAAAGGATGAAGATGAACACTCAGAATGGCTTTGAATTTATTGCCATTTACATTGCCTGCTATGGACCTAGTGGACCTAAACCATACCAGGAAAATGCACCCCACACCATAACAGAGCTGACAGTATCCCTCATTTCCTCAAGTGTTTCCTTTATTTTGTCAGTTACCTATATACATATACAGTTCCCTTTTAAAGTCTACACCCCAAAACATATTAAATCAGACTCTTTCCACCTTTATTTCTACAGAAACTAGAATAATTTGGATTGATCAGTCTACACCCCGCTGAACTAGTACTTGGTAGAAGCACCATTTGCTTGAATTACAGTCATGAGTCTGTTTGGATATGTCTCTCCCACTTTGTACATGTAGAGTGGGCAGCATTTATTAAAACTTCATGGCAGAACTGTTCAAGCTCAGTCAGATTGTGTGGGGACTCAGATTGCACTCCTTTCCACAGGTTTTCAATAGGATTTTAGTGGTTTTTTAGCCACTCCACTGTTGTTTTAGCTGTGTGCTTTGGGTTGTTGTCATGCTGAAAGGTGAACCTTCCCAAATGCAACTTTCCTGCAGAGGGCAGCAGGTTTTCCTCAAGAATCTTTCTGTATTTTTGCTCAATCCATTTTCCCTTCTATCCTGACAAGTGCCCCAGTCCCTGCTGATGAGAAACGTCCCCATAACAGAATGCTGTACCATGCTTTCTGGTAGGGATGGTGTTCTTTGAGATAATGTGCTGTATTGGGTTTTCGCCAAACATAAAGTTTTGCATTTAGGTCAAAAATGTCTATCTTGGTTTCATCTGACCACAACACTTCTTGCCACATGGCTTCAGAGTGTTTTTTGCATACCTCAAACAGGACTGTTTGTGGACTTTTTAAGGTTTTGAGTAGTGGCTTCCTTTTTGCCACCCTACCATACAGACCAGAATTGTGGAGAGCTTTCTGTATTGTTAGCACATTGACCACTCTTTGCCATAAAGTCCTGTAGCTCCTTCATAGTTGTCATTGGCCTCTTGGTAGGCTCTCTGATCAGTCTTCTTGCTTGCATGGGCAACCTGATCTAGGCAAGGTCCTGGTGATGCCATGCACCTTCCACCTGCTCCAAGGGATATTTAAGCCCTTTGAAATCTTTCAATACCCATTTAATGATATGTGACTTTCCACAACTTTATCCCAGAGTTATTTTGAAAGCTCCTTCTTACTCATGATGGATTCTTTACTCTGAAATATACTAACCAAGTGGAATCCTCTAGGAACAGCTGATTTTATTCTGAAGTAATCAGAATCACTACAATTGAACACAGGTGGAGGCCAATTAGCTTGGTGTGTGATCTGGAGGGTGATTGGTTATGCCTGAGCTAGTTTACAATTGGTATGATAAGCGGGGTGTAGACTTATCAATCCAAGATATTGAAGTTTTTTTATTTTAATTAATGTTCAGAAATTGTTTTTTTTTTAAATTCACTTGGAAGTTTTAGGGTAAAATGTGTAAATAAAGGTGGAAAAAGTATGATTTGATATGTTTTAATTGCAGGCTGTAAAGCAACAAAAGGTGATATTTTTGGGGTGTAGACTTTAAAGGGGCACTGTATTTATTTATATATATATATATATACAGCTACAAAGACCTGCATCAGCAGCTATACTCTGTATGTGAATAAACCATATTTCCTGTTGTTTCTCAAAAGAAATCACTGGTGACATACTAACCTTTGTTCGAGTTCTTCGGGTGCCATCAATTATACTGTGGCAATGAGCTGGAGCTGCTAGTCAGAATACAAGAAATAATGGTGACTACATGCAAAGAAATGTTGTTTTATTAATGTGATACTGTCAATGTGATGAAAAATTCCCTCTTTTCTGTGAAATAAAGGAATACTGAAAAATAATTTGCATTGATAAATTATTGAGTACGTTCGAAATAAGGATGCTTTTTCCTCATACGGTCTCCTCTTTTACAGAAGATATTAAATTGAATGTTTTTTAATGCACGCTGTATTTTATTCAGCTGAAATTCCTGATATAACCTAAAAATGAAAGCATGCATGGATCCCTTTATGATCTGGTTAATGAAATTGGTATTTTAAAAAGGATATTAATTTTGTCAGCAGTTTTTGCTAATCTAATTCTCGGTTTTAATGACATATTCCAATTCAGACGTTGTGTTTGGCACAGTTACTCTAAGAAGGTTTATACAAAGAATGCTGTATAAAATAAACAATACAGGTAACAAACTATATTGTACGCTCAGAAACATAAATGGGAAAATTATATTATTTTAAATACAATTGCTCTGAGAAGGGATTTTGTTTAAAAAGTAATCGTTTTTGCCGAAAAGATATGTGTCACAATTATTCACACCCCTGTTTTCAGTACTTTGTGCACCCTCCCCTCCAAGGATAACACTACTGAGTCGTTCTCTGTAGCGTTTTATGAGATACTGCAGCTTCCTGGCAGAGTGAACCAGGTTTTTGGCCAAAATGTCTTGGTACTTGCCGGAGTTCATGATTCCATTGACCTTAACATGAGCCCCAGGACCAGTAGATGCAAAACAATCACATAACCACAAGAACCACCACCATATTTCACCATAGGTATGACATTCATTTCAACATAAGCATCCTTCTCCCAATGCCAAACCCACCACTGGTGTGCATGGCCAAAAATCTCAATTTTGGTCACATCTGACCTAAACACCCAGCTCCAATCGGAGTTCCAATGCCGTTTAGCAAACTCCAGATGCTTATTTTTGTTAATCGCCCTCAAAAGAGGCATTTTACCAGAAACCCTTCCAAAAAGTCTGTTGGCATGGAGGTGGCATCTCAAGACAGATTTGGAGACAAGATGTGCTCTCTACCAGGCAGGTCTACCACTGTTCCAGTGGTTTTAAACTTAATTATTGACCTAATAGTGGAAAGTGGTATCTTTATGTTTTTATGTATTTGTTTGTGACCATTCCTGACTTCCCCATGGTAATGGATGATGGACAAATGGATTGTACATGTGTTCTACCACATTTTTTATATATGAAACAAGAAGCTATAGGAGGCCACAATGCAAAGGGTGTGAATAATATTTGGGGGTACTGGAAGTGATTGTTCACCTGCTTAATAAATAGATTAAAAATAGGGATCTGATATGTTAATGTCTGTTGTCTGTTAAAATGTTCAAAAGGAAACGTTGTTAATAAATCTAATGATAATAAATCTATGATACAGTGCATTATTCTATGAGCGAGCTCAACGGTAACTGTTGACTGTGCACACAGAATGCTCATTCTACAGTAAAACAAAATATTTAAATGAGGCAGCTCAAGGAGAAGGTGGGAATGCCATTATTGGTATTGGTTGTTATAAAAGTTTTTTTTTTAAACAGACATTGCTCATTGCTATACTGAGTGCACTTATTTTCTTGAGAATAGATACGTGTACACATTTCTGGGGGGAATGACAACCTATTTGACCAAATGCAGAAGTAGCTAATTCTAGGGGTTCTGAAAGGTTCTGAAAAGGCCCTTTGCATATGCTGACAGAATAACTTCTGCCTGTAGAACCATTTTTTTAATCAAATGGATCTTTAAGATTCAAGGAGGATTAATTTGTTGCTGGAAAGGTTCTAAGTAGACAGGAGGAACTGGCGTGCAGTGGATATTTATTTGCATAACCATCTACAGAGGGTTCCACACGTTACTTTCCCGATGGTCTGTATTGCACCCAAAATGGTTACACCCAAAGAACAAATAAAGAACCCCTTTTTAGTACCTTTTTTATTTGTATATAGTTCAGTAGATGTTTACCCACATTCCAGTTGCAAGCTTTTTGTTCTCTGTGGTTTCAATAAGATGTCAGACTTCTGCTGATGCCCGTGCAGATCAGTCCATTGTTGACAGTTTGCAGGAATACTAATTGACAGTTTTCTCAAATATTTGTCTCTGACTGGGAAGAAATGAGGGCAGGCAGCCACTGTTGCTGAAGCAAATATTGTCAAGAGTTGCCAGAGATACAGAACAGGACTAATATGAAATGACAACAGCGTGCTTTTAAAGGGAAAATAACTTTAACAAACACTCATTTTTCCGTGTTTTATAGGCTCCCGGTTAACATTCCAAAGGGGAAGTGCTTTAGTGGGGTTCTGGTGTGTAAACAGTTCTGTTTCTGTGAAACTTTAAAAACGGACGGAATCATCTGAATCTACAGGGAGCTGATTTCTAACCAACTGTGAAGAGTTTAGCCTATAGCAATACCTTAAAAATATCACCAAGAAAGAAGGCAGAACTTTTCTTTTCAGAGTCTGCTGTGCAAGAACAAACTAAATAAAGCAACTTCCCCCCCTCTGTATTGTTATGGCTTAACATGTCTTGTTGCAGCAGTTACATAAAATCTAACAATGAAACATTTTTTCCTCTGCAAACGGCTGTACAATGGGACCTCTGAGCAGTTTGCTCCTATATGGATTAGCAGCACTGTAAGCTGTATGTAATCCTTAAAATATGTTTTTTTCTCTCACTTTGTTAGGACCTTCACTCATACAGGGAATCGAAACAAACTGCGATCATTTATTAGGAAATGAAATGATCTTGTACTGGATTTTTTTCCATTTCAAATGATTGTCAAATTGTCCTCAGCTTCGTCACTGCCAGCGTCGATGGTCCTGGACCTGCACAATATAATGTACAGCATGCCTTAACAAATGGCCTATGAAAAATAACTGCACTCATAAATTAAATCAGACATATCCCTGGGGGGAAATATCATCAAACAGCTCTGCTGTATTGTCTCCAGCACTGGGCAAGGAATTTGGGCAAATATTAAAACAGGTTTTTTGATATGTTCGTGACATTTGATAGGTTAATGTTCATTTCAATGACCATTGATCTGTAGGGTTTTTTTCTTTAATGCAACACAGGTATACATGTGCTGCTGAATGTTACGGACACAGCACCATAATGGTTATATTGTATGTCCCCTTAAAATGTAATTGTGCTGGCGGAGTGTGCAAGCGTAGACTGTGTAATATAAGCGATGGTGGATGCAACAACATGTTCAAGTGGCCAGTTTATTAGCAAAGGCTAATTACATTTCCTGCTTTAAAATACTGGTTGAATTAAAAGCTTAAAATATTATCAAAGCGGTGTTTTCAAAGGATAGGAGGAGAAAATGACAGCAGGCGTTGAACAATAATTCAAAGCGTATCAGTTCCTGTCAGCAGTCATAAAACATGATGGCAACACTTACATTATTGGTAAGGGCTTCTTTGAAAAGATTCAATAATACATTGACAGTCGCCGTCTATTTTGATCCATCAGCACAAGATTAATCCTATCCATGTCCGTTATGTTTTCACATCCATCCTCTCATTTGTGGGACAAAAAGGACCAGGAGGGCACACGACTGTACACCGAAAATCTTCCAGGAGGGGGGCTTACTTGTAATTGTTTTGCCACAGTATCCTGTATTAAGAATATTATGGAATAAGAATTATTTAGAATAATGTTAAAAATGCAGAACATTCCTCATTGGTTGATGCTTAATAATCAATAAATAAGAATAAAACTCTGGAATATGGAATATTTGAGTGTAAGCCTTCTTTCCTTTATCCGTCCTAATTTTCAGAGTCAAGCTAGCAATTATGAGGCTGTGGGGTCTGGCCTGCACTTGTGGCAAGTGCCTTTACTGACCGCACCACACAGGAGCCCTAAACCAAGGCTGCATTTCATGCAGGATTAACGTGAATGCATGTTCACGCATACATGTAAAAACAATATACTTTTTACTAAAAACAAATCAAAATGCACTTCATAAAAATTGAGCTTCTAAATGCTTTAATGACATTATTTTTTCCCCCCTCAATGTCGGTTGTGAATTTAGGCTTTTAAATGTAGACGGATTTTATGGGTAAAATGAGATTCAAATCCTGAGGGATCATAAATGAGATTGCTTGCTGCCAAAAAAATCCAGTTTGGGCTCTTCTAAAAATCTGTATTTAAACTCCATTGGGCCCAACACAAAGACGTCTAAAAGCTGGCCAATTTTCTTCACTGTGTCCTGCAATTACTTTAGATGAATAGATGACTTCATCATCATCTTCTCCTTTCTGTAATTCTAGGAAAATTGCCAAGGACACAGATTCCCAATCATTCAAAGACCTCATTCAGCCCTGTTTACACTAAAATTAACAGGGAAAATATTCACCCGAAACACAGCCATCTTTCTTTGCATTTTTCCTACAGTAATTAATAGGAAATTGCATCTATCCATCATTGAACTATAACTGATATCCGTATAAGCAAGGGAAATTAAAGAAAGAAAAATATCCAGGTCAAATGAATTTGACTCCAAATCACTGAATGGGAACATTTACATTGAGTTGAATTTGCACATGCAAGTCAGTAATCTTATTACAGAATAACAGAAAGCAGAAATATATGAAGCTGTAGATTGAGGAGAAGAACAATACTATAAAACAAGACCTTTTACACCAGTTGATTGCTGAGTGGCCATTCTGGTTCATAAGAGTTTATCCCTTCTTTTCTCAAAAGACAAAACAAGTATAACTATTAGCAGTGTTTACAGGTTTTTTATATAACAATACATTTTTACCAATCCATTTCTGAGATTAATCTCACTGAATACAGAATAACATTAGAAAATATTAGATGTGGCTCTTTATATTTCACGTACATTAAATTAATTGCACTCATTCCATGTTTGTTCCATGTTGATTCAATAAATCATCTTTCCGATTTCAGTGATTGATTAATGGCATTGACTGCAGTATTCCACAATCCTATTACCCCTAAAACACTGTTACCAAAAAAATGTTCAGTTGAAAATCAATAAAGGCTTTTAGAGTGAGAACATTAGGAACCTCATAATAATCACAAGGTAATTATTTTGTTTTGTGGAGCACGGAAAATGATTATTCTGAAACCATGACTTTTACAGTTCTCTGAGGATCCAAATGTAGTTCAGTGCACAATGTCATGCAATTCTGATATGGACACAAAACATGCTATTCCTGCATTAGGTGAAAAAAGAAGCCTGAGTATTACTCTGGTTCCACATTGTTAAAAGCTGTCTCTGTGTTGTCTTAGTATTATACATGTGGTGTGGCATAGTTTTACATGTTACAGGCCCCAGAATGCAAGTGCACCACTCAGAATGGTATAGTTCCTCTGTGATGTGACTTTACTGTCTGAATAAGGCAATACGTGCTCACTGTCGACCTGGGTTCATCTCTCTGAGTCACTATGGCCAGACGCCATTGCTGACACGAAGGGCATGGGACCAGGTGGGCAATATGGCTGACCGTTGAACTTCAAAGTGACAGATTTGTGTCAAAGCCGAAAGCTTTACAGTCTAATTTTAGTTAGTTTGATATATACTCTTAGAGGGGGGCCAGTATGTGATTATTATAGAAAGTCTTTGAAACCAACCTGGTCCCATATGCCCTTTGTGTCAATAGGTTGTGGTCTTACCATAATGACACTATAGGGCGTAAGACCACTACAGGCAGGTAATTTATTCTGTATGAAATTAGAAATGTAATTAAATACGAGGGGAACCCTGGAATTTTATTTTTTATATGTTTAAAGTGTGCATGTGTACATTTTTGCTTAGTACCTTAGCTGGTGCTTGAGGACCTTAAATGGATGAAAAATTACATCCCTTGTGTGCCATAATAGATTAAGAAATGGACCTTGTATAAGCATTACAATTTATTAGTATAGTGGTACACAATTATAAGAAATATGTGCCATTGGGTGGCACACATGGACTTTTATAACGAGTGTCAAATGACAAAACTGCACATTTCTTGTTTGCCCTAACAGCCTGGAAATATCCCTAATAAACCAATTATTTTATGTATTTGCCATTATAGAACCACAGTGACAAGGACACCTTTATACTGGGAACTTAAAAAATAACCTGGATCGCTAAATTGGATAAAAATGACTTTATTTGTGATTGTATGACTTACTATCTATGTAAATATGGAGTGCAGGTTATATAATTTTCCTCAATGTCAAATATGTTACATGTGTTCCATAATACAGAATGCATTGCTGGTTCAATATTCATTCCCTCAACCTCCAATCTTCCATTTTCTATTTTTTATGGGTGAACAAGAGAGAGCATATTAACGCCTTTATAAATTCTTGTCTGAACCATCTAAGGGACCATAAACTTTCACCACACATTCAGCCTGACAACAAGGTATGACCTGCCCCACTGCACTCTACACCACTGCAAAATTGCAAAATTGATTTAGAAAATCTTTTGATCTGTGCTAGTGCTTGCACTAGCATTCGCCAATTGCATTTGTGTCCTTAAAATAGGGCCCTCAATATTTATGGTGTTTGAAATATTGGGGGGAAAAAAATAATAACAACAGTGGTCTGTTTATATTTTTTTGTACTTTTTGCTCGCAAGACAAAGATGTGAAGAAGCACAACATGCTGTGTGATTTATGATATTTTGCCCACTTGTCATTGATCATAAAAGTAAAAACACAGAATTAGTCATAACAAAGTGTCCTAAGAAAAACAATTAGCATCACCACAACATTACGGCTCATTAATAAGATTGTGGGGCAGTAGAACAGTGTGTGTATCGTTACCAAACATTTATATTAATTTAATATAACATATGATATTAACATATTTCATTTGTTACTGCCATGGCTTCATCACTGTGTGAATTATAGTGTCCATAAATACACCCAGAAGGGCCCCAGTATTGTAGAATGAATTGCTATCAAAATGTTAAGATCTTTCGATTAACAGAAATTTAGTCAGTGTTAATTTAAAACCCTGCCAGAAATGGTAGAACTATAAATGTCCTGCGCGCTTATGTCCTCATAAAAAATGAACGGAAAAAAAAGAAATCCCAGTGATTTTATAATGTCACCAGATTTCTGCTTAGTTCATGTAACATATTCGGTCTTGTTCTATCATTTAATTCATTAGTGGGGCTTCAAGGATCTAAAATAAGTATTTTTTCATCATAAACGTACTGAAGTGCACAACAAGAACAACGAAACAGCATTATTATTCACCTAAAATTCTATATCTGTTACAACATTGGGTTAGAAGGATGGCATCCTGTTCCAGTACGTTATAGCACACTAATATATTTCATGTAACAAATTGTTTGTGTTGTACTCGTGGAACGGTACTCGTGATGAGACACCTATGATAATGGCTCTATCCGTGCATATCATTCGTTACATTATCATAATTACCTTGAGGCCTACCTTGCCATTTAACATGTATTACATGTCATGCTTTTTCTCTTCCCCCTGTTCACAAAATGGTTATGGCTCTGCCTGGGGGGGTGAACTGTTACGATGACAGACATTCACCGCATACCTGTAACTGAAATGCAAAAAATCAAGATGAAGCCTCTGTTTAGAATGCAATTTCACACGAATGTTCATAAGTAGCAATAACAAGCCTAGCCCTGGATATGGCTTGAGAAACTAGCTGTTTGATTGCAAAGCACTTTACATTTTTTTCCTAGAGGTGAGACCGTTGTTATCATAAGCATACAGTGCATCTTGCCCCGGAGGATTAAATCTTTTTGACAGCTTTCAAATTCGCAAACAGCCCGTCTTGTCATCTGGATGCCAAAGGGAAGGGCTGTGTTCTTGTCTCTCTGCAAATATATGAAGCAATCTATTTCACATACCCAGCTGAATTTCGCACAGTAACAACTTAAGCCCTTGTTTGAAATATGGAGTAAAGACCATTTTCTTCTTTGGTTATACCGAAGGAAAGGTAAACAAAGCTCGGATGTTTCAGAGTCCCTTTATGAAATCAAACCGGCTTCAAGAGTGATTATAATGAACATATTTTTGAAAATATGAGCCTGCTGATTAGCCCTGTTGCTATGCCAACCTGTTCTCATCCTTGATGCGCATGTTATTGTATACGCAAAATAGTACACCCAGATTTCATAAAGGGTGTGGAGGTATGACCGCCTCGGAAACCTGCGTGGACATGAAATTGTACAAAATTCTGGTATTCATCCAGCGTAATTATTTTGAGCCTCCAATGAGCCTCCTATTTTGCACTAACAGCCTTCACTCGACTAGCCTACAGCTAACAACAAACATTTAAGCCCAAACAGCTCTTCCTCCAATTAGGAGGCCAGCCCCCACACCCCCCACCCCACCCCCTCCCACAGCACCTCATTACACCCTGTAACGCATCATAAACTTTTTTTCTCCTAATCTCTACAGAAGCTTGATGTTTTTGACATACCAGAAGTGGAAAAGTAAGTATATTGAAGACCATTATTATAACATGTTTTATTGGATGTTTTGAAGCGTTTAAAAGCGCTATCCTTTAAGCTGAAAAGGCATCTGATTTCTGGATAGAAAGACATATGAGATGCGGTGACTGTAGAAAGTAGGAAGGCTGTAAATGCAAAATTGCAGCGGGTTTGTTGGATATGACTTTAAGTATTATGATGATCATACTTCTTTGGCTGGTACTGGATGAACCACTAGGGGGCTGGTAGGGGGCAGGTTGTTAAATACTAAGTACAACAACATAAGAGGATGAATAAAAATAGCCTCTGTATGCAATGTTTAGTCAAGGCTCATTGGAGGAGTTAGGGTCTGCATGGGTTTCCGAGGCGATCACGCGCACACCCCTTTACAAAATCTGAGTGTACTAATTTGCGTATGACAATATACACATCAGTGATGAGAACAGTTTGTGCCATGCTCCTAAATTCAGATACTTTATGCAGTAACATCAAGTCAATAAAAAGAAATTGGACATTTCATCTGCACTTTTAAGGACTGAGCTCTTGGCATAGCAGTAATTGTGATATTGCCAGCTTTTGTGCAGTTATCAGTCATATATATATATTTTAATTACAGAGTAATTGGAACTGGGAATCCCTTTCAACTGACTTCCATCATCTGAATTTATTTTCCATTTTTGAGGAAAACTGGAAAAGATATTAGAATCAGCGTAATTGTGCTATTAAATGTGTCCTTATCTTCATATAAAATAAGTAGATTACCTCTATCAAACCATAAAGTACATTGTGTGTTGTTGGCTGAAAAACTCAATATGCTGTTGGTTGTATAGACAATTAAACATACACTAGCAAGTTAATAGTTCCAGCATTATTCAAATAAGGGGGATAGTTAATTGCATTGACCTTGTTGATATAAATGTGCAAAATAAACATTAGCTTCTGTGTTGTCTTTAGGCCAGAGTTGAGTATTCCTCTGTTTTGACAAGGCTTGCTGTTCATTATTACCATCTACTGCGGATGTGTGGAAGTAGAATTTACATTCAAAGGTGAAATTGAATAAACACTGTAAATCCACCCACGCAGTTGTTGATTTGATAAACACAATCTTAGCTTTTAAAGGTTATTTTTAAAAAGCTGCACCTTTAATTGTCAGTCCTAAAGGTTAAAAAATGACTCTATGGAAGAAAGAAGCCTAGCCTATTCTGCTTCCTTTTTTCCAATCACAGTTTTCAGATCGATTGGTATCATCAGTTTTGTTTGGTTTTATATCACGCCGCATCACAGTTTTTTTTCTAGGCCAACAGAATTGTATTTTACAAAGAAAACTTTTTTTTTCCATTTAATACTGAATTCCAGCCATTCTGGTTTGAAAATAATAGCTTCCATTCATGATCCAATTCCATCTGAAAACAAAAGCACTGCAGTCTGCATGCTTTTGGTTTTTATGTGACTTAAACTTGTGTATAAATAATAGTCAAATGAAGATGTCACGCTTGGAATAGAAAAGCAACATGTTACAGCAGATGATGTCATCAAAATACATAGTGAAAAGAGAGAGAGAACAAAGTGATATTGTTAGTACTAGCGCTTCCTCAGGAAATACCACAGCTGAGAAAGGGGGAGTTCGCGTTTTTTTCATTACCACAGATATTTCCAGAACGTCGGTCAACTGAAAAGTTACTTTGCTGTCTATATTTAAGAAAGGCAAATAAGAGCCGAGGTACTGTGGGGGTCAAACACAAATGTTCTTGGAATACTATTTGTTTTTGCTGGCGTAGATAAGATTAGCGTTAGCATGTAGTAAACAGTGTTGTTTAGGCCATTTATTCAGCAATTTCTCTCTACACACTCCTTCCACGTCTTCAGGACAACCTCAGGCCCAATTGCAGCTTGGTAGCGGCTGAAAGGATTCGTTTACGAGTTTTGGGTTTAAAAGCCTCAAACAGCCGGATCTTAGCATTTTGCTGTAAGCCTTGTTTCAACAGTGAGGTTCTTGCAAGGATTTATTTTGTGTGGTAGTCCCTCTAACTGTGGCTGTGGATTAGCATGTTCCTCGTTAGCACGGTGCTGGAAACAATTCGCCCAAGTCTTCATGTTAAGAAGTGTCAATCAAAATATAAACACAGAAGTTGCAGATCAGATTTTAAGACCGACTAACAACAGTTTGCTGTATACTATTTTTGTAGACCAGCTATGCTCAGGGAAAATGAGAAGAGGACAGGTTTCTAGAGATCTGAAAGATCCAAAAGGCTTTCATTTCTCAATGTGGAATTAAATTGCTTGTAAATTCTAACTTATATGTAAGACTGTATGCAGATACGTCTGAAATACTAGCAATAAAATGGTAATGGAGACAGTGTTCATATGTTCTTGAGCACCACACTTTCTTCCCCTTGGTCCATTTTCCCTTGGGCCAAAGTTAGTCAAATATAGTACTTACAGTAAGTATCCTCCCAGGGCAATGGAACAATTTTAGCTCAGAGCAAGAAACTACAGTCTGCTGCCATGTTGGTTGTAATTAGATTTTGAGGTTTTACCCACTTTATTGCTTCTTTATCCACATGCAAACAACAGAATGCTTATTCGTCAATATGCCACATACAATTTATTGCATTTGGAACAAATATTTCCAAACTGTATTGAATTGTGTATATTATTTCAATAGATAAAATCAAGCACATGAGTAAAAGTACATTTCTTGACTGCCTTTGGACTTAAGTGTCACAGAACATAGCTTTTGCTTGCATGTATGGCCATGCACGGGAAGGGTTCTCTGTGTTTACACCAGTGCTGTCATCACTTTTATATTTCTGTGTTGGTGAAAGTGAACACCAATGTTTTCCTGCCTTGTTGAACTGAGGAATTTCCCTGTCTAAACTTGGCTGCGATGGTTGTTTGCTTTAGGGCATAAAGTGTACTCCCTCAATATAGCATTCAGAATATAATTATTTTATTTCTTCGAGTTTCAGTTTATCATGTGAAATATGGTCTACTTTAGTTGTCACGAAAAGTATGCTTTAAGTGTTGTTTTAAATTTTGATTCTATTTTATATGAAATATGAAGTTTTGTTTTTGTAGTGAAATAGTACACTCGCTAAATTTAATGTACACTAGGACAAAAATCTAGCAGCATACACGAACACTTCAACCATTGGATTAAAACCCAAATACAGTGTCTTGTGTTAACTTCACAGAGAAGGGATCAAATCAATCCCTAACAAATGAAATACAATGATAAATGAATACTATGCTCTAGAGATGTTCTTAAATAGACACGAGTTTGATACATTTGTTGACATTACATTGTCATTTTATTAGTGGCATTACATATGGGGGGGGTCCAATACAGCATTACATTGATTCATTAATAACTTAAAAGGTTAATGCTGCCATTTTTCATTTAAATTACCAGTTTCAGATGATTAACAGCAGAACTAAAGAATGATTGAAGCATATAGCTGTCCAAGTGCTCCTATTTGTGCTCAGTCATGTTAACATACTTTAAATAATGTTTGACTTTATAGAAGCGTAACAGAGTGGTGTGGAAACCAAACAATGTGTGCACAGTTTTAGGTTTGCCAACAAAAGTCACAAAAGCATAGGGGAGCTGGCATCGATTTAGTGCCATTTTAACATTTGTTGTTATGTTCAGCATCTCGTCTGGCAGTGTAACTGAAAACGACGATATCCCATGCAGGACGGAGCCAAGCACTGCCATTGCTATACACCCCGTGGTTGCATAGTCTTTTGTTCACCGAGATCGCCATGTGGTGTCTAGTAATAGTTGTGTCAGGTTGCTCTATCCACACAAACCAGACAAAGCAAACTGTGTTGACAGTGTTTTCATTGTTTGCTCCAAGGTGATTGTCATGTCCAGGACTCAAGTGTGGAAAAGACCCCCACATGTAGTGTCACTGGGGGGTTGGTGGCACAAACAGGACCTTTTCAGAGGGTGTAGGCAGTGGAAGGAAGGCAGGGCTTACCAAAAATACAGATTTTTTTTTATGAAGGATGTTTTCAAAATACAATATTTAGAAAAAAAGTTTAAAAAAAAATGTTTTGTATTAGCAATGTTTAAACTAACTTGTGAATATTAGCAACAAAGGCAATGAAGCCAACTTAAGAGTTCAAACATTTGGGAGGAGGCCTGTACCATGGCTTGCTGCCCTCCAACACCTCCTTCTGACTGCAGCACAATCAGCTCATTTCCTGTCGTCCTCAATTGTAGTCAGCTGCCAGCAGTCCTAATTGCTGGCAGCAATAAACCCCATGCAGCTGGTGGCCAGGTGTGGAACTGCAGGCTTATGGGAACTGTAGTTTTTCCTGGCCTACAGTACAGCTCACGAGGCTTAAAGGGACAGGCAGTCATTCCCCTGGGTGACAGTTGTGAAAGTATGTAGAGACGGAAGATGTATGGAGCAAAACAATTGTCAGGAAGGAAAGTTCTAAACCAGTGTGTGCATATAAAGCCTTATTGTGATATTTCTCTTAACTCAATCCGTTGTCAATGTAACCAATGGCAAAAATATTTAATGAAATAAACCACCACCTCAATAAGTCAACTTGATAGTCACGCCTGGATAACCCATGGATTCAGATAACTCGTGGTGGTGAATCCCAAATTTTCAATGTATTTTTTACATGTATTTAAAACCCAACAATCAGGTAAGGAAACCATTCAGGTAAGGAAAACAAAACTGAGGAAAATAGCAAGCTACTTTACTAGCAATGATGATAATCAGCAGTTATTTAACTATTAACTATTTAAGCTATTTAACTTTGTCCACAAGACGCTACAGGGCGCCATAATATCTGTTAATCTAGCTGTTCTACAGTGGGTTCGGAAAGTATTCAGACCCCCTTAAATTTTTCACTCTTTGTCATATTGCAGCCATTTGCTAAAATCAATTAATTTCATTTTTTTCCTCGTTCATGCACACACAGCACCCAATATTGTCAGAAAAACACAACTTGTAGAAATTTTTGCAGATTTATTACAAAATAAACACTGAAATATCACATGGCCATAAGTATTCAGACCCTTTGCTGTGACACTTGTATATTTAACTCAGGTGCTGTCAATTCTTCTGATCATCCTTGAGATGGGCCTACACCTTCATTGGAGTTCAGCTGTGCTTAATTATATTGATTGGACTTGATTTGGAAAGGCACACACCCATGTAAGGTCCCACAGTTGACAGTGCATGTCAGAGTAAAAACCAAGCCATGAAGTCCTAGGAACTCTCCATAGACCTCCGAGATAGAATTGTGTTGAGGCATAGATCTGGGGAAGGGTATAAAAACATTGCTAAAGCATTGAAAGCACCCAGGAGAACAGTGGGCTCCATCATTGTGAAATGGAATAAGTTTGAAACCACCACAACTCTTTTCTTAGAGCTGGCCGTCTGGCCAAACTAAGTAACCGGGCAAGAAGGGACATGGTCAGGAGGTGACCAAGAACCCAATGGCCACTCTAAGAGAGCTTTAGAGTTCCTCTGCAGCGATGGGAGAACCTGGTAGAAGGACAAACATCTCTGCAGCACTCCCATCAATCAGACCTTTATGGTAGCACTTGGCATTCAGGCCAAAATTTCAATTTGTGTCTCATCAGACCGGATAATCTTTTTCCTGATGCTCTTAGAGTCCTTTAGTACCATTTGGCAAACTCCAGGTGGGCTGTCATATGCCTTTCACTCAGAAGTAGCTTCCGTCTAGCCACTACCATAAAGGTCTGATTGATGGGAGTGCTGCAGAGATGTTGGTCCTTCTACCAGGTTCTCCCATCGCTGCAGAGGAACTCTGAAGCTCTCTTAGAGTGGCCATTGGGTTCTTGGTCACCTCCTGACCATGTCCCTTCTTGCCCGGTTACTTAGTTTGGCCAGACGGCCAGCTCTAAGAAGAGTTGTGGTGGTTTCAAACTTATTCCATTTCACAATGATGGAGCCCACTGTTCTCCTGGGTGCTTTCAATGCTTTAGCAATGTTTTTATACCCTTCCCCAGATCTATGCCTCAACACAATTCTATCTCAGAGGTCTATGGAGAGTTCCTAGGACTTCATGGCTTGGTTTTTACTCTGACATGCACTGTCAACTGTGGGACCTTACATAGACAGGTGTGTGCCTTTCCAAATCAAGTCCAATCAATATAATTAAGCACAGCTGGATTCCAATGAAGGTGTAGGCCCATCTCAAGGATGATCAGAAGAATTGGACAGCACCTGAGTTAAATATACAAGTGTCACAGCAAAGGGTCTGAATACTTATGGCCATGTGATATTTCAGTGTTTATTTTGTAATAAATCTGCAAAAATTTCTACAAGTCTGTGTTTTTCTGACAATATTGGGTGCTGTGTGTGCATGAACGAGGAAAAAATGAAATTAATTGATTTTAGCAAATGGCTGCAATATGACAAAGAGTGAAAATGTAAGGGGGTCTGAATACTTTCCGAACCCACTGTATATTACGTTTATCTGCATATTGGGCTATAATTTATTTTAAGTTATTTAAGTGTTTAAGTTATTTTATTTTGATAAGATTATAATCATTTGACTTGTTCAATGGGTTTATCTGTAATGAAATAAAGGAAGTTGAAATGTTTTTGCTAAATGTAATATCCTAATATTGTAGGTTATATACAGTATTGCACACAGCATGTTTTAGTAAATGTATTAACGCAGGCTATTCAACCTACACAGTATTGTGTTTCATACATCGTTAAAGTGACTCTCAATACTTAGGAATGTTGTTTATTGCTCAGCCTTTATTAAAGCTTAATAAAAAAGAATCCTCTCTAACTCGTACATTTTTATTGCTCCCCAACGATTCGCCAGGTGCCCACAGGCTGTCATCGGTGAGAGACACCTCTCGTCCAATCGGCACTAGCTTATTCATAGCACTGTGTAGACTGTAGTGTGGAACATAGTTTGTGGCTGTGTGTGTGGCTTGTGGAGTCGATGGGGCAAACAGCATACATTTCAACTGGCGATTCTGAACGGGGGAGAAACGAGGCAGCAATCCAACCAAAACTGAGGCCTGGGTTCCATCAACATTTCTCCAGACCCACAATTAAATGCAAGTGTTAGTTTTATTTTTATTTTATTCAGTTCGTTTTAGTGATTGCTGGACTCGCCAAACAGTGCTTGTGAAGTACAAAAAAAAGCTAAATACTAAAAACCCACCTCTTCAGACTCCACTACCAGTGATTCTTTACATTAATTAACAGCCATCACTGTTTACATGTTTAAAAATGCAAAACCACAAACCTTTCTTTCCTTGTGTTATAGGTACAATGTGCAACTGCCAACAATGATGTCTGTTGCAATATTACTACACTGATCTCTTGCACTAACCATGATTAATCTTACTTTTTGTAAGTCACTCGGATAAGACTGTCTGCTAAATGCGATAAATGTAAATGTAAATGGATAGGCTACTCGCATTTATTTGTAAGTCAAAGTTAAGGACACATGGGGCCTTGAACAGCATAGCGGTCTAACGCATTCACATTGACTGGTGCTTTGCAAGTGTGAGCTACCTATTGCGGTCGCGGTTCAGGGGCAGGGTCAAAAGTGGTTTCGATGTGGTTTCAACAAGAGCAGTAATGAACACTTTTACTGTCACATGTACAAACGTGAGATTTCAAAAACACAACAACCTATTCTCCTAACACTGGTAATCTCACAGGAGTTAACCCTCAGTGACCGACAGCACGTTATATGAGTGTCATGTTTTCTACCATTCGTGTGCACAAACACAGTCTTATTTTAATTTGAAAGGGTTTCTTACAATTACCAAAAGACTGCATTAGTAACACAGATCATACATATGACAGGACCGAATTGTGGCATTCAGTGAATGGGTTCAAAGAACATTGCACAAGCTGTCAGAACCTAGAGTTGTGTGTCATGAAGCAATTATCCACAATGAGCAACAAAGCCCCTGTAAGCAGACAACGATAGTTCGAAGAGAAAGCATCCATCAATGAAGAAATCGTATGGAAATCAGCTTTAAACAACATTTTTTCCCTGAACCAAAAGTGGAATATGAAACTGAATCACGAAAGAATTTATTGCTCCAGTCATCTGGTTTCATTCTGTTAATGACCTTTAACATCTGGGAAAATATTGTGAGAAGCTAATTTTGTTTGCACTGAGGTGGTGCGATACAGTCACTGGCTGTTAGGGTAGGATATGTTGTAAAATAAAATTGGCCTTCTGGGGCTTGGACAAAACCCTACTGTATGGGCTCAGTTTAGAAACTACAGTTTACTGAGAAATCTGCCGGAATTAGGAAAAGAATCTATTTAAGGTCAGCCCCAGTACGAGTTTAGAGTAATTGTGACTGTCGGCTCGTTTAAGATCACAGTCTTCCCCGCTCTCAAGTCGACAAGACACTTTTAGACACCTCTGACTTTCCAGGTATTATATTTATTAAAAATAAAAAGACCTTTATTTAAACTGGGTTGGGTAGATGGAGGCATGTACTTGCTTAATCACCCTCTGCAGTGAGAAATTCACACATTCTCATCAAGAGCCGTAGTTGGCATTATTATTGAAAAAAAGAAGAAAAAAAACATATCCTGAACTCTACTCTCTTTAGCCTCAGTTGGCCAGAGAGTAGTGATGAGTTGGCACGTTGGGTTGCAGTGCTAACGCTGGGTCTCTCCCGGCCTGGGCGTGATGCCAGCACTGGCCTCAGTGAAACATTCTGCCCTCAGCTGACAGCACTCAGACTCAAAAACCACACTACTGGCCTCAGCTGGTGTAGAAATTACTCTCCTACAAATGTTGTGACCACACTATAGTATTACACACAAAAAAACAATATGACACCACTTCATTCATTTGGTAGTGAAGTTCAATTAAAATAGCTATCTCAAATATATTATGATACATTTGTATATAATGCATACTGAAGTTATGGGCACACCACAGAGCTAAATACAAAAAAAAATTTTTGTCTATATATTTATATAATCCTGCTTTTTTTTAGCTCCACAGTGTTCGCTCAGTAAATTGGGGTATTAATGAATTAGGCGTGGGCTTATGAGAGCTCAGAGCTCTTATGTAGAGTGATTACTTTTAGTAGAAAATAATAAAATAATATAAAAACAACACTAAAGCTTTTTCATTACAAATGGAAAAATGGACAATAATTGATTACATAAGTATTCACACCCTTTGACTTAATGCTTGGTAGAAGCACCTTTAGCTGCAATTATAGCTGTGAGTCTATTTGAGTTAGTTTCTACCAGCTTAGCACATTTGGACATAACAATTTTCACCTATTCTTCTTTACTAAATTTCTCGAGCTCTATCAGGTTGGATGGGGACCGGTGGGGAACAGCAATTTTCTAATCTTTCCAAAGATTCTCAATGGGATTGAGGTCTGGGCTTTGACTGGGCCACTCCAGGACATTGATTTTTTGCTTTTAAACCACTCCAATGTGGCTTTTGCTATATGCTTGGGTCATTGTCCTGCTGGAATATAAATCTTCTCACAAGTCCCAGGTCTCTTGCAGACTGCAGCAGGTTTTCCTCCAAGATTTGTCTATATCTTGCACCATCCATTTTGCCCTCTATTTTGACAAGTATTCCAGTCCCTGAAGCAGAGAAGCGTCCCCATAGCAGGCTCCCACCACCATGTTTCATGGTAGGGATAGTGTTCTTGGAATGATGCGCAAGTGTTAGGCATTGCGCCAAATATAGCGTCTAATGATGATGCCAAACAGTTCAATCTTCGTCTCATCAGACCATATAATTTTCCTCCACTTGGTTTGAGAGTATTCCACATGCCTTCTGGCAAACGTTAGGTGAGATTTCATGTGAGTTTTCCTCAACAATGGCTTTCTTTTTGTCACCCTCCCATAAAGCACTAATTTGTGAAGCGCCTGGGCTATTGTTGTCCCATGGACAGTTTCTCCCATCTCTGCCATGGAAGACTGTAACTCCGTCAGAGTTGCCATAGGCCGCTTGGTGGCCTCCCTAACAAGTGCCCTTCTTGCAAGGATACTCAGTGTTGGAAGATGGCCTATTCTAGGCAAATTCACAGTTGTGCCATATTCTCTCCATTTGTTTATGATGGACTTAATGGTGGTCTGGGGATTTCAAAGTCTTTGAAATCTTCTTATATCCTTCCCCTGATTGGTGCTTTTGAAAAACCTTTTCTCAAATTTGCTTTGAATGTTCTTTGGTCTTCATGATGAAGCTTTTGTTTGGAAATGCACTAACCAGCTGTGGGACCTCTCACATTAGTATTCGCAAAACAAGCAAAATACAACAGTATGCACAGTATGTGTTACATATGGGTGTTCAGATGTGCATAAAGAAAGAAAAACACTGTTTTCATGTTTTTCTTTTTTGCTAATTACTCATTTGTAATTGAATATTAATGTAATGAAATGCTTTACATTATTAAAAATATCCATTGATTGTGACAGCAAGTCTGGTTAGGAATCCTGACTGTGCCAATGCCGACTGTGAGTGTTGTTGTAGCAGAAATAGGTTGTAGGTGTCAGTCGGCAGGGTTGCCCTGGTATTACGGCACAAGAGCGACACCTCTGGCTGGTTAGGGGCCTGCAGTCTGCCTGCACAAGCTGTGCATGAAGCATGCTCCTCTAACACAATAGCCACTTTCTACTAGGTCAGATTTACCTAGAAGCTGTGCAGACTCACTGATCCTCATCTGAAACGGATCAGCTCAGTGAAGAGGATGAGCTATCTAGACGATTTCAAGCTCAGTGAATCTGTGCAGATGTGGCCCAGATCCCGCCTGGTATAATGTAACCAATGACTGCACAGCTCAGCAGGTGGACTGCAGAGTGAAAGTAAGCAGTGGCTGACAGCACACACTTCAGAGGAGACGCATGCTTGTCTACACTCTCCTGAGTGGATGGGAGGGAATAGCAATGACTAAACAGGTTTTGAATACAGCTAGCCATTTCAATTTGGCAGAAAAGTGAAAATAGGGGAAGACATTTTGTGAAAAAAAGATGAATGTACATGGGACAAAACTCTTTGTCCATATCATCATGCAAAACATATCCTTCAAAATAGGAACATGTCACTCCTCTCTGTTCGTGGGCTGTCTTCTAATACATTTCTCCTCCCATAATCCTTCAAATGCAGCTATCACGACAATATTGGCATTCATACAAAATGCATGTTTAGAACAGAGAGTTGAAATTTCATGAAAATGGCCTGTTAGTTCATCAAGTTGAAATTCTCACTTTTAAAATAACTCCATCGGGCATATGTAGGGCATACTCAATCACAGCATGGTCCCAACTCTCTGCCAGAAAGCTCCAATTCAGTTCAGCTGATTTTAAAACAAACACAATCTGGCAGGCAAAAAAGAACATCACCACTGCAGATAAGAAGATGTATAGAATTCAGTGAAGTCTAAAGAATGAAAAAAAAATTACCACTGCTTGAATCTAAAACCGTTTTTCAATAATTCATTGGATTTTTGATATTGATGTTTTCCCACCTTGTGTCACACATATTTCTGATTACCTTATGGAAATCTTATATGGCTATTTTCTATCTAGCTATCTTCTGGGCACTCTTTATAGCCTACACCATTCCCTCCAACACTCATTGAAAATAAACCACTATATACAATTCAAACTGAATTCAAACTGTCCAAGAGAAAAATATGTTCATATATATATATATATATATATATATATATAATAACATAATTCAAACATAATTCAATAATTACATGACAAATATGGAGAACTTTATTCTATTGTGGCCTGACCCTCAGTTATACCAATCTGTTGTATAGGATTTCTAGATCTTCAGCTCTCCCGTTGTCAAAATGGGTCAGTGTTGACAAAATGGGTCAAAATGGGGAGTAATCACAAGACGCGAGAGTGAAAAGAAACACCCATCTTGAGTTGTCGGAATTGCGGGTGATGAGCATGATGACATCTTCAATTTTCGCTCACAAATTGCTTTGCTGCACACGCGTCTGACACTATTTTACTTCAGCTTTAGACCAGGGCATAATGTTGCGGAGTGCAAAGTGGAAATACAATTTCAGCACGGACACAGGACATACTTCGGCAACGCAGGGAATTGTTGATGAATGAGAAAAACAAATCATGGGAACATGGCGACATTAACATCTTGTCCAGGTGCAATTTTATAAACGGAGGAAAGGTTCAGGCGGACCATATTAAAGTGAAATGAAATTCACGGCATACTGTACATTTTTGGCTTGTGGACTTCTCCAAATCTAGAGGGGAAATCACAGCATCTGCCATTGTTTGAAGTCATAAAAATTATATACTACTACTCATTTGGCAAAACGGAACGACTTCTAATGTATGTGGATTGCTGTAAGCTGAATGTTATTTTTTCTTCCTATGATGAGGGAAATTGCCAATTGTGATTTTAAAATCAGATTCTCTGAAAAAATAATACAAAATATAGTGAGTCACGACAAAGGCATTCCATTTGTTGATTATAATGGCCTAGAAATAATCGATCCTGGTTCGCCATAAATATAGATTAAGCCGTTCAAATAACTTGGACATTAAGTTGGGATTTGAATATTTAATGTAACAGTCACAGTCATTTACGCCTGCAGCCCGTGCAGTAATCCTGATAGAAGCCATTCAAATGATAAGTCACTTTCCTTTTCTCAATTAATTTCACTCCCTCTCCCCTCCCCTCGCAAATCTCTGCATCAACATTTTGTACTTTAAAGGTTTCCAGGCTGCCTGCTTGTTTTTTAATAAGTGTTTAAGAGGTATAACATTTATAGCATAGAAATGAACAACATTTAATTGTATTGTAGATACATAATTGACTCAATGATCCTGAAACTATGTAAGTGGTTCTAAAGGGTGCTACATATTAATTGCAGGGAAGTTGTCATGTTTACTTAATTGCTAGTTTTCTCAAGGTCATCTCTCATAAGACTGGAGAAATCTCTGACAGGAGGAACTTTGATTTTGAAGCAAAGGCAGAAATGTCCACTGAGAATAGATGGTTTGCATTCCTTTGAAAGGGTTCATTTAAAGCGAGACCCATGGTATATATTATTCATGTCAAGCTCCACCGCCCCGCCCCCTACAGAAACATGTAAAGCAAATGGCATTTCTGTTTCCAAATAAGAGATCAAATGGAGGCTTAAAATATATCAGAAAAGTCTTGAAATAAAAATGTTTCCACATAACTTTCAGTTTTCAGTTCAATGTTTTATTTTAGTTCCTATTAACACATTAAATTACCCTTGGAAACCAGGGTTTTATTTTCTATGTCCCATTGAAGTAATGCAACTGCTATTCAAGTGATACTACATTGTGCTGTTAAAGCTATTTCTTTACAAAATAAAATAAAACATCACTTTAATATAGCCTCAATTTACCTTGAATATAGTTCAAATTCGAGGGATTTTTGGTGATCATCGCATTTAATGGTTAATCTTAGGGACCCGTTATGATTCAATGTTGCCGTAAAGGACTACTTGGGGAGGAACCTGAGAATTAGTCCTTGAAATCTTGATTTTGGCATTTGCTCTGAAGAACTTGTCTTTACGTCCACCAAAATGGCTTCTTAGCACCAATGCAGCAGTTACTCTGCATTCCATCCATGCAATTCCCTCTCACATGCGCCAGCCTTAAATTGTGAGAGTGTATATTTCATAATGCACATTTTTTATTTATAGGCCATATAACATTAAGTTGTAATGCCTGCCATGCTATTTTGTTTTATTTCATCTTACTTATTCTGACCGTTTGTAATTGTGTTTGGGAGATACAATTGCAAACACAATACAGACACAATACAGAAGTTCACACATGAAGCACACTGGCTACATGCTTCAGTCGGAACCTCTTGGACTGTATATCTCCTTCTGGAAGAAGCCCTACTGGTATCCTGCTGAAATTAGCAGTTTGGCCAGCGCAAACGTCAGTTTTGTTTGAAGGGGATAAGAAGGTCAATCTTATTGACCATAATACAGTCACACCCTCGCCACGCCTACATGTAATGCAATCTGTTAAATGAACCCTTTTTACAATTGTGCTTCCTTATCTCATTGTGAAAATCGCTAAATGGAATTTCAACACACCCTCCACGTGCCTGCGCCACTCTATAGCGTTATAGAGCCCTGTATTGTCTAATTGAATCATTCATTTTGTATATATCTCAGTTACTGTGATTTCTTAGCTTATTCCAAACTCTCTATAGCACTTCTATGTGTGGCATGCGGTGCCAGAGTTATAGTTAGAAAGCATATCAGTTAAATACAATCAAAGGCTGTACAAGCATCGGAAACGTACAATAAAAACGAACTTGATACTACTAACTGACTCACTACACGGCCCTATTTCTTTGATTATAATCTTTTGCATCAACGGACAAAATCCTTGGCATACTATCCAAGTACACTGAGGTTCTTTTTTTCTCCTCTCTTTTTCCTCTCTCTGTTGAAATGGAATGACTCAGCAGTGCAAATTAAATGAGTCAGCAAATTAAATGAGCTGAACGCAAAACTGTAATCATTCACATGAAGAAAGAGCACTACCCCAGCATATACACAACTCTACAACTCAAGAAACATCGTTTGAGTCCTTCTCAGTATACACAAAGTGGACAACACTCTCTGTGATGGGTGGGCTCACCTTTACAGGCATATAAAGACATGTGACATTTTTTAGATTGAATTTATAATTAATTTATTTGTGGAACTGTTTGTTTCCCAACTCATGTTACCTGAATACTAAATACCACTTCCAATACTCACAGGATAAGCCAAAAGATGATAATGAGTGAGGATTGAGCAAGTGAGGAAATTACAATACTTGCAATATTGTATAAGCACTTGCTTGTTATGTTAGAGTAAACCATTGTTAAAAAATAAATACAGTGCATCCGGAAAGTATTCACATTGCTTCACTTTTTCCACATTTTGTTATGTTACAGCCTTATTCCAGAATTGATTTAAAAATATTCTCAGAATTCTACACACAATACCCCATAATGACAAAGTGAAAAAGGTTTTTCATACATTTTTAGAAAAGGTCTGATTGATGGAGTGCTGCAGAGATGTTTGTCCTTCTACCAGGTTCTCCCATCGCTGCAGAGGAACTCTGAAGCTCTCTTAAAGTGGCCATTGGGTTCTTGGTCACCTCCCTGACCATGGCCCTTCTTGCCCGGTTACTGAGTTTGGCCAGACGGCCAGCTCTAAGAAGAGTTGTGGTGGTTCCAAACTTATTCCATTTCACAATGATGGAGCCCACTGTTCTCCTGGGTGCTTTCAATGCTTTAGCAATATTTGTATACCCTTCCCCAGATCTATGCCTCAACACAATTCTATCTCGGAGGTCTATGGAGAGTTCCTAGGACTTCATGGCTTGGTTTTTTCTCTGACATGCACTGTCAACTGTGGGACCTTATATAGACAGGTGTGTGCCTTTCCAAATCATGTCCAATCAAATTAATTTACCACAGGTGGACTCCAATGAAGTTCTAGAAACATCTCAAGGATGATCAGTGGAAACAGGATGCACCTGAGCTCAATTTTGAGTGTCATAGCAAACGACGTGAATACTTATGTACATGTGATTTTTTTATTTTCTTATTTTTAATACATTTGCAAAAATTTCTAAAAAACCTTTTTCACTTTGTCATTATGGGGTATTGTGTGTAGAATTCTGAGAAAAAAAATGAATTTAATCAATTTGGGAATAAGGCTGTAACATAACAAAATGTGGAAAAAGTGAAGCGATGTGAATACTGTATCTAAACCATACAGCTATATTTCCTGTATATTCTGTCCCCGAACAGCTGCACAAGCAAACATCCAAGCAGATGTCTGGCGAGTGGAGTTTGAGCTCAGAAAATCATTTAATTGTTTAAAAACAAGTTTCTATAAAATTTTGCTATTAGCTACCGATCTAAAATTGCAGAGTATTGAAGAGTCTAGATGGCTTCTCTTTATAAGGGGTTTAGCCATGGCAGTCTTACGTGCAGTTGGGAAAACACCCACATGTAGAGAATAGCTAACGATGATTTGTACTTCTTTAGCCATACAGTTAAAAACTGTTTTGAAGAAAGTGGTGGGGACAGGCTCAAGAGGGCAGGTAGAGGGCTTGAGTTGTGATACTACTTTACTAAGCATCTCAGCATCACCCAGAACAAAAGAATCTAGCGTTTCCTCACACGGTACAATAGGGGATTGTGAGATAGCACCAGAATTATTTAGTTGACAGATACCAGACCTAATGGTGGTTATCTTATTTCTGAAGTAAGCTGGAGAAATCAAACTCAAGCTGGAGACAACTCAAACTAATGACCTGGCCTGCCCAGTGTCCAGACCTCAATCCCATAGAACTTGAATGGGACGAACTGGACAGAAGAGTCAAAGCAAAGCAACCCACAAGTGTCTCTGGGAATTGCTGCAGGAGAGCTGGGAAGACATGTCGGGGGATTTCATTCTGAAACTTATTAACCAAATGGCCTGTGTTTGTGAGGCTGTTATCAAGGCAAAGGGTGGCTATTTAGAAGAATCCAAGATTTTTAGACAATTTTCTATTTTTTTGAATATTGCTTTGATGTTCCTTATGTTTATTGTGACATGTGTATTGTGTAATTTTCAAGTAGCTATTTACAGAAACTTATACAATGTAAAACATTGTCAATTATGAAATAAACCTAGTTTCCAGCAGGTGTACTCAAACCTTTGACTGGTACTGTATGTCATAAAGTTTGTTCACAGTTTTATCATATTCTCTCCATTTCTTTATGATGGACTTAACGGATATTCAAAGTCTTCGAGATCTTCTTTTATCCTTCTCCTGATTGGTCCTATTGAAGAACCTTTTCTGGGATTTTCTTTGAATGCTCTTTGATCTTCATGATGAACCTCTTGTTTGAAAATGCACTAACCAACTGTGGGACCTCTCACAGACAGATGTATTTGAAACACCTTAATTGTACACAGGTGGACTCCAATCAAATAATTATGTGACCTCTGAAGACAATAGATTGCACCAGAATTTATTTAGGTGTGTCTTAGCATAAGGGTTTTTTATGTGACATTATCGAGTATTTTGTGTTGGCACATAAGTGGCAAGAAATACTAATTAAATGCATTTTGATTCTATGAAGTAAGAAAATAAAATGTGCAAAATGCCAAAGGGGGTGAATACTTATACCCACTGTATGTCTGAAATGTGTTTAAGTCCATTTTAAAGATGTATTCTAATAAATAAATAATAGTCTATATTTCTATTCAAAACCAATGAAGAATACCCACAAGAGTCATTGGTTTTAAATGTATTTTAGCACAGAATTGTGGAATAACATGTTAGTTAATAATCGTAAATACTGCTCATGATGATAAACATTTGTGAGTCAGTGAATTTTGCCAGATTATAACAACAGCGGCTCAGAATAATTATTCTCATCAAATCTGACAAAAAATGCTGAGAAACATTATGTGTCATTGCCTCCTTGGAAGTAAAAATGAATTTTAATTTAATAAAATTCATATATAGCAAAATATATACAGAAATGAATAATTTATGTACATTATGAGGGTAGCATAAAATGATTGCTAAGAATTTCTGAATAACTTATAATTTCCAGCATCTTTGATCTTCTTGGGTAGAATGTCTTTGATCTGATTTGCCAAAAAAGCATTTTCATCTCAGATTAGATTTTTTAGGGAGGAAAGCTTTAAAGAGAGATAGAATAGACTGGATTCCATTTGCGAGTGCAAGGTAAAAAATAAATGATGATGAGGTCTGGAATGATTCATGATTTTTGGGCCAATTCAAAACATAAATCTGAATCCTGGCTATTGTGTCAATTTCACACTGTAAGTAAAGCAGCAGTAATCATGCCCAACTATAGACAAACTCACAAACGTCTTGTCTCTTTATTATATTTTCAAACAACATCTGTGTGTGATTTATATGTAATTTATGATGCATTATGGTAGAATTATTCAAAATGAATGTGATTGTAAAAATTAGAAGTGTTTTATTCTGCCTGGAAAGACAGTCTGGTACAGTACAAATATGCTCTCTCCTCCGCAAGGTCAACCTATTTGTCTGATCTGATTGAGCATAATAAGAATAATCCAAAATGTATTTTTGATACAGTGGCCAAACTGACAAGGAACCAGACTGAAACCAATGCTAAGCCTCCGGCAGCCCATAATAGTAATGATTTCATGAACTTTTTCTCTGAGAAGATTGAGAAAATTAGAGATGAAATTACTAAAATGGCACCTTCTGAGGTAGCGGACACTGATCAGAAAGCACAGGCTTACCAGGACAGGGGTCCTATGGCTACTCTTGAGTTTTTTAGCGCTCTGGAGTGGACAGAATTTTCTCAATTGGTTATGTCCTCCAAACCATCTACTTGCCAAATAGACCCAATCCCAACAAAACTTGTTAAAGAACTTCTTCCTGTTATGGGGCAATCCATGCTAGACATTATTAATCTGTCTCTTTCATCAGGCTATATGCCAAATTCTCAAAAAGTGGCAGTAATTAAGCCACATTTAAAGAAACCAAACCTTGACCCAGAAAATCTCAGTAACTACAGGCCAATTTCTAATCTTTCTTTTCTCTCAAAAATTCTAGAGAAAGCTGTAGCTCAGAGACTGACTTCATTCCTGACATCAAATGACATCTATGAAACTTTTCAATCAGGATTTAGGCAACACTATAGCACTGAGACTGCTCTTATTAAAGTTGTCAATGACTTACTGATATCAGCTGACCGTGGATGTGTCTCTATTCTTGTGCTCTTGGACTTAAGTGCTGCGTTTGACACAATAGACCACCAAACTCTTCTGAGCAGACTTGAAAACCTAGTTGGACTGCGTGGACAGGCACTCTCCTGGTTTAAATCCTACCTGTCAGATAGGTATCAATTTGTGCAGTTAAATGATGAGCCCTCTGCTCTCATCAAGGTGGAATATGGTGTCCCTCAAGGTTCTGTTTTGGGGCCATTATTGTTCTCTCTTTACATGTTGCCACTTGGTGATGTCATTCATAAACATTCGTACATTTTCACTGCTACGCAGATGACACACAATTATAGCTATCAATGAAACCTGGCGAAGGACAATTAGAACAGTTGGAGGCCTGTTTTAAAGACATAAAAGACTGGATGTCAGATAATTCTCTATTGTTGAATACTGATAAAACAGAGATGTTAGTCTTGGGGCCCAAAAACCTCAGAAGAGGGTTATCTGATTTATCTCTTAATCTGGATGGTTGCTCTGTTGCTGCAAGTTTGGTGGTAAAATACCTTGGTGTTACTATAGATCCTGGTCTCTCATTTGATAGTCACATCAAAAACATTTCCAGAGTAGCCTTTTTCACCTGAGGAATATTGCCAAAATTAGGGCTTCCTGTCATTAATAGATGCAGAAAAATTGGTACATGCCTTTGTTACATCTAGATTAGATTATTGCAATGCATTACTGTCTGGCTGTTCCAATACCTCACTCAGGAGCCTACAACTCGTACAGAATGCTGCTGCAAGGATCCTGACTAGAACAAAGAAATATGAGCACATTAGTCCTGTGTTGGCGTCACTTCACTGGCTTCCTATAAACTATCATGTAGACTGTAAGGTACTCCTCTTAACTTATAAGGTGTTGCATGGACTTGCACCCTCTTACTTGACGGATCTACTTAATCCGTACAATCCCCCACGTTCACTTCGCTCACAAGATGCAGGCAACTTGGTAGTCCCTAGAATATCAAAAAATACAGCAGGTGGCAGAGCTTTCTCCTATAGAGCTCCTTTACTGTGGAACAGTCTATCTGTCTCTGTGAAGGAGTCAGACACGGTCTCAATTTTCAAGTCTAGGTTAAAAACACATCTCTTTAGTCTCTCTTATAGTCATTAGGTGCAGATGTGGAGGGGGCGTAGCAATAGAGCCTTCTGGTGCAATGAGTTATCCTTACTGTCACCAATCATAAGTGATGGTCCGCCCCTATCAGGACTGCTGATGATGTGGTGGGATGGTCTCTGAGTGCCCTCATGGCTGCGTGCTCCCTGTGCCACTCACCTAATTAGTTATGCTGCCCTAGATTACTTCTGCTGGTGCAAAAGTGTTATCACTACTCTTTCCCCTGATCCGGTGTGATATTTATCATAGTCATAATTGCACCTTTCCTCTTTTCTCCCTGGCTTCGTGGCACCTGCCCGGAGCTCACCTGCCCCAGAGTCAACCTCCCACCCCTGCCATGTGTTAGCCGGATGCCGCTGGCCCAGACCCTAGCTGCTGGTTCCATCCCCCGCCCTGCCCTGGTATCTGGAGGGATGAGGTCCACCCCACCCCTACACTTAGAATGCCCTTCCGGTGGTCTGTTAAGCCTCATGAGCCTCAAGGACTATTTGTTTTGTTTTTCTCTGTATCCCACCATTTTCCAGGAGTTCATCTCGACCTCCTTTTAAGGGGTCAGGGAATAATCTCCCACATTGGCTCCAATGGTTTTCTGTTTTTTTGATTCCCTCTGGAAAATGCCAATTGTGAAGCGTTGTGTGACAACCTGTTTGTAAATGGCGCTATACAAAAATAAAGATTGATTGATTGATTGATTGATTGCATTCTACCATACATGAAATCATTCCCCATGAATCAGGTATTATGCTTTTGTCTTTTTTAATTCTCCAGTGAGTTCTCAACTATACAAGCACAACCATGCTTCTCGTCTATATGGTTGTTAACATTTTCCTGTTGTGGCCATCTCAAAATAATCCAAGAAAGGTTGCATTGGTGCATAACATAAGAAAACTGCAGATTGGCCCAAGGCTGCCCAAGGCTCAGTACCAAATTATTACCTTCCTTTTATTATTATTATATCCTTACTATAGACTAGACTTAAATGTAATTCAATTAATTTTACCCATCATACAAATCTTCAGTCTGCCCCTTTATAGAGTTGTGAGGGTTATTGCAGGGGACATGGAGTGACCGAGGAGAGTGCCAGTCTTCATGCTGCCACTGCAGTGGTCATGAATGAGTGGTACAGGATGTGGAGGTTCTGCAACAGGACAACAGGAAGTTGAACGCCTGGATGCTTAAGGATGCCTTTCTGGTGCTGACTGAGGAGTCAATGACAAGTTAATCGAAGCAAGCATTGTAGAATAGTATTTTATGCTGTCAAATTGAAGTGGATGAGGTGGATGAGATAGATAAAATGCATATTCTATGTTACCTATATGTGCTATGTGGTTATTTGAATTCTGTGTAATCCCATTTGGACTCTGTGAAGTACCAACACTACATTTCAGGCTGGTGATTCAGTGCTTCCTTTGGGGAACCGCAACTGAGTCCATCTTGATATTTCTGCAGACTCTGAAATGTATCGTTTGCAGTTAGATCCATTTTAGAGGCCATCAGAATGCATGGGTAGAAGCTGTGGTGGCATTCATTAAATTAAATTCAGTTGATTAATCCGATTAATTTATCAAACACAACGTGGCTCAGAGCCTGGAGAACTCGCCTCACCTCCCTGTGATTTTGCCCACTGACATACACTTTTCTGTACCATTCATGACATGTGGACGCATTAATTTAATTACTTCATTAATATTCCAAAATATTTAAATTAAATGTTTAGTTAAATACTTATACAACCAATAGGATGGAGTAAAGTAAACAGTCTGAGAGACTGACATTCAGAAATAATTGCCCATCACGTAAGATTGCAATCTGCATACTGTTATACTATTATACTGCAAATGACCAACTGTGAAAACTGCAAACACATGTAGGGTATCTTCAATGAATTTAACTCTCCAGTTTTTCTTTATTTCTTAAAATCATTCAAAAATGTAGTTCTTCATACTATAAACTGAATACAAATGAAAGGTGTCCTCTAAAGCTCAGCCCTTGTTAATCGATCTAGCAAATGCACAGATGCTTGTTACATTGGACGATGAATAGTAAAGTTCATATATGAGTTTAGGTGGTCGCGCTGAGAACCACAGAGAGGAAATTAATGGGTCCATTAGACTCATGGTACTCCCTCTGGCCTTCTTAAAATTGTTAATGTGTTATTTTTGAAAGAACATCAAACCTGCCCATTTTTCTATTCAGAAATACAAAAACAGTTTTATCAAAACATTGTGTCTGCATTAACTTTGCAAATGAGACTGAACATTGAGGTATTATCATTAAGATGCATGCAGGGAAAATACGTTTGACTTCAGGCTAAATGTAAGACAAAAAAAGTGTATGCTTACTTACCAGATAATAAATTCAGTTGGAAATCAGAGATCATGACCTCAGTCCTCTGAAATGCTTCAGAGCATACAGCCAGGAGTGGGTGTGTTGAATTTGTCTCGTGAATTCCCTGTTAAACAAACGGTAAACACCTTACACCTTATATCGAATTTAGCCCTAAGAACACTGTTTAATATTCAATAGAAAATATACCTGGGGTAACCCTGCAACTCCTATGAGGTATTAAATGGTCAGGCATTAATGGTCAGATAGCGTTAAGCGAGTCTCTGTAGTCATAAAAACTGTGCATAAATAAACTTTTGGACCAACACCAGTGTGTCTCAACCTTACTTGCATTAGTCTTATCCACTGATGACTGGCAGAACTATGGCCCCTCCAAGTAATTCACAACAATTCCCCACAAAATGCATATTTTTGACATAATTCAGAGCACAGTAAAGTGGGTGTATAAAGTTAATTTAAGTAAGTGTACTGAATTATATATTTTTTATATGACTGAATCAGCAAAGTTTATCAAAAGATAAACAAGAAAGAAATATAAATGACAAGTAAATATTTGTATACTGCTTGAAAATGAATCAAGTTCTGGTACTGAGTATTGAGAGATGCTGTCATGCTCCTAGATCAGGGTTCATTGTTTATATGTGGTCAACAGATTCAGGGCATTGTCTTCGAATGTATTTCACATGTCAAGGTAATTATATTCAAACAAATGATCAAACTAAATGATAAGCAACACTGTGAGGTGATATTTAATGCGTATATTTTTCATTTGCAGTGGATAGCATTCACAGCAAGAACACCCAGGCCGGGGCCTTTCTGTGTGGAGTTTGCAGTACTCCGGTTTCCTATCCAAAGACATGCATGTTAGGCTAATTGGAGAGTCTAAATTGCCCGTAGGTATGAGTGTGTGAGTGAATGGTGTGTGTGCCCTGATGGATTGGCGACCTGTCAGGGTGTATTTTCTGGGAATCCAGCCCCCCATACCCTGACCAGGAATAAGCGGCTTAGATAATGGATGGATGGATGGATGGATTATACATTCACTTACATTATAAAGATACTTTATTTGTTTATTGAGTAAAACACTGCAGTTGTTTTGGAGGCTCATGAATCTAAACCTTGACCCAAGTAAAAAAAAAAAAAAAGGTCCCAGTTTTTCCCAGTTTTAGGCACATTAAGTTCTTAATATCTGATGGGCATGTAGGTGATGAAAACACCACATGACCTGAAAGGTGTGTGTGATAGCAGACACATGGTTCAGATTGATAACTATTTCCTGTGTTTGTGTTTGCTATACACGTGAAATGAGAAAGAAGTACCGGAGATGATGCAGTGAAGATTTATGCATCGGTTAACACTGGATTGTGGACAGTGCCGGCCCTACCATAATGCCCATCACGCAGAATATGTAGGGCCCCACATGGACAATGTTTTTGAAATGCACATTTTGTACACAACATCAATGCCATGCCTAGGGGGCTGCTGCCTGTTTACACCTGTTGATTGTCTATGTCAATGGAGACATTGGTGCTACACACCAAAACATCCCCTTGAAGGGCTCTCAATTACTCCACAGGATGCAGGTTGCAACTAGAGTTGATGAACTAATAATAACATGCTAAATTGCTACTATTGTCATATTTTTCTTTTATACTTATTTTCGGTAAGCTGAATGGTGCCAGCTAGCTAGCTAGTCAGATAGCAATCAATTGTTAGCCAGCTAGAAGCTGACGTCTGTTGCCTAGCCAGATAAACACATTGTTAGTTAGTCTGAAGAAGCTAGCCATGCAACTTATGCTTGTTAGTTAGAGAAGAATCCCACATCTCACACAGCAAAGCCATTTTAAACTGATTTTAAATCATATTTTACAGTTATTACTGGCCCACAACTATGGTGAGTGCATGTCAGCATTGTCCTTGTTTATGTTATTTTATCTGGCGAGCTAAGCACACTAACATTAATTGGAGGCAATGGTTTTGTGGCACTGGCACAGCTAGCTACAGATAGGGTTACAAAAGGCAGCCAGCCACAGAAGGTCTGCTGAAGGTTCTGCTGCTTAATGTGATTGATTAGCAAATGTAAAATTAGCAAACATAGATCCTGTGTGGCTCTGTAGGTAGAGCATTGTGCTGACAACGTTTAGGTTGGGGGTTCAATTCCCATTGGGACCACATATAATGAAAAATGTATGCATTCACTACTGTAAGTTGCTTCGGAAAAAAGCATCTGCTAAATGCCATATGTTATATGTAAATCTGTAATGTATCTGATTGAATGTGCTCCTTGCTATACCCCTCCCCCCACCGCCCCCACCTACCAACAGCAATTCCTTATCTAGAAACATGGGTTACTCACATAGGAAAGCATTGTATTTGACCTTGTTTTATTGCCACACCTACCTGTTGCCAACTTTTGTCCTTGGTCCTTTACTGGCAGTGTATAGAGGGAGCACTGTAGATAGATTTGCACTATTGTATTGTTTTACTTTTTTGTATTGCTTTATTTACACTGACATGAGGTTGGAACAAGATTAATTAAAATGTAAATCATGTAAATCTATGAAGTACAGTTGCTACTATTTTGCCTGTCTTATTTTAGTTTATAGTGTCATAATTATTACATAGCGCAAGTATTCTCTACACTGACATGTTGTTGAATTTGTTCTAAAGTGTATGTGCTGTTTAAGTTTTGTCTTAATTTATGTTGCATGAATGTAGAAATGCACTTCTTAAACATATTTACATATTATTTGTTTGTGTTATTTCAAAGGTGTTAGCCAGGGAGCAGGGCGTTTCTCATCCAGTCCCATCACCACTCTCAGCCTGTGAGCCAGGCTACATTTGTGTTAGCATTATTTATTGTATAACATTATTATGTAACAAAGCAGTTCATCTTTTTTGAATGAAGTAGTACTTTCTGTGCATGTACAAATGTTGATCTACTGTAAGAATACACCAATTACAGCGATGCGCTGCCCCCCACCCCCACCCCCCTCCCAAAACCATTTTCCCTTGGGGCCCCCAAGAGGCTTAGAGCCGACCCTGATCATGGAGCACTCCACTTTGTAAAATGCAAAGAAATGCCAAACCAAGGACCTCTAGTAAATTCCTATTTTGGAATTTTCTTTTCAAGTTCCAATATCGGCACTCGTGCCACAAAAGTAGTGAATGGGACATTGTCCTCACAGGAGAGCATCTCAATAACTGGACATTTTCTGGATCCCTGCTCTCACACAATCACATCAGCTCCAATCTGTCTGCAGAATGCTCCGCTGGCCACCAGGAATGGCTGCAATATTGAAGCCTTTCAATTTGCATCACATCATTTGCACGACAGCGCTCAACAAGACGAGTCTTAAAATAATACGAGGTTTGATTTTTTTTGACTCAAAGCAATTTATACGCGTGCGCGTCGCTTTTCAAAGGAGTGGTCAAGCGGAGTGAGCATTGGATTTCTGTTATTGTTATGCTTATCGTGTCATTTTTCTGAAGGAACATGGCCAAAGCCTTCGGAGAGGCCCTCTAATAATGATATGTTTGGTTTTACATTCCAATCATGAAGGACACCATTATGTAAAATGGAGTGCATTTCAGCGAGAGGAACGCCCGTGAAAGGCAATAGTCTTTGTTCTCGGACAATGAGAAGAAGTTCTGCCTTACATATTCATAGATCTCCTCAGGCAGTTGTGCTTTTATGAAGAAAAAAAAGGGAGATTATTTGAGAGAAAAAAGGTAGACAGTTACAACTAGGACCTCTGGATCCAAATTCATTTTGCCTTCTGATCCTTCAAGGGTTCCTTTTTAGCTTCTGTGGCCCTGTTGCCGTGGCAGTATCAGACGCAGTCATGTCAAAGTTGATTCCCCGACATGGACTCCTCTGTGCATAATTCATTTTTACAATTCAGACAGTCGGTTTGAATGTCTTCAGTTGCTTTTTTTATTTATTGCAGTGTATACTCCAAAAGGAATCTTTGCACTCCCTGTATGATTCGTCTGAAACATGAAGTTTACAGACTAGGATATCGATTCAACGTTTTTGGCTACAGTTTTGATTAAATATTAATTCATGGCTGACTGCAAAAAGAAAAAAACCTCTCGCGACTTGTACTGTTGGGTTACATTATGTCAGCTCATTAGTCAGCGAGGTTATTGGGCATAGTTGATGAGGTAACAGACTGTGTTTGGCTTAATCATTTTTGCCAGGAGAGAAATTGTTGGCTTTAATGACTGCAGTGGGCGAGTGAAAGCGCATTGGCTGAGATAAGTCTCATATGCACCAATAGCACAAAGGCTTTGTTCTCCTGAGAAGCAGGGAAAGTTGGTTCCTCTCTGTGTTTTCGCTTTTGATTTTCTTCACATTCAACAGGTTAAATAACAAACATTTGTTTGCTCTACATTAGCCATTAGATATTAGACCTAATATTGGATAGGGCTCAATTGCTTAATTTAACCATCTATAACTATGATGGTTCAAACTAGAATGTTTCCAAGATGAAGTCATATGATTAAATATGACCACATACATGCGAGTCATTGTATGGGCACTTATTTGGCTAGCATTTCATGAAATGAAATGAAGGGTGTGTGGGTTCAAAGATGCATCTCTGATCCCAATGCTTGTAATGAAAAGGGGATGCTTAGAATGACATGGCTGCCCTCACAGGAGACTTTAATCATTTGTTTAATTATTTGTGGTCGATCCCTGCTCTTCTGTATTGGAAAATGTAATAAATCATTTGGATTATCTCTTGTTGTCAGAGGAAGGACAATGTCCCATGTAAGTGTTTTATTTGAGTGCTTGATTTTATGTAAATGCTTTGTTTGTTTGTGTGTGTGTGTGTGTGTGTGTGTGTGTGTGTGTGTCTGTGTGTGTGTGTGAGTGTGTGTGTGTGTGTGTGTGTGTGTGTGTGTGTGTGTGTGTGTGTGTGTGTGTGTGTGTGTGTGTGTGTGTGTGTGTGTGTGTGTGTGTGTGCGCGCATGCTTGCATGGGTCTGTGTGGTGTCTTTTACAAACGTGTGAATTGTGTGGGGAAGGAAGGACATGTAAAAATAGTGGGCAAAGTCATCTCACACTTTGTGACACCTTACCCAACAGCTTTATAAAGAGGATAATACAGAGTCTCTTTCTCTCTCTTTCTCTCTCTCTCCCTTTTTAATGCTTGGCCTTCTGCTCTAGGGTACAATCTGTGATAGTGAGAAGGAAATGTCAGCTGTCCCAATTCCTGCTGTCCCCACCCTTCCATCCATTGGCTTGCAAAGCCTTCAAAACGTGGGCATAATCGTGGTATTGTTTATTCAAGATTAATCAGTAGCCTGTCAGGCAAAAGAAAAGTATTGGTTATATAACGATGGATTTTTCAATGCAAGCTTGTGTAATGGGGTCATCTGGCCTTTTCATTGTGATGCTATATAAGAGAATTTTGGCACCCAGAAGTATTCTTGTAATTCACCGAGGAGGGGGGTCATGTGAAGTTACAAAAGTGGTATTCACACTGAGACCAGAACTGGATAAAATCCTGCTTGAAGCTAGCCTCACTGAGCCTGACTCATTCATCACTCCAATGTGGTATAACTCTGCCCATTGGCGTGCTTTTACTCAACACTCGAACCAATCAATTGGGACCGCCAAAGTGGGGGGATATCGCCTACAGGATACAGTATTTACATACGCCATACAGTCAGCAAACCCATGGTAAGTAGTTAGATATCTGAAAAGGTTGCTGTGTGGTGATGCACTAACAACAACGAAAACCCTAATCTTTCATGTGTACCCTAACCCGAATCATGCCACCAAGCCCTGAGAAGGATCCAGTGGTTGGAAGCAATTTGGCGGGAGCAGGACATACATATGCATCCAGAATTTTGTCAGAGGTAACGTTATTGCATAACCATAGATGTATTACTATCGACAAGTGCTTGTTGAACTATAGTACTTCGTAGCTAGCTACAACGTCACTAACGTTTGAGACATGTCAGAGCTAGAGTCAGTAATCATTGCCTGTAAGTGGGCCTGTCAGTTTAGCAGCAGTAATTTTAGCTCATTCAGAAATCTTAGCTAAAAGATGCAATATTGTAATAAAAACATACGTTTCAATGCTTTGTTTGACAGATGCATTTATACATAGCCGATTCTAGAAGCGGATTTACGTTGCGCTCGTTGGTTAGAAATCCAACCACTGCTCTCCTGTTTTTTTAAATTTCTCCAAGTATGTGACTCGGGACACAAGGACTGGAAACAGTCACGAAACAAATTCAGATAGTTTTTTTCCAAAGTGGGCGTGGCAAACCCTGGAGAGGCTTGGTGCTGAGTGAGAGGAAGGCTTAATACCCAGAGCTAAATTCTTTCACTATCCAGCCAGAACTGTCAAGCAGTCCAAGCAGATGTTATATTTACCAATATGACAAGCCCTACAGATTGCAGGTTTGTGTCCCCAATGTTGAACCACACGCCCACACAAGAATAGGGTCAGATATGTAATTTATACTTTTCATCTACTTTGTAGATCACAACGATGTGGAGCGGTGGCAGGCTTCAGCCTTGGATTTCTGCCCCTCAGCCCACAGCCCACAGCAGGCTTCAGCCCCTCCATTCCAGTGGGTTCCTAGCTTGCTTTGACTACATATTACTGTGTTGCATTACACATACCATTTCATTCCTTTGACGTTATGAACAAATATACATTCCCTTTCATTCTGTGGACAAAATTAACATATTTTGTGAAGTGCATAGGTGATAACTGGAAAAAATGATAAGTTCATCATGGGTACAAAACATTGCAGAATAATCAGAATGTGAAATAAATTTGACCATGTGCATTGTCAATAGAAGACTTAAGACTCATACATTATTTTGATAAAATGTTCAGCACGTTGACTATTTTTAGAAGTGTTCTTCCTTTGTTGCATTGAGCAAATTCTCTTCATGCCTTCTGTCTCTGCATCATGAATAGCACACATAGTGTCAACAGTAGGTGAGTATTTTGGCAACAGTTTGAGAAGTGTTGCATTGTGGTAAGGGGATGGGAGGTGTCACCAGAATGTTGCAAGTTTGAATCCTAGATGGGGCACTGCTGCTGTTCCTCAGAGCATGGTGCAAATATCCAACTCTACTGTACAAATCAATAATAGATCCCCTGCGCAAGGTGTGTGCTGCATAAATAAAATCATAATAATGCTAAAGTCTACCAGACTGTACTCTCCAACAATGTATAGTTTCAAATCACTTTGTGAAATTAATCTTGGGAGAAATTGACGAGTTGCTTATAGCAGTATTTACCCCTGGTTTTCTATTGCAATAAAGGTGAGATGGCAAGAGGCCACTTTGGAAATGCCACCAATAAGCTGTTGACTAAATGCAAAAAAGGAATTGATACACTGTGCTCATACATATACTATACTCATATGTAGCTACAAGGCTTTTAGCCTGTACACTAATCAAGAAGGGTATACCCTGTAGCAACCTGCGGTGCTTGGCCCCCTAATTAACGTATTGTCAAACCACTGCAATAAATAACACAATATAGCCTACTATTGAGAAACTGCAAAGAGTGTAAGTAGGATAATATATATTTTTATTTTTATTTTTTTTATTTGTAGCCTATGTACATATTGAATTATTCATGTCGAGGTCCTCGAGCTCAGGCAACTGAAATTCCAGAGTTGGAGCTGAGGCTCTGGCTTGCTATGGCATGAAGTAAGCCTTATACCAAGAGCAGTCAAAGACTGCAGACCCACCACTCACTGGTGGTGAAGTGTTGCTTTGTCCATTCAATGCGCGCTGACATAATCGACAGGCTCAGCCAAATGTAGCGCCATGGGTTCGAGGGTGATAAAATACATTTAATTTATGAAATTGACTCTAATCCAAAATCTATATAGAAAAAAGTTATATTGTTAATCCTCATATGCCATTATGTTTTTGTGTATTTCATTACTCCATCTCACTATAGGAAAATTACATTGCCACCATTATCAAAATGACACTCTTCGTGTTCTATAGTATAAGTATGAGTAAATGGCCAAGGAAGCTCAGGAGATATAGCCTACATCACAATCACATTTAAATAGATTTATATGGTTTATTAGAAGAGCTCCATAATTTAATATATCTATGCGATCGGCAGGTTCAGTAAATGTCCATATATTTTTCGTTAAGCCATGAATTTTGTTTTAGCACAATGTTCCATTTTAAACACAAATTAATTAATCAAACAAGTCACTTGTATGTGGACAGTATTCCTGATCTTTTAAACAAATACTAATCTAGTTCTGCAAATCAGATGACTGTAATAATAGAAATGTCAAATGAGACACAGTCTATTGTCACTGATATTTGCTTTCCATCCGTGAAAGGCCACGCTTGATCTGAAAGCAAGATGCCCTGCAGGCCTCGTTTTCCTCGCGCTCCATCGGCGAGCCACTGGATGAATCCACAGTGCCCCCTAGTGTAAAATAAATGGCTTTGCACATCGCGCGGTAACGCACCACGATACACAAGAGCTCCCCCTCTCTTCTCATTTTCTTTGGGAGCATGTTGCCAAGGTCACATTCACACATTTGCAGCAGGTTAAATAAAGAGCAACCGCAAAATATAATTTGTGGAAAATATCTTTTTTTATGTTAACGATGGGAGAACTACCAACTGTTGTCGTGTGCAGCATGTTTGTTTGGTTAACCCTCCTGTATATTTGTGGTATAGAAAAACCTGATTTGTGATGTACTGTATATTATTCAATGGTAGCATCATGCATCTCAGTATTGAATGAGTATACCTGTGATTGAACCTTCCACCATCTGTCTTCCCTGATGGTAACAGCTCAATATTGTGACATGGTCATCTAAGTAGACTGTAATTCTCACTTCATCTTTAACACTAAACTGTGTCCTTGACATTAACAGCACAATACTAAGTCACCCTGGATACACTATTGTGCTCATTGGATTAATTATTAGATGTCAGGACTTTATAGTTCACAATGCATTTACCATTAAAACTTGAATTGCTTCTAAAAAAATATCTATAACTGAAAAAACTGGATAGTTTGTTGAAAATGTAAGCTTTTTTTTCACCCTCAACACAACAGTGTGCAAAGCTAATACATAGTGCAATGGGTGACAATGTGTTCTATACTTGCAAGAAAGTGATTCAAAATCCTTTCCTGTTTACTGTGTCTGAAATAACTCCTTCATAGCAGTTGTGCTCCTAACTGGTGTCCAGTCAATGCGATTTCACAGCCTGTTTGTGTGTCAGCTTCTTGATCCGGGCAGTGCATGCACAAATCACTGCATGGGAACTACTACCCAGCGCTATGAGAGCACAGGGCTTAAGTCGCACTATTTTGAAGGCAAAAACACGAACACACACGGAGAGAGAAAACACATAATTTATATAAGTTATATTATTTCAGTAAAATTGTGATATTATTCAAATATATCATGATACTTTATTGAGAAACTATAGTACCTGCAGTCTGTTTTGTTCAGTGTAAGCGGATCCTGCGCACAGTTTAATTTCAAAATACGAAAGTGTCGAGCCCTGTTGTGAGTTTGTAGGATTGTGTGTCTGTCTAGTGTTACAGAATCAGAAGAAGCTGAGAAGTTGTATTGTTTTAATGTGCCCCGTAGAGGCCCCAGTCAGATTTTTTTCCTTTTTGCGTTCGGTTTTGACGTAATCCACTCCAGAGAGCACAATGTGGCACTGGCGTCGGTCCAGGTACAGTATGTGCGAGCAGACTATCCCCAGGACAGAGAGGAATAACACGCTGATAGGATAACAGACCTCAACCCTTTTAGCCCTCCCGAACAAGGAAGGCTTTGAGGCTATTTGATCAAAATGAGCGTTGGCAGATCTAGGACTGTGAAAAGAGTGGGCTAATAAGACATGTTTTCAAAAAAGCGCTGCGGTTACTTCCAATTCGCGGGCACGTCTTATTCTGTTCTGTCTCGCACTTCGGCGTCAGTCGGCACACACACACACACACACACACACACACACACACACACACACACACACACACACACACACACAAAGACATTGAAAGAAAAGTGCACTTTAAAAACAAATTAATCTTACTTATTTGGCTCCTGATTAACTAAATCGTTAATGAATGACGGCAGTCTCCGATTAGTGACTTTGGGAATATCGTTCATCACTGCGTGCGCGAGTGCGTGCGTTTGTGAAGTCTGTGTGTGTGTGTGTGTGTGTGTGTGTGTTGATGCCTAATTAAGGGACGTCTTTGTTTTAAAAGAACATTATAATTTGGGGCTTAGGAAGAGAAAGAGATCTATTGACGTGGATTTCCTCCTATTGCTTGTTTATTCCGCAAGCCCCAGAAGCAGCTCCGCATTTCTCCTTAATTAGGTCTTAATGATGTTAAGGAGATGCAGGAATGTACCGTGTGATGAGCACAGTGTGAACGCTCGTGGTACCAGAGGAATGAAACACTTAATTTAGCATGGCACGCAAGGTCGCATTAATATGGCTACCCAATTAAGCTCTCGGTATGAAGTCAGGCTAATAAACACTTCTGAGTAATCCACTCACATGATGGGAAATCAAGTGGTACGCAATGAGCAAAACCAAATACATAAAGGTGTTCCAACCGTCAGGGTGGTTAGAAAATACATTAAAATGACTAACACGTGTACAGTTCGCGTTAACATCAGCGTTGGTGTGCATGAGATAGTGTCGAGTGGGGTACCTGAACCATGACTTCTGCATCTGGATAGAAGTCACACTGGCAACCTGTGAATTAACTCCTCATTATTCAAAGGCGCGCAACCCAGTCCTGATGCAATTAATTTTAAGCGTCATCTGGCAGGTAAGTGTGCCCGTGTGTTGCCGTATGTCACTCAAGACAGCTGATGGTACTAAAATTTCCACTGGAGGTGCAGTTAGTTCTGCTCAATATTCATAATTTATAGCCTCGTGAACGCATTGTTCGGCTGTGGTTCCTGCACTTATTCATAATGACATCAATTCCTCTTCAAAGCCAGCTTAAAAAATCCATCTTTCCATCTTTAATTATGTTCTTTCATTAATGTGTGTTGTTCCACTTATCATGTTACATCGCATCATTTGCCAATTATGGTGCTATTAAATAGCTTCATCTAAAGCAGGATATGAACCAGACTTTTATAGCAGTGAAATGAAGTCATGCACTAAGTGAGTTGAAATAAGCCCTTTGATTCAGAGGTGTGTATGGGAAAGAACAGTTTACGGCACATTTTCTGACAGCAAGCTTACTTGGTAATGACATCAAATGTTCACCAACAACAAGAACACAGTTAATTAGATGCAGGCTACCCAATATCCTATTCATACACGAGAGCAGTCTAATTTGGTCTTGTAATATTGCTTACTTTGCTAACTCTGCAGTGTCAAATATCTCTTTGCACATCTTCAGTGAACCAATGACGATGGTAAGAGGAGCGTTGGATAAGCATAATTAAATAAGAATGCTGTGCAAACAGCACAATGTCACTTCAACAGACCAGGTCTGGGTTCAGATGGAGTTTGCCTCGCTGGCCAAAAGCTTGTAGCAAACACTGCCCTCTAGTGTTAGTAATTGTGGGTGCATGTGCATGCGCTTCTAGCCACAGTAGTTTATTTGGGTATGATTTTTTTGTGCCTCACAAGTTGGGATAAAATACAGTGGCCCTGAAGTGTCTAAGAAACGTTGGCTCAGTTACAAACAAAATTATTTCAAATGAATACAAAATACTGTTCATGTGACTAATTTACTTCTCAAGGAATAAATGTCTCCTTTTATGTAAAAGAGAAATGTCACAAAATCTCTCTGAAAAACTGTTTTAGATAACACTTCAAAGCCACTGTGCTAAAAACCAAAATGTATTTACCCAGTCTATACCCTTGTAGAGCTTTGGTCAGTTTGACTTATCCTTGTGACAGTCATTATTATGAACTACAGTATATGTGAACCAACAGGATATTATTCAAATAGTTTGAATCACAAGGAAATGAAAACCTGAGATGTGTTCGTTTGTTGATTTGGCTTTTCTAATGTTTGCCAAATCAACAAAAACGTGAGCTCAGCCTAACAAGCTATCATTTAGCTACTGCCGCTAAAGTTTCTCTCACATCACCAGGTATATATTACCTCTCTTAAAATGCACATTCCTTTTAGGAAAGTCAGGCTATTGGATGAATGAAGTGATATATAAATGGACATTGTATCCGTCTGACTGATCCATCGAGAAAAGGTTATTTGTATTAAAAAGAGCAGGCTTACTTTTGAAACATGCCTTATTGTTTATCCTAGACTCTTGCATTCACTGTACACTGATCAAATATGAAAGGCAGGTTTCATCTTATTTCCTTTGGCTAAGGTACTCATTGCCAACAGGTTTTCTTAATCTACACAGTGTTGCTGCTGTTTCTTTGGTTTGACAGCCTTGGCAGGCATCTACATTACATAGGCATCTGGATTCACATCATTGTTAGGTCATACCCCCTCATGTCGAGAAGCAACAACATTGAAACAATTTGGGTGAAAACACTGTTTTAATTGCAATATGTTACATGTTACCACAAATGTTATTTGATGCTTTTGACACATTCGTTAGGACAAAGCAGGGTCCTGCAGATACACAGTTGCCTTTGAAGCATGTGAACCCGGGGAGGCCCGGGTGCGAGACGGCGTGATGTCACGTCCTCCCGGCTCTGCCGGAGAGGGGTGAAGGCCGCGGCCCGTGGAGGAGAGGATGTGCTCCTCTAAAGGAGATGTCTTTTTGTTTCTCTGCGTGGGACACTGACACTTCCCCCGGCCTTGTTTCCCAAGAGACGGGCACAGTGCAGTACATTTGTACTGTCAACAAAGCTTCCTGCCTAAACCTCACAGAAAAAGAAAAACATTTACCACACAGGGGCCTTGGGTAAACAGGAGGGACAATGCAATCCAATAGTTTGCACCTCGCACCTCACACCACAGGGTGTGACGGTTAAGGCTCAATACCCTGTTACAAATGTGGTTTGTAAAACCTTTCAAAATCCAAGAGTTAACACACGTAAACACATGTAAAGCAGGTGTTAACCACGATGGGGACCGCAGAGGAATATTTTGTAAGGGTGAAATGTACTCAAAATGTACTTATTATCACTGTTCGTTCAGTTTTAATACTCAGACCTCCCTACCTAAGGAACCTAGTGGCAAATGATTAACGACCATAAATACTATCTTTACCCGCCTCTGTGATGTAGGATTAGGCTGTTCCCGTGATGCTCAATCTACGCTCTCCCAAAATTAAAGTGAAGCCACATTTTCAAGGGTGACCACAGTTTCACACGGTTACACTTACGTGATCTCAGACCCTAAAACAACACGCATTATATTACTCAGTTATAATATCATCGTAAGAACACCAAACGAGCATATGATACCTAAAACGACGACAGTGCATTTTAAAACATACAATGTGTATTCCTGAAATCCTTCGGCGAGAACTGCGTTCTGGAGATCTACTGTACGTGTTGATGCCGCTCACTGCTGCAGGTGTGTGTCCAGCGACGGTGCCCACGGTCCGTCCGGCGTGAAGGTGAACTCTCCCAGGATCCCTCGCTCCGAGGCCCCAGCTGTCTGTCAGAGCTTGAGCCATTACTTTTAACAATACAATGCTGTCTTTGTGAGCCGAGGCCAGGAGGCCCATTTTACATCCAGCATGGCACTATGGAATCATTGTCCCCCTCTCTCCCTCTGCCTCTGCCTCTCTCTCTCTCTCTCTCTGCTTCTCTGTGAAAAGAAGAAAGAAAAAGATACACTGAAATCGAAGACATATTCCTGTGGAGCGCAGCATTCCAGCACCCGGTGACGAGAGAGGACAGCCCGACGTTGGGCAGGTGCAAGGGTCCGTTTGCCGTCCTCGTTTTGGTCGTTGTTTTTCTGATCGCTGTGCTTCCTGTTGGTTTTGTGCAAAGGTTTGGGGGAAACGTCCTCGGCACATTAGTATGGAGATAAGCAGGCCTCTCCTTCCGCTCACAGACCACACAGCTGCCCCCGCCGGCCCCTCCCCCAGCCTGGCCAGCCTCCCAATCACTCGTCCGTCACAGCGGCAAGACGGCCTCACAGTCTCACTGCGGGCTCTCTCGCCACAATCAAATCATCTCGTGGAGGGAAGAAGGAAAAAAAAAAAGGAAGCGTTTCGCCACAGTAATTCAAAATCGTTTCATTTCTGAACTGAGAGGCAGCGATACATTTATTACATTTATTGAATGATTCCTTCCCAGGACTCCCCGGTAACGCAGTTAGGTGCCTAAATAACGCGGTCACAAGGAAGGCCGTTTTCATACAATCCCAGGAACAGGCTCGCTGCACTGTCAGGGGGAGGACACCCAGCAAAGAGCCCTCTGTCTAACGCACGTCTCCAGAGCGGTCTTCAAGTTCATTTATCACTAATTACAACCGCCTCATTCAAATGAGTACAATATAGTCCTATAATCATATCTGGCTGATTTGCCAGGTGGGGTTCTGGTCAAAAGAAATGATCTCGGTCAAGGTAACCACATGTTAAATATTGGGGGCAGGGGGGACATAATGAAAGGGAATGTTTTATATCTACAAATTATTGGGGGGGGGTAGATATGACTGTTTTGAATATTTGGAGGGGACATGTGCTCCCTGTCCACCCCACTAGTTAGGCATATAATCTAGGTTACTAGTTGTGATTAATGGTTTTCTATTCCTGTTGATAGTTTTCTTAGCTGGAAAACTGGAAAAGCTGCATGTTCATGCTGTGTTTTGCACACAAATATTCCCCTTGGTTGCAGAGATCAGACATGTGAATGAAATGTATTATTTTGGTTATGCTGATTTGGTTTCTGAGAATGGAAAATTGCCATTGCAACCCTTCAGTATTAAGAGGGATGGTGTCATAGAGATATGTGGAGTTCTGAAGGGTATTATCTACATCCTCTCAACATTTTCATCCCTGTGGTACTCTACACGGTCAGGATGCATCTGGCCTTGGTTATTATCATTACAGATATCCTCAGGACCGTGCTTTCCTGGTCCAACTCGAATATAAATATATGGTAACCTGTAGATCACCCCTGACGATGACAAAACAATGACTATTTTTAAAACGCGTAAATAAACGTCACAACACACGACAATAGCAAGTCTCACAAGAGAAACATCCGATAATACGCTTGAGCAAAGGTAGCCATTTTGTTTCAGTTAAGCACAGGGGCCTGACGCACACTGAGGAAACAGGGGATCACTGTTGTTTGTTTGGTTTCTTTGGCATCACTATCATGGCTTTTAAGGGTAGTAAAGCTAATTCACCTCCCAATCCCCCCCACATCACATGACCAGTTTGGGCCCACCACAGGAGTCAGTGACACAGCTAAGAACAGAGCCTCACACTATTCCCCTCAGCCAGAAAGACACCGAAACTCCCACAGTTCTCACACCAGCCATCAGCGCTAAGACAGTCCCGCCTCTGCGGGAAAGAGACTCTGAAACTGCACAAGGGCTCATTCTGAGGCTGGCTGCTTCACGCCCGGGCCCCTGCATATTATTTTGGCCTCGTCGTTTATTTAACTTTCTTCCCCCAGTGTTTTCTCAGCCCTGGCCTGTCTCACAGAGGGCTTTGAGTCACCTTTTACAAGGCTCTTCCATACCGTTGGACTGCACACCCTCTGCTGGGGTGAGCAAGAGCACTCCACCCACCCCCCCCCGTCCAGAGAAAGGTTGATACCCATCACAGTGTAAAAATCTTCACTGTTAATTAATCTATAACAAAGTTTGCACAAAACCAAAAGGAATACAGTGTATTATATTAAAGTTAATTATAGTCGCTCAGAGTTGATTTAACACTGAACATTTTGCATTAGGATTCTTCATTATCTGCACCAGAGTCGGCTCTGGTTGGGAGTGCCATCGGGGCGGCAATTGGCTGTCCGCCCCAGGGAGGGGGGAGGGAAGCCGACACACACAGTTCGCAGGAGTGGTTTTGGGGAACCGGAATTACAGTCGACAGCACGACAAGTGCTGTCTCGGAGGAGGCAGTGCTTCACCCTTGTCACTGCCGGTCACAGGACTACGGCAGCAAACTATGAGGGAAGGGGGATTGAACTAAGCACAGTGGGTGATTGGCTACCAAATTGGGAGAAAAATGGGGTAAAATCATAAAAATTTAAATTTAAAATGTTAAAAAAGGATTCTCATTATCCAGGTTGGTTAAAAATGTTGCATTCATCGTGGTTCCCGATTAACACTTTTGGCAGTAGCAATGCACCTAGGCACATCATTGGTACAAGTTCAAATGCAAGTAAGTTTGTTGGTATGTGTGAATAAAATCATTTGGCTCCTTTGTCAATCATTAAGAAACATTGGTTTCTTTTCCAATTCACAGACTGAACTGACATAATTTACATGTGTCCTCAATTGGGGAAAAAGGATTTCTATTTTGGAATAGTAATTCTGTATTCAGAGTTTGGGTGTTCCCCTGTGACCACTAAAATAGATAGTCTTCCATTCAACAGTAAAGCAATTCAACACAAGCCCCAGATTAGACAGAAATGGGTTACTACAAACGTGACCTCTTTACATTGTTTTGTAGTGCGAAAGACCTATGGGAGCATTTGTCCTCTTTTTATTAAAGTACGATTTCCAGAAGTGGTGATCTTTTTTGTCTTTATAGTAGGATAACTTGGGAATATTATATTTCATATTGGTTTGAAAAAATAATGGGAAAAATCTGTTCCGGGTTGCATATGTCATTATTTCTGCACATGATTTATAACGATGTATAATGATCTTTTCACGTTCGTGAAACCAGTTGGTAACTAAACATTTTGTGTTACTACGTCTTGCTAGAACCAGATAAACCCCACTGTTTTTGTTTGCTACAAATGTAATATTATCTACCGCGGGTTACAGGCACAGACTTTTTTAATGTACTTAATGGGAGTGCACTTAATGGATTTAATTGCTACAAGATGTGCGGTTAATCGATTTCATTTTTCACCCACAAGCAAGATGTTTTGTTAATGAAAGACCTGTGGATCCATGGGTGTGGCATTTGTTGATTTAGAAATACATCACTAACAGGTATGGGAGGCCAAAACACTTTATAAGGTATTTGATATATAATGTATTTTCCTATGCAGTAGCTACTGCCAATTTTCAGAACTATTTTTCAACCTTTATGTAGATTAATCTCCACATACTGAATAAATTAAGCATAACAATATTCCTTATTTTAACCTTTTTTCTTGGAGAATGTTGTATTTCATAAATTTCATTAAAACGGGGGAAGTTGGAGACAAAGTTGGGTGAACATATTATTGTGACGGATGCTCTCTTCCCTTTAAAAATGCTCCTGCCTCCTACCCTGACACATCAGATTTCAGACCACACCTGTTTCCTGGATCTTTAGTGCTTATAAGCATAAGGCAGGTAAGGATATGATTGGTTTGAGGATTTGTCTGTTTACATTTGCATTTACATTTTAGGAATTTAGCAGACGCTCTTATCCAGAGCGACTTACACAGTTTACATACAATCCATTTATACAGCTGGATATTTTACTGAAGCAGTTCAGGTTAAGTACCTTGCTCAAGGATACAACAGCAGTGCTCCACCTGGGAATCGAACCAGCAACCTCTGAGATACAAGCCCAGTAACCATAACCACTATACTACACTGCCACCCACTGTTTGGCCAATATTTTCTACATCAGATGTCAGCACAGTGATATTTATATTTTAAAAAGTTTTTTCATGAAATTGAAATGCTGTTTTCACTGAGTGTCCTTTGTCTGTGGTGTCACATTATCAATACAATTCTAGCGCCTGGTGATTAATGTATTCGTTGCAAACCAGTAGATGGAATAACTGACCTGTCCCTAATGAAAAAATCACATGAATGTGAAGATGTGATTTAAGCATGTAAGCATCCGTTGCAGAAAGTGACGTCGATAAGACTATGATTAGTTCCCTTGGCTGGGGACTCGGGTCTTTAGCTCAGTGGGCCAATCGTGTCTCGTGTGGCATTGGGATCCTTGGTTCAAAACTCGCTGCAGGCATAACCAACTCCATTACATATACATGTGGTCACATATGAATACCTGTGAAGAAAATGTGACAACATGCGACAATGTGTGGTATAAATTATGATTGTTCCTACCATGTATATATGCACATCTTGTAAGTTGCTCTGGATAAGAGCGTCTGGTAAATGCTTTAAATGTAAAATGTAATGTAACGTGGACATTTCTGGCATAAATGTGAATCACATTTGAAATGTAATAAAAGCACGTGCACAGAACTCTGTAAGCAGTGATTACCTGTGGAGGATGAAGTTCAGGATCTCCGATAGCTACTGGAAGGCAGCCCTGACGACCCGGTCGCTAAGGGGCTGGGTTGGCCGGAAGTTGTCCCCCAACATGCCGTCATTGCCTTCTGGGAGCTCCGCCCCTTTGATGTGGGACCTCAGCCTCCGAAATTCCTCGATCTGGGGGGAGGCGGGTGACAGGACACAGACTGGTGGGTTTAAAGGGTCATTTAGATTGACTGTATTCTCTTTGATGTGTTCTCGGCTTTCCACAGCTGTGTCTTTCAGGTGGGACGCGTATTCCAGCAGTGACTGCACATATTGGACAATCCTGTGCTGCAAAAATGTAGAAACACGTTGTCCTTCACAGCCAAGGTGAAATATGTGGTGGATCCCCTAAGTATACCCTTGGCTGTATGTGTGTGTGTAAGAGTGGGGTGGGTGGTCTGTGTGGGTGTGTGTGTCTATCTGAAAGAGAGATACTGTAAATTAGTATATGTGTGAAATATTTTGGTTGGGAATATGTACAGTCCCAAGTGGATCATTAGTGGTAAAAAAGAAAGAGGGTTCTGGCAGCAATCTCATGGGAAAAAATGTGAATCTCATCAGATTTTACAGTAAATTCATGACACAGTATTCAGATTGGGTGAGTACTCAAGGGATTTAATCTGTAATTGCAATGAGTAAGATTTTATCAGGACACAGAAACCACAAAATTCTGTAGAGGGGCAGTTAACCCAGTCAGTCAGCAACTTCATTCTTTGAACACAAACATGCTTTAATTGTTTTCCTTCATCTACTGTCTCCACTTTAGATGTGGCATCAGCAATGTTCACAGGGCTTTGATCAAATGGGAAAATGAAAGTGACATCTGTGACACATTTGTATTGTATGTCAGACAAACAAAATGTCTGGCAATGAATGGGCAGTGAAACAACAAGGCTTAAATTGTACAATCCAGTTAAAAACCATATAGAATATTAATATAGCTTATGTGAAACAACAGTCATGTGATGACCAATAAATCAGCTATTATCAGGACATGCAAGATTGCTTTCTGAAATAAAAGGGCAATGGGTTTTCAGTGGCCAGCAAGGGAAAAAAATGGAAATCATTCCATTTGATATCCTATATTGGCCCACTAAAAGAGTTTTACAGCCTCAATATCACTGCCACATGAAACGATCTCTCTCATGCTGTCAGCCTGCGAACAGTAGAGCCCAAGGCTATCGCCAAGCTTGGTCCGATGGCCAGCTAAGCATGTCAGATTTATTAACGCTGGGTCTCGCAGTGACCCCCGAATGAAACGCGCGCGAGAGCTATTCACAGCAACGCATTTTACCTGCAACACCTGGGTGCCCATTGTTCCTGTACAGCAGCTGTGTCAACGATCATAAAATACCAGTCACTCTGCTAGCCTCGAGGGCGGCGAACTCAAGGCCACGATGACTTTCGACTGAAAAGAAAACGTCTACCCGATTGCTGTTGCCGTACGTCATTTAACTTTTTTATTTCTTGATTTTCCTCCTTACTGTTTTGAATTTCGTGCGGAGGTTTCTTTCACTGAGGTGGTCGAAGGTCCTTTGAGTTCGTTGCCTATTTCCCTCCTGAATTCCCTGTAATCACGCCGCGAGTGATGTTGTCTCGAGCGTCAGGAAACAAAAGCACCCACACCGAACGTACTGTACCGCAGCCTACATAACGAAAAAATGATTGCGATTAAAAGGGGGCGCGCTACTTAGGCTAATTCGAAATTGTCCTTTTTCGAGAGTGCTTTCTCCAGGCAAATCACAAAGTCATGATCTGATTTCTGGCACTTTAGCAATTACCCTAGTTTTTATCTTCAGTCCCGAGTGCTTTTCATTGATCACAAGTTGAGATTTATTTTTTGTACAATGAGCCCCCTTTGTAAAAGGGTACCAGCGGCGTATTTCATCGGTGACATTTGGGCCATCTTGATTCAAAGGGACGGCGGTAACCTTATCTTGAAAGAGGTGTGCAACGATCACAGGTGCTTTAAAGAGGGTACACCAGGTCAGGAGGGGAGGGGAGAGGGGGCACACACCAGTCTCCCCCGTGAGTCACGGGGATGCGTTGGGGGCGTCGCTCAGTTAGGCGCTTACCTGGATCTGTGAGACGGTCAGAGGGTAGCGGTATAGGATCCATGTGACATTCTCGCTGCAGGGTGGCATGGTGAGGGAGCCCTCGTACACCCAGTAATCTCTCATGAGGGGGTCTGGGAACGGGCACACGGTCAAATCAATCACAGCACAAACAAACTGCAGGTACAGTCACACCAGTGGAAAAGACGCCTACGCAACCATTCGCCCTCCCTACCCACTTTGATTCCCGGGATTGTCACTGAAAATTAGAATTTTTAGGGTTCTCAGCTGGCCTATCTGGTTAAATGAATAAAGGTATATACAGTATGTAATTCCTTCAGTTTGACTGTGGTAAGTTAACAACATTCATCTTAATTTTAGGTCCAATCTTAGTTTATTTTAAGTAGCTTTACAATGCCATTCGGTTGTGTGTAAAGTTGTATCAGAAGCACGCAACGTTCCAAAATCCAAATGTGTGCGGTGGCTATTTAATTCATTACTTACCAGGGAGCAAGGTGTTAGGATTAAAGCAGGGTATTATTTTTGTCTTCCCCTATTGAGATGAAATAAAAACAAGGGGTTCAAACTCAAGGGCACGCACTGCCTCCCACTCAGTTCCCTTGTAAGACCTTGTTATTGTTGCTAAAGCACTTTGTCTCAGAAAGCACACATTTCACCCCCCAGGAGAAAGGCGCTGACAGAGAACGCATTCAAAATTATTCAGAGGAAACTGAGACCTCGGTAAACTGATAACTGCAGTGGGCTCGGCCTCATGGGCCCAAAGTCTTTCCGGAGATGAAGTGGCTCAGTCACAGCATGGCCCAAATGATGAACTGGTTACATTTACATTTTACATTTTAGGCATTTAGCAGACGCTCTTATCCAGAGCGACTTGCACAGTTTACATTTCTTCACATATAACACATTTATACAGCTGGGTATTTCACTGAAGCAATTCAGGTTAAGTACCTTGCTCAAGGGTGCAATAGCAGTGCTCCACCTGGGAACCAGCAACCTCTGAGTTACAAGTCCAGTTCCCTAACCTTTACGCTACAGTGCCGCTACACTGCCGCCTAATAATATCTGGTTAATATCTATCTTATGAATATAAGTTTGATTCATATCTGAATTTGTATTCATTTATTACATTGTTCCAATGTTTCACATTCAAAGGTCATCCTTCTGTCCTGTGTCAGAACCTCCTTGTGCTGTGTGAGCGTGTGTGTGTGTGTGTGTGTGTGTGTGTGCATGTGGGTATGTATGTATGTGTGTGTGTATGTGTGCGTGTGTGTATGTTTGTGTGTGCGCATGTGTGTGCGCGTGTGAGTATGTTTGTGTGTGCGCGTGTGAGTATGAGAGAGAGAGAAAGTAGCCTTGGGCACATGCTGCATGATCTGTAGAAAGCACCTCATTCAGTCTCTCTTGGTACCTACAGCGTCAGTCTGATTAATCCTGGTCATGCTCCCTGTGTGCACGTGCAGAGAATTTCAGCTCACATGTTTCCATTGATCGCAGATCTGATTAAATTATTGCAACAAACTGGTCCAAATCCCTCAAATCCCACTGCTCCTATTACGCAATTACGAAACGGCCTTCGATCAGATTAAACAGCATGTCTCAAAGCTGTGTAACACTTCCCTCTGACTCAGATGTACAAACGACTGCATCTTTATGATTAGGCGCTGATTGCGTTACGATTCTGCAGCAGTTTTCGTCAAAGCCGTAGTGGCAGTCTGAGATTTCTCACTGTGTTCCCGTTGTCAAGGTTAGTGCTCGTTCCAGAAATTAATTGTCTTATGAGAGCCTGTTTTGTGGCCTTATCTCGCAATCCAAACACTAAATATCCTATCTCTTAGTTACTGTGGCGTGTCCCCATTCAATCACGACCTCTCATTCACTTTACAATATACAACAATACAACTATTTGCTGTAACAACAGGGAAAGGTGAAATCAATATTTCACCTTGTACTGTAGGTCCTGAAGCACCTCGGTGACTGCCTTCAGTCCCAGGTGTTCTTTACCGATCTGCACAACAGAAGGAGTCAAGACATCAACACAATAAGACTGCACGCCAAGCCCTGCAAACAAAATATGACAGATAAGCAAATGACAAATGTCAGCATCTACGTATTGTTGTGGAATTATAGTACTGTGGTATCATAACAAAGCACCATATGTTTGCTGTAAATGCACAAGCGTTTGCACATCTCTGCTAATACATCTCCATTGCCCATTTGTCTTGGCATGCTATCAAAAATGTGATCGTGGCTTTGTGCAGGCGGACACAAACACAACTGCGGTAGCAATACCATGGTAACTATGTGGCTGCGTCTCTGTCAATTTTGTTATTCGACGGGCATTTCCTGTCGAGGGTGCTGCCAATGTGGGCCTGTGCAGCTTGGACAACAGCAAGTAAAGAGCAATCACTGATCAGTGAAGTCAGATAAGGGCAAACGTAGTCACTTTTCAAACAAAGGTAGAAAAACATAGATGTTTGATGATTATTGCACAGTATTTAATTTCATATGTTTCATTAGTATGCTGGAAGTAATCTTTTCTGCATTTACGAATTTGTTGTTTTCCGATCGTGTGGTTTGGGGCGGAAAACGACGCTGTACCTGCACAAATAAGGCGATCGTGAGGATCCCATTTCTCTTCCCCAGAGCATCGTCGATGCTGCTGAATAGTGTACTGTTCCAGTGGATGAGATGCAGCTGAAAAAAAGGCCCAGATATTTTTGTATTCAGTTCATGGCACGGCCAGCTCCCTACTTTATTTTCACAGTTCTAATGAATATGGAATTCACCACTGACATCTGGTTATGAGTATACGCAAAGGGTCCACACAGCAATTTTAAGGAAACAGTATTTGCAATAAGGGTGAAATGTGCTCACTGAGAATCCTCAGTGTTTCACGTTTTATCAAATAAGTCCCTGCACACTTGCAGGGTGGATAACATGTTGTTGTCACCAGGTTGCAGTAAATCTTAATATGCTTGCTGTTTTAATTGGTGCTGGATGGAATTTTCTATGCGTAGTTCCTTGTAGTGCCAAGGAAACGTCAGTAACCACTGACAAACTTGACTATGATTCAGGTATATCTGCCTTTGGGCATTAAGCTCTTAAAAAATAGCCCATGGAATTTGTATATGCCGGAAAGAACTGTCCCCCAATGTTAAGCAGAATGAACAGTTGATTAGAAGTGCCATCAGTATCGACAATGTCAACACTTAAACTTGTCCTCTCTCCGATGACCTTCTCTGAGCCACCTGTCCCACCCATCCCAAAGGCAGTCTGCAGGTGGCAGCTGCAAGTGGTTCCTTTGTGTATGAGCACGGCTGTTGATGGCAGGTTATTAACACTGTCTGACTTGTTTTAAAATGGCTTCTACAATTTCACTTTACCCATATCAATAAATAATGTCCTTTCAGCAGAATCATTTCCATTGCACAGTCTGGGTCCTACTGTACATGTGTAGTTTTGGGGGGGTTTTCGTATAGAGAAGGTGAATGCACACTCAGTGAAGGTAAAATAATTCAGGCAACAAGAAGACTGTTTTGCGATGTGTATTCTTGCGTGGGTCTAGCATCAGTCAAAACCTAACCTTCAGCGCTTACATTTCTCTCCGGTTGTTTTGAATTCCCTCATCTCCCTCACTGCATCCACCATCATTCCTACAAAATGAAATGGCTTTCATGCTCAGTGGGCTGAGTTCCAAATGAAAACTGTGTTCCGTGTGAAGGAGGCTGCGAAGGTCAGAAGTCGGTGTCAGCCTTTTTGTTTTTTTGTTTTTTTTCAAATTGTTTCAGATTTTTTTCCTGTTTTTCTCCCAGTTTAGTGGCCAATTATACCCTCTATTTATTTAGATTAACCCTCCCCCACAAACTCACCGCCGGTCTCTACGGGGCAAGCTAATTCCCAGAGGCCGGCGATGATCCGCCTCCTCTGAGACGGACTCTCCCACCTATTTTCTGGAGGCATCCTTCGCGCTTCTCAGCGAGCTCATGCCGGCTCACCCTCACCCTTCCCTTTCCCCTTGGGGCAGACAGCCAAACACAGACCCCAATCGGGGCTCTCGGCCAAGGCAGATCTGGCACAGTTGGTTTTCAAACTGCGGCTGTAATAGGCAGCTTGCACTCGCAAAGTGAGTGCGTTAGACTGCTACGCTACCCGAGGCTCTGGTGGCAGCCATTTTGAAGATAGTTACTCTAAAGCAGGGGTCTCCAATCTTATCCGAGAAGGGCCGGTGTGGGTGCAGGCTTTTGTTCTAGCCCAGCACTAAAACACCTGATTCAACTAATTCACCAATCATGGTCTACAATCAAGACCTTGATTAGTTTAATCAGTTGTTTAGTGCTGGGCTAGAACAAAAGCCTGCACCCACACTGGCCCTTCTCGGATAAGATTGGAGACCCCTGCTCTAAAGGGTACCTGCAAAGGGTGCTTTGGAAGGACACTTTCCAGGAAGTGTCTTTAGCTAAAGTTCCAGGGGGCATGGAGGATTTACAGGGCCAGTGCTTGTCACTGGTCTCAGGCTTGCCTGCAGCTGAAGGTGGCAGTAATCGTCCGAGAGGAAGCCTTACCTCCATGGGGAAGGCCTTGAAGTTGACGGTGTGTTCTGAGCCCCGCTGGTTCTCTTTTCCCCAGTGGAAGCGGACCTCATGCAGCTCGTACTCGTGGTCACTAGGAAGCGGGCCTCCTGTTACCACTGAAACAGCAAGGCAGGGACAGCATGTACAATCAGAAAACATATTTTCACTTGTTGATAAAATTATAAAAAACTTACTGTTACTCAAACATTATCCATTAGCCTTTTTGCAATGTGGATATACATCTCCGCCACGATAACATGCGTGTATCTGGGTACATGGAAAATCAGTTTCCAAGGGTGCAGAATTTTTTTAAATAATGGCACCTACTAGTGTACAATAAAGCACTCATTTTAATCCATTGTTTGACAAATTAACAGATTATTTTATTCATTACATACGCAGTGCTAGTTAAAGCAGTTTACACATTTCTGTAGGTAAATGACGAGTCTAGACGGGTCAAATGGGCCTGTTCCCACCACTATATATGTTTAGCCATACATTCTTTCTTTTTGACATTTCACCTTATGGTTTCTCATGTTTCCTTGTTTCCATACTATCACAAGACAGATAGTATTTCTTTGCTGGGCTTTTTAAGGTGCATGCGTATTTTAGTTACGTCATGCCCACCCTTCGATACTGGTGTGTCGCAGTGCATTGGGAGCCAACTCCACAAGCTGCAGTTATCTGAATCCCACAGCTATCAGGGGATGAGTTAAAAGTGTATAACTCAACAAGAATTGAAGGAAAGTTTGTGCCCACTGCCCACTGGAAAAGGACTGTAATGTTTTTATATTTAAAAGCCTGTAAAAATATAAAGCACACATACAAGGTCAGAATTGTCTAACTGTTAAGCAATGAAACTTAATTTGTTCATTTTCAGTGGCAGTGGGCATGATAAAGACACTTTTAAAGGAACATTATTCCAATTCCATTAGCTAGAGGACATAATGTTGTTGGATCATTCCATTAGTTAGATGGAGGACATTTTGTTGTTGGAACTGGGCCAAATTCCCCCTGAGGACCTGAGAATACCAGGACTGGTCTTGAATGCGAGCACACAGCATATAGCTCATGTTAAAACACAACTGCGGCGTGTCTCTATGACACAATATTTTGAAATATATTTTCAATGGCCTGAGGGGTGCATGGTCTTTCCCATCATGCCCGGCTCTCTGTCCCCTGGGGCTTCTTTTAGGGGAACACCTGCGTATGGTCTTTGTAAACTCAAAGGTTCCCGTGCGCAGCACAATGACTTACATTTTTTAAACCTCGGAGTGATTGAACCCCAAGGCCAGGGGCTGTGCTGGAGAAACACAAGGTTGCCTTTCCCTGATAATGGCCGTGCCAAGTATTTCTGTTGTTCCCTTCACAAATGACATCGACGGCCTGATGAGAGCCACAGAGCCACTCTCCTCACCATCCTCCCCTCTTGTGTCAAGGACTTGAAGATGGAGGGGCTTGTTACCTCTGAAGGGGGGGAGGGGATTGTGATGCCCGAAGGGGGAGGAGCTGGTTAATAAGCTTGTATTTAATTGGAGGGTTTGACCACACCTGATTTTGATCTCAGCATTATGCGCACGGTGTGTCCGTCGTTAATGACCTCGCAGTCGCGGCACACCACGTAGCTGGGCGAGAGTCGCACCTCCAGGAGCCTGGGGTCGTAGCAGGCCTCCCTGGAATTCAGGTTGATGGGAGACTGGTACTCTCCATTGGCCTCCGGGAACAACAGGCCCCACTCCACACCTGTGAACAGAAATGTTCACACAGAATTGCAGAGGAAAATATTTCCTTTTTTTAAAAGATTTACAATCAAATGTGATTGGAGAAATATAATCCCCCCACATCCCACCACACACCACCACCACCACCACAACTTCCACCAAAAAAGTAGCCAATGAGGGTCTCCCGGGTGACGTAACAGTATGAGTGTTCGACCACATGTTTCCCACTGTGACCGGGGTTCGATTCCCCGGCTGCGCTAGTTCGGCTCTGGCCAGGAGTGCTGCTACGGTGTTGCAATTGGCTGTCCGCCCCAGGGAGGGAGGGGAGGGGGAAGCTGATATGAGCTTGCTGCGTATAAGAGTGGCTCTATGTGTAGCGGAGTCACAGTTGACGCCTTGGCGAGTTCCGCCTTGGAGGAGGCAGCACATCGCCTTTGTCACTGCCGGTCTCAGGACTATGGCAGCGGGCTCACAATACAAGGGGGCGGGGGGTAGTTGACATGAAAAAGAGTCAATTGGCTACTAAATTCCGAGAAAATAGGGAAAAATCTGAAACAAAATCTTTAAAAAAAAAGAGTAGCCATACTCTCAAACCATGATTGTTTGTATATCATTTAACTGTCTGCTCACACCTTGCTTCAGTCTGTCTGCCGTGGTATGGATAGACAGGGGAGAGATAATGAAGTATAAAAACAAGTCTGTTTTTACTTATGGCCTGAGAGGAAGCCCACAAAACCTGTGGTGAGAAACTAGGTTAACCAGGTTGATTTCCATCTTCTGAGAGCTACTTAAATATCCAGCCTCCTATTGCTAACCTATTTTGTAGCTCCTTTGCACATATTTAACAACATAGAAATTGTTATTGAAAGCAGGTGTAAAGGACTAGCATTCACTTGCTTACATGGAACGGCAAATCCTCACGCTCCTGATTTTATTATGTTTGTGTCACTTCAGTCCATTGGAGGCAACTTCTAAGGGCAAAAAAATCTAAATCTTTTCTTGAACATTAAAAAAAAATTGTCATTATTTAATCATTTTGTATGTATTTTAAGTCAATGTTATACATATAATGTAGGTTATCTGCAATAAAATATGTTTTACTGGAGAGTTACGTCCTTTGTTCAATGTAAAACATAGCACTGTCTACCACTTTCAGCAAGCCATGGCGTGGACCAGGAAGCTAGAAATGGGTCTGTGGAGGACTGACTAAAATTTGACAGCAATAGTACGAACACACTAAGTCGCAGTACTCATTGTAAGCACTAGATGTCAGCCCTTATATTCCCAGTTCCATGTTGTTAACATGGGGGAAGAGGCAGAAGTGACGCAGCCAAGCCTGTGCGAGCAATTGATTATGATATGTATGGTATAGCCCCACCCAACTGAGATTTCCCCAGTCACCACTGATGCTGAGGGAAAGAATGTCAATGTCAGTGTCCATTTTGTGTGAACTATTTAACATTGGTATGTCTGTATTCATGATACAATTACAAAAATTGGTCTATTTCTGGGTCTGTGGGCGGTTTGCATTGATAAAGGCCTCTTTCAACCAGTCAAGATTATTTTGATGTGTTTCACATGGTGAATATCACCATCAGCAGACACGGTCCTTTCATTACATTTGGCGTGTAACCATTCATTTGGTGCACAGCTACACAGATGCACTGTGGGGGTTGCCTGAGAACTCCCACTGACATAAGGCCATACTTTCTGAGCATATTTTTAGTGTGTCTTTCCTGACCATCAAGCTCTTGTGGGATGAGGCCTACACAAAAAGGGTACGCTGATCAAGGGTGGCTGACAATGGAATTATCATGTGTTTGAAAAAGCTGAAGTGTGATTGTTAGCGTACGCACTGGCTTTAAGTCTCCATGACAACAAATACAGGTGTTTTTTGGTGCTGTTCTAAAGTTGTGCTCTGTTTTGCTCTGTTTTTTTTCACAGGCTCGATGTTGAGCTGTCTGTCAGGGAGAAGATAGTTATCACGTTGTGGATTTACCTCATATTGCTGAAGGGAGTTTTATCAGTTGACATAATATGGTCCATCAGACATATTGCTTCACTAATCCAAAATCTATTTCTAGTGCTGTGTGAATCCCCAGTACTTCAAATATGACAATTGCCAGAGTGATCACTCATTTTCATAGTTGCCATTAAAACTTAGGCAGTTGAGCTGAAATAGGGTTCCTGTTTTAGTAAATATTCAGCTTTACAGTTTAATTTTAAGGAAGTACAGGTGGACTGATGGGGATTTGAGCAATGGTCCTGCTAGTCCAAGTTCATGCTTGGGTAACAATATATTTTATTATACCATGGCTTGGTTACACTGGCTACTCTATTCTGATAGGTCAAGAGTATGTCACGTGGGGTTCCATTGTTTTTTGATATCACACGTGTTATCCAGTTCTCAGCATTAAACATTTTTCACATGTAAAAATATGAAGGCGCCCGCCACAACTTAACACCCGACAATGAAAATACGCTTAGAACATACACGGGAAGTAGTCCGGTTCACACTCAGCAACACCTCGGTGCCACCATTTTTTGGGGGGGATTTTACCCTGTTTTTCTCCCAATTTGGTAGCCAATTACTCCCGCTGTGCTTAGTTTAATCCCCTCCCTCGTAGTTTGCTGCCGTAGCCCTGTGACCGGCAGTGACAATGGCAAAGCGCTGCCTCCTCTGAGACAGCACTTGTCGTGCTGTCGACTAATTCCAGCACCCCAGAACCACTCCTGTGCGCAGCGACCTGTGTTGACTTCCCTTCCCCCTCCCTGGGGCGGATAGCCAATTGCTGCCCTGGTGGCACTCCCGGCCAGAGCCCACTCTGGCGCAACGGGGAATCGAACCCCGGTCGCTGTGGCCAGCGTCGGACGTTGAAACCACTAGACCATGCGGGAGGCCCTGCCCATTTTTTTAAATAAATGTATTTCTAAGATTAATTTCCCAATTGTGTATTATTTCCTTTGGCAAGCGGCCGTGGTCGTGATCATGTGATATTATGTGCTGTTTTCCTTATTTTACATTTGGCTTTCTGTTTCTCCTTTTTCCTCAGGAAGAACCGTGTGCCTACTACTGCTTGTGACAGCAGGGGGCACTCATGCTCATGACTGCCAGGATTGTGACGAGTCCGGGCAACGCAGGTTTTTACTAAACAGGTTTTTTAGTTGCTGAAACAGAAACTCTTCTAAGGTCCTCTAGGAAGTATCTGCTGTCAACAAGGACATTTCAAATTCAGTAGGTCCTTCCTCTCTCCTCCAGGCATTAACCCATTACATATGGTTTCTGTCAAGGTGTGGATTTGCCTCCCTTTGTCATCAAGACAATTGGGGGAAACACTTATTTTTGGGGCTGACTGAACACCGATATGCATGAGAAACCAGTTTTTTGTTTAATATAGGTAATAGGGAGGAGAGCTAGCACAAAATGGAAAAACTCCATATTCTTTAAACGTGTCCATCATAATGCGCACACATCTCCATTTTGTCTCATTATTGGGGGCACACATGAAAGTGCATGCAGTAGCACAAGGGCACAAGAGCGGTGTGCATACACATTTTCTCCCCTGTGATTTATTCGCCTGTATGTGGGTCACATTCTCTGGATTTTTTAAAGGACTTTTATGGCATCCCCCTGGTAACCGGGATGGATGGTGAATAAATTATATTTTACTAACCTAGATCAGCTTTTGGTCTCTGCTCAGTACGAGCCATTAGGTGACGACCAAACTCGCACTTTACTTCAGAGTTAAAAGAAGGGAACCTTTGTTAGTGTAAGACATTGATCTGGTCCAACGTGGAAGCCAAAAAAGAAGAATAAAAAAGAACTTACTGGAAATGATAGATCCTAGGGGCCATGCCAAAATTCCTCAACACATTATGCTATGTGAGGAACAAAGATGGGAAGCCAACTGTGAACTTTACGGACAAAATCACTTCTTTCAGTCAAACAGATGGCACTGGCCCCGTTAACAGTTGTGTGCCTTGTTTCAATTATGCTCAAGCGAGTCAAGTTAAGCAGAGAAACGTTCATTTAATGCACAGTCAGAAAATCACACCCGTATATTACTGTGCTGTTTTTGTTTAAGGTGGAAAGCTTTTTTTCTCACAAAGTTGTTAGCTATTTATTTATTTTCCCCCACTCTCTTTATTTACTCTTGGAAAGTTCCAAAGTATAATTTGCACGTTCTCTGCTGAATATCAGGGCTGTGTCAATTTGACCCACTTGCCTTTTGTGCTTTGTCTTGACCAGCAGCTACATTTAGCAAGCGTCTGACTGGAAATGTTCAAAACACAGAATGGACTGGAAAGCCAGGCTACATCATTCAGTTCAAGACAATATGGTGGGTGTGACTACAGTTTCTCACGTTTTGAGAATAAAAGAGAAATGACCCATTCGCACATAAAGCCTTACCTTCTTCATATCCCCACTCCAAATCATCCTTGTCTGGGTAGTAGTCTGATTCTTCAATCATGTTGTCAGCCATCAGGTCAGATGCTCACGACTGCCTTTTTAAGAATCTGAACATAAAACTTATTTTGTATGCTTTGTTTCCTTTCTTACTTTAATTCTATTGAAAAGTTCAAAAGTAAACTGATGTACAGTGCCAACAGCAGGAACGAGTCTCTGATTCCTTTATCCGGTGCAGGTGAGCTGTGGACGTATGTATGCCCTGACGTTGTCGCTCTTCAGAGAGAACAGTTCGAAAGCTTGTAACACTGATGGGGGGGGTTTTTTTTTTCCAGAGAAAGAGGAGGAATTCTGAGAGGCTGGCAAACTGGCAGCCAACTTTTTTTCCTTCTTTCTCTCTTCCTCTAGTTCACTCTCTCTCTCTCTCCCTCTGTTGGTCTCCTTCTCTCTGCGTTGGCAAAGTTGTGTGGAGGCTGCAGGCCAGACTCACCCCGTGGAGCATGCAGCACAATAGATAAAGCTCTAAACCTGCGTGCGGTGTTTTAATCTCTCACTGAGGAAGTAGCGCACGGTCTGCCTCCTCAGGCTCCTGGAGAGGAGTGCCCTGATTGGCTGAGTGAACTGCCTACTCCTCTTCAAACAGTAGCAGCTTAAAATAGCTCAGCAACTTATTTGACATCTTTTCCTTTTTTTTTATGCAACAACCGAAAATCTACCTGCCGGTAAAAGTGTAGGCTGGAGCCATTGTATAGGAATGTTACTCTTGGCCGAAAGGTCATAGTAAATCCCACAAAGCAGGAAGGGTGTTTTTCTTAAAAGACACACTTTGAGGTGGGGACTCAAAGGAAAATACATGTCTCCATGTCATGTTTTTGTTATTTTTGCTTAATCATGAGATGATTTTCCTGGAAATGACTAGTGGAGATACAGTCCAAGTAAAGCCGCTGATTGATTATACAGTTCAAATTGAACTTCCAGATTGTTTTTTCAGTGAGGAAAGCGATTAAGAAACCAACACCTGGTTTTTACATACGTGTACAGATTATTATTACATAATATTTTACAAACCCAGTATGAATCTTGTAAGATCTCAATCCATTCAACAACATGCAGAAAGAATAAGAAACGAAAGACTAAGAAACATATGTTATGTTATTAAAACAAAAGTACAAATAATACAAGAAAAAGATTCACATTTTAGTGTTGAACAGAACTACTAATACAATCACAAAAATAGCTTTAATATGTGTATCTCAGCTATGGGAAAAATAAGTAATACCCGTTAAGTTTAGAGAAATAGGTTTCAGTGGGTAATGTGTAATGTCTTTAGCTTGAAGCTTTGGGGATATTGGCCACCCTATGAAATATTCTAAATCTGGACAAAACAGTCACTCTGAAAATGGTAAACATTTTATTGCCCGAGACATCATCAAGGAGTAGCCGATGGTACAAAAGAAGTTGAGGTACAGTCTGCCATCTAGTGGAACATAGTGAGCATAACAGGTTTTTTGGATAACTATTGAATAATGATGCTATACTGCTTATGTGATACAGGGGGTAGACAAAACAACAGTATTATTTGTACGGTAATAATAGTACCAAATTATGTATGAATATTTATGAACTCATAAGGAGTTTGGTCGACATTTGCCTTTAGACCAGCTTCAATCCTTCTTTGAATGCTGCTATACACGTTTTGAACTGTTTCTAGTGGGATATTGGACCATTCTTCAAGAAGGAAAGCCTCCAGTTTTTTTGAGAAAGTTAGGCGGTAGAAATCTACTCTGCACTCTACATTCCAGAATGTCCCATAAAGGTTCAATGATGTTTAGATCTGGTGATTGGGGAGGCCATGGAAGGTGTTTGATTTCATCCTTTAGTGTATGCCGGCATGATTTTCGACACCGTTCCACTGAGACGTCAAATAATTTTGCCGTCACTGTGATTGACGCACTTGCAATTCGGGCACCAACTATTTGACCTCTTTCAAAATCTGTTAGATCTCTCATGTTGCTTTAGAAAGTCACATATTAAATTGTTGAACGTCTACAGCAAAAACATTGGTAATTAGTATTGACATTAATGTGAAACACATTTTAATTGCAATTTAGTTACTACAAAATACAAGTCCTTTTTCATTTACTGCTTCCATTATTTTGTCTACCCCCTGTATTGTTTAAAGAAGTCACACTATTCTGACATTTCTTTCCTACAATTGTGATTAATAGGTTCTTGTTGGATTTAAATGTATGAACAATACAAATAATTAAAAGACTCTAAACTTCAAAACATGCCAATAACTGGATAAATGGCAAGCTTTATAATACAATACAATAATAATAAACGAGGTAAATAACTATTATTAAGAAGATACAAAGCCATAATGTTCCCTCATTGTCTCAACTAAATTTCCCCTACATCTTTTTCTTTGATGTGGGTGATTTCATACTCGACGTGTGGTCTATATGCAGAAATTCAAACTAATCAGAACAAATTCCACAGTTAAAATATTATTTGTGATGTCAAACTAATTCCATCGAGGGCTGAATGTATGCAGTTTTTTTGCAACCAATGCACTACACCAGGTGGTTTCACTAATTAGCTCGCTTCTTCAACCAAGGAGGGGACCTAATTGAAATCACCTGGTGTAGTGCATTGGTTGCAACAAAAACATACACTGCATACACTCGGCCCTGCCCTCGATGGTATGAGTTTGACACTCCGGTTAATTCCACAGAAGTTCAGATCAATTACTCCTAATTAAAACCTCAGCTCTCTTATTCTCTGTCACCAAAACTAAACTTTCTCAATACCTGTTCACTAGCTGAAATCAGACTTTTCTTGATTATAAATGTCATAATACAATATATTAAACAATACTCAAATCAAACACTAAACCATCATGGTTCTTATATGTTTTCTTTGCAAATAATCACCTGAATCATTTCTTTTAAAACAAGTGCATAAAACTGGTTTCCTTTTAAAAAATATCCAACCTCTCCTTCACTTTCTGCATCAGCTCACACATGACAAGTTCCTTTCCTTCACAAGACCCTTTTCATGTTCTCTTACAATCTCTATACCGCCAGTTTGGAAAAATCATTTTACCACCAAAGATCTTCTGGCTCATCATGAATTCCGACTGCCTCATCTCTTTATAATCATTCTACTGCCCACTCCAGGGTCTTACTTTGTGTTTGACAGATTAATCCTATTTTCACTCATATAGTATCTCATGTTGCAATTACAGAGAGACCACCCACCATGATTGAAATCCTAAAGATTCCAACAGGATTGTGAGATTAACATATTTTCTAAAGCAATGGCACTGGGTTTTCCAACTTATGAAAAAGGTATACAGTAGGATATTAAAATATGACAGAATAATAGAGCTGTATAATTTCAACACACATTTTCAATCTATGAGTAAAAAGTGTGACCTTTTTCATACCTTATTTCATAACTTTCTATCAACTGACTGATATATTACTGCCTGTTATCAGTGAGCCATATTTTCCATGTAATAATAATAATAATATGTTTATTTATAGAGCACCTTTCTAGCTATGAGCACAAGGTGCTCGACAAAAGACAATAAAATAGCAGAGAACAAAGGACAATAAAAGCAAAACATAACAATGTATATTAAGTATACAAATATAAATGTAAAACAAGTGAAAATCAATACAATAAAACCATACATTGGGGAAAGCCAATCTGTGAAAATGGGCTTTAAGATTAGATTTAAAAGCTGAGACTGATTCAGCGGGTCTAATATAAGAAGGGAGGCTATTCCAGAGTCTAGGAGTAAACACAGCAAAGGCACGATCACCCCTTGATTTTAACTTAGACTCTGGAACCACCAGAAATCCTTGACCTGAGGACCTAAGCGGCCTTGTTGTGGTATATGGGACCACCAACTCAGCAGTATATAATGGCGCCAGCTCAGGCAATGCCTTATATGTGTACAATAGCATTTTAAAATCAATTCTAAATTCATTGGGCAACCAGTGTAGGGAGGCCAGCACTGGAGTGATGTGGGACGTGCACTTTGTTCTTGTTAAAAGCCTAGCAGCAGAATTCTGAATGATCTGAAGGCGAGCCAGAGACTTTTGGTTAATACCTGAAAATAAAGCATTGCAATAGTCTAAGCGTGATGAAACATGTGTGATGTAATCCAATCCTATTTCATACAGAAAACACATTTAGAAGTTTTAAAAGTGCAGGTCTGGTGTATTTTCTTGGGAAGGCTGGCCTTTCTAAAAATAGCCTTGCTTCCTTGGCTTGCTCTCCTTCATCTCCTCTTTCTTTTTGCTTGTTGTTACTCTCTCTCTCTCTCTCTCTCTCTCCACTAATCAGCCTCAAATGCCTTGGTAGTAATATGTGAAATAGGTTATTTTGGACCTACAAAATAATGACCACTTAAGCAGTAAAATTCATCAAGTACAGGTCATCTTTAAAATCTATTGTTTAGACTAAATAGATTACTTTTCAGTGGCTTTATCCTCTCTTCATCGGTGATACCACATCCTCCTTAAAATACACTGTTGATGACAAACCAAAACATTCTGCTGGCTATATTTCTACACAATACACAACTGACTAATAGAAACACATTGTCACAGTGGATTAATGACAGAAAGCTCTCCCTTGTATTATTTGTGTCCTTAAATGATAATGCTTTGATTATCAACTTACTGTAGGACTGATGGGATTGGTTGACAGCAAACTCCTTGGGTTTGATGGGAGATCATTGAGGGTGTTGAATGGATGATTTAAAATGCTGACCGAGGGGTCGGGCAGACTAGCTGTATTTTGGAGAAGCAACTCAAGGGTTATAAATTCTCTGCACCATTAGATTACACAATGGCAGTGGAGCAATGGTCAAGGCATAGCCATGCAATTCAATTAAAACTGGCTCAATGTTTATCCTGATCTGCACATGATGCTGTTTTCACTTATATGCCTATTAATCTAATTTATTGGTAATTGTGTACAAGTTTTCATATCAAGGTAAAAGTTAATGAATAGGCTAGTTTCAAAAAGAGTTTCAAAGAGAAGTGAAAAATCAGGGATGCATTAAGTCAAATTGCATGAGGTGGATGTTGTTCAACACATCAGATAGTGCTGCATATATTTTAGATTTATTTCCATTTAATGTAGCACTTCATTTTGAATTGTGCTGACCTTCTAGCCCCATTTATAATATAATACACAATAAGAGCATCATATTCATGGTGCAATTTTCAAATCAGACATTTAGGCAATTTAGATACAATCTTTCTACATTTTGCCTATCTAAATTGAGGAATTATGCATTTAATGGAATCATTACAATTACAAGTTAACAACATGTTATACTCGAATTGTCAGCATAGAAAGTAAATGCATAAGTAAGCAAGCTTATCCATTTATAAAATTATCTAAAAAGGAAAAGATAACTAAGTGAACGGGGGTGAATAAGAGGAAGCCCTTCACGGTACTTCAGCAGAACGACAGTTTGAATACCCTTTATTTCCAATGCCCAATCCACAACAGAGTACAACGTTGAAACCGAGATGAAAACGCAAAGTGAAATATCGTATTGGCATCAAGCACCTTGTTCTGGGTCGTCCACTTAGCTTAGCTAGATATTATTAGTGGTCTACCTTGTTACCGACTATAACAAGGACCGCATTTACGCACTGTTTGCCCACAGCAGAATCAAAACGTGTATAATGTTTTGGTAACCTTTTCGCTCGTGCTGGTTGCATATCGGTCAGCTTGAATGTTCCCGACGGCTCTTTTGCGGTTGTGTTTCGAAAAATATTGAGAACGTTTCGTCTGAACCGGTCATGAACCACACTCAACATACGGGTTCTACGGTCCGTCAGCACGGTCCAGGAAAGGGAGCGTTCTGGTCTTGCGTGCGTGGCGAAGGCGGAACGTATGACGTAGCCAGTCGAACTCGGAGGCGTTTATTGTTCCTTCTCGTTCGGAGACAGAAATAAGGGCTGGCAAAGCCTACTTACATTACGAATACAGATATTTTTCATAGCTAGTTTTGCAAGAGAGTTACGGTACGAAAGCAAAGACAGGTAGACACAGTATCCGGCTGCCATGGCATATGCGTACCTGTTCAAGTACATCATTATTGGTGACACGGGTAAGGAGAAGGCACTGTGTGTCGATGTGTCATGAGAAAAGAGACGGCTTGCTAACCACATAGCAGGCTGGCTATGTAGCTTGTTAGCTAGAATGCTAGCTAGACATCTGGTTCGTCTTTATTGTATTGGAGTCACGGACGTGGTAAATATAGGGCACTAGGGTGAGAGTGATGACTATAACATGATAATTTTTTGTCCGATTGACGTTAGAGAAATAAGCTACATAGCCAACAGTAGGTTGGAGAATGTGTCATTACGCAGGTGTTTGACAGCAGCCCCAGCACAACCCTTGTCATGCTAAGTGCGTCCGATGTGAAGACTGTAAGAGGTGTCAAAAAATTGATAGATATGTGTAGCTTCGACAAAATGTTCAATATGGTTATTATTGGGGGGAAATGTACCACGTAAATGAGATGTCAGGCCTTGGAACGGAGTGAGCACGGTTCACTTAACGTTAGCTAGTTAGCTAGCTAGCTGGATACACGCGTTATAACCGAAGCATCTACCCAGCTAGCTAGATGGCTACATGGCTTGTTACCACTGTGGCCAGCTACCATAATCAAACGAATATGTTTTCGTTGATAGTGATGTTTTGCTAACCTGCCTCGCTACATGGCTAACTCGATTAGAAGGCTAGCCGTGTTTGGTTGCACAGTTGTTATTATGTTGCTAGCTTACAGCGAGTAGCTAACGTTGGTTTAACTAACGTACAATGGATGGATTTTTGCGTAGGCCTAGCAGTGACAGTGGTGATGTTGTGATGCTCGCATAGCTAGTTAGTCAACATTGGCTAAGCAACGTTTGGTTGTCTACGTTATAGTTCGATTATTAGCCAAATAGTTGTAAAGTTGGCAGTTGACATGGGCCTTCCGTTTACTTTGTTTCCTTAAAGGCATAGTGAAAGTTCACTAGCTAACGATGTAAAATTCGGCGCTGTTACAGTTGACATGGGCCTTCCGTTTACTTTGTTTCACACAGCGTAAAGCATCACACAGCGAATATGGTTTATGACGTTAACTTTAGCAACATTAAGTAAATGATAATTTGGATATCAAAAATGACAAATAACGTGAAATAAAATGTATTTAGTTCTTTGCTTATGCATGATCTCCTCCTCCGTTCATTTTGATTGAATTGTAAATCACGCCACGGTCCCCACGATACCATCGAACCGTAACGACAAGAGTGTAAATAGAATCTGCCCTGTTGTGACCCTGGCCCCTACGTAGCCAGCTAGGTGACTTAATCAGTGTGATGTTTTTAGAAGTGACATTCATAGATCATTTTATCAGATATTAATGATTTAAACAACACAAACGCGTATATCGTTCAGTGTAATAAATGTGTTGAGCTGAAATTCGATTTTTTGTTTGTTTCTGAGATATATTTTCTTTATCTACAGAACTGGATCACTCAATCTTATATTGAGTGAAACAAACAAACAAACAAACACATTTCTGAAGTGCAACGCTGATATTACACCAAGACAACAGGCATGTTTGTGCTCACTACATCTTTAGAATACTGTAAATTGAAATATATTTTCAAAACTCATAACATGAACCAATAAAGTAAGCTTGTGTGCATGCTGCATAGAGATGCAGGCGTATTAACTCACCACATACAAAATGTGTACGTACGTTTACGTGCTACATATTTTACATTTTTAGTTTGTCTCTTTGATTTGTGCTCTGAAGTTCCAAAGCTCCAGTAGAACCCCCACCTACAATGGAAGAATTTTGATACTGTGGAAATCCAGTAGAAAGGCTTGCCTATCATGCATTTCCTATTTCAGTTACCTGTAAGTTTTGTGGAGCATCGTTTCCATGGTGCTTACATATACACTAGAGTAGAAAGGAAACATAGTGATGGCTGTTGTTTGAAGTCAGTACTACCCTTGAGATCTGGCTTCATTGATTACTGTCAAACAAGACAACAAGAGCCTTATTGGTTTAATTGAGTCAGAGAAAGCAGCATTTCACATTTTATACAGCTTGTTGTCCTTTGGTAATGACTTTGCAATGGCCCTTTTTTTCTTTGGACCATGCTTATTAATATAAATGTATCTTTACAGTGAGCATCTGAAATTACATTTCTGTGCTTACTAGCCTAATTAGCCACCATGGCATCAGTTGGAAAAAAAAGTTTTACAAACAAACAAAGAAATACAATGCTTTCAGGGTTTGATTAAAGCACAACTGTGTCCCCATTTTTAAATTCACACCTGCTGCCAATTTTTGTTATGGAAGCTGCAGTGTCCAATAGACCCTCCACTTGCAAGGGATGCACAACACGTATGTTTTAATATCTGTGCTTTTGCTTTTACATGAGAAAAATAGTATAATCGTTTAGGGACCCCGTTGTCGCTTTCACGCCTGACATTTTAAAGTTGTGGTATTCAGTCCCTAGGTGCGTTATACCAAAATGCCCCCTGTGCAAGACTATTGAGGCCTGTCCTGTCTCACACAGCGGTAAAAGGGGGTAAGCTCTGATCAGCTCATTGAGCCGCCCATTCGGACATGTTGTATTTCACAGTCGTAGTATTATCCCATAAGAGCACGTGGAGAGCGTTGGCTGTATTGTATCATCGATGAAGTTGAATGTCGCAGGGCGAATGGTGACCCAAGCGCACCAGTTGCATTGTTGTTTTATATACAGCCGCAGAGTGGGGAACATTTGGTAGGTCCAGTAGCTGCTGTGTTGGCCATGTGGACGCTGAGGTTTCCTGTGTTTGCTGCCAGTTGGAAGTCACCTCTCTGCCCGTTTTGGTCTTTGAATACTCTTAACTTGCTTCTTTTGTCTGATGGAAAATGGGAACATTTCCCACTGCCCTGCACCCACAGTCATTTGTGTCCATGGTTACAGTTGCATCAATGCAATATCTGTTGAATAGGGCAGGGTATGTTGTAGGGCAGGCTTGGTTACAAATCAACATTTCTTTCAATTAAAATGTATTCTGTTTTCTTTGAATGATTATTAGGATATGGTGTGGTTCTGTGTGGGTCAGTAGGTAGAGAATGGCGCTGACAACGCTTAGGTTGTGGGTTCCATTCCTATTGGGACCACATGTACTGAAAATTGTGTGCAAACACTACTGTGAGTCGCTTTGGATAAAAGCATCTGCTAAATGGAATATAGATATTGTATTATTTTATTAGTATTTTTATTATTCCCAAGGAGGTGGATGAAGGAGTGGAGTTATGCTGCTGTTCATCCTGTGTTTGAGGAATTCTGTACCATCTTCCACAAATTGATGTTCATTAATGTGGATTAAATAGTTTAGGTAAGGTAAATTAGTTGCACGTCCTTTGATCCAATCTAGGTAGTTTTTTTGTATTGCGATCTGTCTATTAAAAGTGACCACTTGACTAGATTTTTTTAAGGAAATATCCAAATCACCAATATGGTGTAAGATTTTCTTGAGTATGACAGAACAAAATGCCAAGGGAAGATGGACAAAAATATTAGCTGTTTTCCACTGGCATGTGTTAATATTCCCACACTTGTTTACTGGACTGTAACATCTATTGCTCTCTAAGTCATGCTTGAAGAATGTCTGCCAAAAGAAAAAATAGAAAATCTGAATACATAAGATGATACTTGTGTATGTTTGTAATGGGAATCATGAGCAAGCCTTGCACTCTTTGTTATATAGGTGCATCTGCTCTCACAAAAACAATCCTGGGTAATTGTATCGAAATTATTTTAAAAAGCACTGTGTCACTGTGACCTGAAAGATGTTTTAAAACACTGAACTTGGATCACTTTTTACAAATGAAAAATGTTTGTTGATTAAATTAAATCAAAAACAAGGATGACGTTAGATGTCATGTGCTACTGCTGCTCATGTTCTCAATTTCGAGCGCGCAAGTAAACACATTTCACCCCTTATTGCAACACCTTATGGGTGTCTGTGACGGGCTGTTGCTCAACCGGACTGCCCACATGTGACTGCTCTCTGAAACACAACCTTGTCACTCTGTGTCACAGGGCAGCGTTTCACCAGCGCTTTACTCAGCATGCTGACTAAGGGCCATAGTTTGTGCATGCTTCACAGTCTGGTAGTACACCAGGCCACGCTCTGTTCATTGTGACAAAACATTTTAGTATCATCCTGGACAGACCGAGTGCACCTAAAAAGCACTGTCCCAACAGCACCTTCCGACGAGTCTGTGTTCCATCAGACATAACACTCCAGAAGAGGCAGATGTGTTTTTCAATTGAATTCAAGGTTGGCCCATATTTTCATTTTTGAATAGTAGCTAAAGACTCACTGTAATAATTACGACTGCAGTAATTACCTCTAGCTAAGTGTTACACCTGGTGATTCTGTTTCACATTATGTTACGTGTTTTTCCCCCTCAATCAAGTCCAACTCGTCTTCTGTGTCATTCATCCAGGTGTCTTTGCTTTTTCACAAAACAAATGCAGAGCCAAGCTAATTGCTTTCTAATTCAAATGCGTAACTAAAGCGCTGTTGTGCGTTCTGTCTCTATTTACTTCTCAGTGCTAGTTGGAAGGGTACCCTTCCACCTCGATATGCATGTTGTTGCTACTGCACGTTTACTCTGCATGTCTGTTTCACTCGTGGATTCCCAGGTCTCCAGGATTCTACGTGTAGAATATTAGCTGAAAGGGGCATGTTCCAATACCTCATTAGATGGACCAATCAGGTCCTCACAACCGCCCCATTTGGAGTCATCTGCTTGGTGTACTCACATCATATATCTAGGAAGTTAGGACGTTTTTTTTGTTTGTTTGATTGTTTCAATTTTTTCCCCATTTCTCTCCCAATTTGGTTGCCAATTATACCCTCTATTTATCTAAATTCGCCCTCCCCCACGAGTCCGATGCCCATCCTCCGTGTCGCGAGCCCATTTCTCAGGCGACCACGGACACCCTTACGCTCCTCGAGGAACTCGTGCCGGCCCCCCTCCCCCTGGGGCGGGCAGCCCAATGCCACCCCCGATCGGGGCTAACGGCCAGGGCTGGTCTTGCAGAGATGGGTTTCAAACCGCGTCCCTGATAAGCAGCTCACACTCGTACAGGACCAGCCAAATACGGGTGCGTTAGACTGCTACGCTATCCGGCAGCCGCGGAAGTTACTGTTTTAATGAGGTGGAAAAGGTGAAAGCTTGATGATTTAATCAGACTTTTTGAAATTGCAAAAATAATGTTGCTTTTCAGAAGAAAATTATGAAAGGAAAACTGATCCATAGATTACAGCCAATTGTATTATTGAAAAGGCAGTTTCTTGAAAGTGGGTTGTTCTGGGTAAGATTTATTTTATTTTTTTTATGTTTGGAAAAATTGAGATATCTGGAGAAGTTTATCATCCCTAAAAATCGCTGATGTCAAAGCCAGGTAGCCTGGCCTACTCATTCACGGCATATTTATCACGTCTTGGCCCTGTTTGTTCAGCGCTAAACTGCAACAGGAAAAACATTTGGTCTGCTTATGGGAGGCATTTTGAAAAGCTGAACTATAAATCTGTCCATTTTATAGTTCTCCACCACAAATGTGTAGCGTTCCTGTTCCCTAGTACCCCTGGGTCTATCCGTGATGGAACTGCGACCACCAGAGTGGCTTTTATACATTAGCTCAGTGCTCTCACACATTGCACCGTGGCCTCAATCACATCTCTGTATGTCCCAAAATTAAATTGATATGGTTAGGGCTTGATCAGACCAGCGTGCGTATCTGGGCATGCACTTGGACTTTGTTTTTGTGAATTTCTGTATTTGCAATCAAGCTTTTGATCCTGATCCAATCTGTAAACTCCTGGTTTGTGTGCAGGGACACTGGTGAATTAAGTTTCCAATCCTGCCGCTATGACCTCTTCCCACATTTCATTAGGCCAACATGATTACCAATAATATATATTTTTTGTTTTACAGGAGTCCTTGCGCTCCGGTACCTGAATAGTCTCCTTGTGGTGTAGCCTACCTTTTCTTCCATATGTGCTCAGCAGTATTCACCAGTAATTGGGGATTTTAACAGATTCGTTCTTTCATTGGATAGACTGTTGATTAGTTTTTTACTTTTCCCCTCAGTTTATCTCAGTTCATTTTAATCGGCATTATAGTTGCTGCATTGAATGTTTTAAAAATGTGGACAATGGGCTTATTTTTTCTGCCCGTGCGAGGTACTGGACCTGTTTGTCTGAGGGTTGATTGCTCTCATGAATGCCCCGTGACATTTGTTTTTTCATTTCAGTTTTACATATTCTAGCTGCATTCTTGGAATTTATTCCTGTATAAAGGAGTATTATTACCCCGGTATAAACTGAATAAAACGTCGCTAAGTACAATTTTGAATGCTGACTGCTTGGCTTTGGGGAAATAAGACAAGGAAAACAGAGCAGCCATTAGCCACTCATTACTGTTACAACATGTTATTGTCATGTTAAATGAGAATTTCCCGTGGAACCACTTTAACGAGATCAGCAACAATTTCTGATAATGTGGCCTAACAGATGAATTGGCAAAATTTGCCGTTTTGCCTCACATGGGCTCGTTCGATTGTTAGAACTTCTGTCATCTGTGTTTGTTTCTTTGCCTCTCTTCCACATGAGCGCTCGTATCCGCGCCCCTGCGTAGCAACGGCCGTTGCTCTTGGAAACCAAGATCTGTTCCGTCTTACGCGTTACTGAATTCGTTTAGCGTAGTGTATTTCCATAATCCCAAGACTTGATCATCCCGCGATTTGTCCCACTGCATCCATGTACATTAACAACTAGCCTATAATTATTATGCTTATGAACATGAAATATTTCAGATCAGATACTACTGTACCACGGTTTGTTAAACATATTCCATGATGTTGCTGTTTTGCACACACTAGGTGTTAACGATCCAGCATACAACATTTGCATTTTCTTGTTTTTGTTTTTGTATTGCAGTGGTGAAGACGGTGTTGGGGAGTAGGGCTGTACATCACTTTTGCAAAGTAAACTAGACGGGTCCTATTTATTTCCATGTTTATTGCAGATATATCGAGCCCTTGAGCTTGGCACGGTTTCTAGCACTCAACTCAACTCTCGACTTCACACCTCCTTTCTCCCGCGTTGTTAAACATGTCCGTCTCGCACTGAGACACGGTGATTAATCTGACAGCCACGATGCATCTAAACAGCCAGCGCGTGAATCCGCGGAGCGCTCGGATCATCGTCCGGAGGAATAACGAGAGATTAATCGCTTCCTTTTTGAACTATATTTGCAGCATGACAGTAATGTTAATGAATGTTTATTAATGCCGGCTAATGCACTCCATAATGATTCACGGGGCGCAGAATATTCTGCCACATCTGAGATCATATGCAGATTATGCTTGCTTCATCTGGTTATTGCTAAATTGATTAAAACCCTTCCCTACATTAAGCAGGCAATAATTCTGCTGTTAAGCGTCTGAAACATGAATATGCATGCACATAAACAGTAGGTCACATTCTGCAGGACAGTGGAGATGGCTGTTATGTTCAATTTGTATTAATTGCGACATGTGCTGATGATGTATTTATTATCTGTTGTGGGGAAGTGAGATCCTCAGCAACTATAATATGGGGGGGGGGGCTGAATTGAAATATAACTGTTTACTGTTAAATAAATTATGTTCGAAAGGTTGGGATTGCAGCAAGTTTGAGATTTAAAAAAATACATTAAAAATTTCTCCATATTTTTCCCCAGTTTTTCTCCCAATTTGGTGGCCAATTTTACCCTATATTAATCAAACTACCCCCTCCCCACAAGCCCACCACCTCCAGCTACGGGACCAGCCACTTCTCTGGTATTGGCAGTGGCAGGAACAGCGAACCGCCTCCTCCGAGACCAAACTCGTTCGTCGCCGACTGTGATTCCGATACTACCAGAGAAGCTCTCTGTGCATGCGGCGAGCTCACGCCGGCTTCTCTCCCCCCCTCTTTGGGAGCGGTCGGTACTCCCGGCCAGAGCCTGCACTCCGGACGAGTGCCTTTACCCATGCGCTACCCGGGGGCCCCAAGATATCTCTTTTGTCTATATATCATACAGGCATTTCCTGTTCCCGGCAAGTGGAAGCAAAGGTTTTATGGTGTGGGCAACCATATGGGGCTTGGATGAAGCCACTAGGCCCGATTCATGATGTGATTTCAGATTTCAGCACGGGCTATATTACAGACCGCATGTGCCTCTACACCCAATGGCAAGTAACCTTGGCAGATGGCAAGGTTATTCCATTTCTAAAGCACAAGGAAGGCAGGCGTAATTTGAATTCTGTGAATCGCTCGAAATGGACGGCCCTCTATGAATCAATACCTCCATAGCAGTCCAGATCCAAGGCTGCCATCTCCATATCAAGCTAGCGTAAAAACTTCATCGCCAGAAGAAGACATTTGTGTGCATGTTACAGTGTAGTTTGTGTTCAATCTCTTGCATTATCTATGACTATAACCACTGTAACATTTCTCATGAATGTATTGTTTTTTTGTGTGTTTTTCAGGAGTGGGGAAGTCGTGTTTATTGTTACAGTTCACAGATAAGAGGTTTCAACCAGTGCACGACCTCACTATTGGTAAGTGCCTTCAAATGTTTTGGTCTGTTTCATCAGCGTCTTGTTTGAATGGAATCATTCCTTCTCCATTTAGCTGTTAATTCGAATCTGGTGTCAAATTTTTTAAATGAGCAACAGCTGGTACAAAGCATTTTCTTAGATGGGAAATAGTGTAAATAGTGATTTTATGATAGAAAGTGCATAAATATGATTTGACGGTGTCACAGATGTCCATATGCATATAATTGCCATAGGATATCTTTATTGTATTTAGTTAGGCATGTTTAACAACCTTATCCTTTCAGATAAAGCAGTGTCTGTTTCTGCCATGTAGACTCAGTTATATTTCAATTCCATTCAGTGCTGTAATATATTTGAGCAATTTTATTTTACGGGCCTTCTTTAGTGGAAGAGACTCAGAACGTATCAGGTTTTGATGTAAATGTGTTCCATATTTTAAAGTACACATCCTAGTTAGGTAAAATGCTACTTTCACAGTATACCACGTTAAACACTTACATGCTGATATAATTGCTTTAGTGGGAATGCTTACTATCATTTATTACGGTTGAAAAAATGTTTTACCAACTGTATTGTCCACATTTTTCCCTCAACGTCAATTAGCCGATGAATCTTCATCACTTCTGTTTGAGGACAAAAAATGATTTTATTCTGGCACCTCGGCTCACCTGTTCATCACCTCCAAATTGGTTTTTTTTCTCCATTATTATTACAACTTTGTAGGTTTTGTGATTTCCAGGAAAGCTGCAGACCTTCATGCGATGGTGTGGTTTTCAATGATTAATTGATACATTAATAGATAAAATGTGTATAGGAGTGCTTGCAGTTAAGGAGCACAATGATTAATGGATTGTATGCACAGTATACAACCATCACAGGAGAAATTGGCCTTGAGCTGAAGAAGGTTTTGTTATAGTCGCCGTGAGTGCTCGGGCCCAAGGCTGACTGTATGAAGGCATGCCAATGGCCCGCACTTCAACAACATGTCAACGCTTAGTGTCTTTTTCCTGTGTTTTTCATTTAAAAAAGAAGAGTATCAAGATGGAAAGCTGCCCAACGCAGGGGCTGGGAGAAACTCGGCTAAAGCTGATGAAAGGAAAACTACCGCACACTAGAAACTCTCTCTATACTCCACTTCTGAAACCAACGTCTCGGCCCAAAAGACCCTCATCAGGTCTTCTGGACCAAAACATTGTAACAGGTGTAATTTAATAACTGGAAACAACGAAGGTCCTTTAGACTGAAAACGTGTTGGTTTCAGTATAGTGAAGTACAGCACAGCAAGAGTTGCTAGTGTGCGGGAGTTTTCCTTTCTTTAAAAAGCAGAGAAAAAAGAAAGACAAACATGGTCTGGCCTGTTTAGCTGTCCTCTATGTCTTTGTGGAAGGGCACCCGAAAAGGTTTTCCTCTTATCTTTTCACATAAAAACACGGGTCGAAGACGTTGATTTGTCACTAGAGGCATGGGCCATTGCCACGCCTCTACACCTAAAACAGGGGTCCCACATTCAGACCTCAACATCCACTGGCTGTTCAGGCCTTTGTTCCAGCCCAGCACCAGCACACCCGATTCGAGTGTTCATTGTCTTGATTGTATTAATGAAGTCAGGTGTGTTAGTGAGGGGCGGGAACAGAAACCTGCACAGCCAGTAGATGTCGAGGACCGGACCTGGGCACCCCTGGTGTAAAACAAAGCCATTCCAAACATGATGTATATCAGATTTGAACTATGAACACTCAGGCTCTTTAAAAATATCCATGGAGCCTGTTCGTTTTGGTACTTAAGCGCGTGTGATTGACATAGGACATATTTTCTTACAATCACAGCAGTTGTGTTACTCGCAGTGCTGTTTCTCTTCTGTGCCTGGACCACAACATTCAGGATGAGTCACGGTTCCCTTTCTAAAAATAGTTGTAGAAACAGAATTGTTGAACTGAGAAAATGTTCATTTATTTTGAATCGGCTACACTGTTTCCTAAACTGAAAACGTAATGGGCTGAAATAAACAGAAAAAATACACATGTTCCCTTGACAACACCTTATTCCTGTTCGATGTCTCACACTCTGCATGCTAGTGCCAGCAAATCACATGAGGTTCCGTAACACTAGCAGGCAGGCAGGCATGCATGCATGCATGCAGGCAGGACAGACAGACAGACAGACAGACAGACAGACAGTCAGTACTCCTCTGTGCTGGAGGACTGGCGTAAGGAACAGTTCAATTCTAAACATATAGGAGCAATTTACTCTCTCGGAGATCTCTATTATGTAGGCTGTGGTCATATGCCACTGAATCAAGACACAACCATCACACCACAAGTCAATGTTGGCTCTTCCTGTGTACCCACACTTATTTATCTATCTAAAGATCACAAGATATTACTCTCATTGGTTAGAGTTTTGCGCAAGGAGCCTAGGAAACGATACTGTGATACTATATTTTGCCGTTGAAGGTGGCCTTTTATGTGGTAGTTCATATTTAAGTTCAAAGCTTAAGTCTCTTTTAGCCTTTAAATTCAGCTTTGATGTCATCTTTACCTTTGCTTCCCTGACAAACGTATGTGGCCAGGCATCATCTGTTTCTCAGAAGAGGTTTTAATTATGCACAGCGTGTAATGATTTGTTCACTTTTTTCCCCAACAGGTGTAGAATTTGGGGCACGAATGATCACCATTGATGGCAAACAGATTAAACTCCAAATCTGGGACACAGTGAGTGTTTCTTTATTATACAATTTTACTGCATTTAAAAACCTCCCGCAATTATCAAATTAGCTCGCACCTTGTAATTACAGCATGTGAAAAGAGAAGCTGTAAATGTAGTCCTACCTCAGGTGTGTTGTCTGGAAGTTAATGCCAGCTTAATGAGTGTTAACCAGATCAACGCTGGGAGGCGACGTATCAAACACCGCCATTTTGGCTCCTTTTCAAAGGAGGAAGCCTCTTCAGGACTGAAAACGCTAAACAAAGGAGCACAGATTTGTTACAAGCCGCACCTTACTGACACTTACAGCAGGACTATGTTTTTGTGGTCAAACTAAAGCAGAATTGAGCTTCGTAGACATGCTCAGCGTCATGTTTAGTGGTGAGAAGTTGAAGCTTCCGCTGACAGTACCAACATGCCCCCTATAAAACTTCACTTCTGTTTTTTGCATTCTGGATAAGAGCATCTGCTATATGACTGTAGAATTTCCATTCACGTCTTAATAATAATAATAATAATATAATATAATATATGCCATTGCCAAGCAGATGCTTTTATCCAAAGTGACTTACAGTAATGAATGCATTAATTTTTCAGTATATGTGGCCCCAATGGGAATTGAGCCCACAACCTAAGCGTTGTCAGCGCCACGCTCTACCGACTGAGCCACACAGAGCCCCCATGTCTTCCGGTCCTAGAGCCCGGTTGGTGGAAAGCAAGTGTCCCAGGGCATTTTTGAATAAAGACTTGATTTGTGTGCTTGGAACTTTAGGTTTGGTTGGAAAAATTGCACTCCTGCATGATAATGATCCTGAGAATGGACACAGAAGTGAAAGGGAAGGGAAAGGCTAAATTCATATTCTGGATCGGCCTTCGCGGTCTCCAGAGCTCAATCCCATAGAAACGAGTGACCCGGACTCGAGACAGCAGTTTGCGAGCAGGAATTAAGATGAGTTAATTCCGAAACGCGTGCTGTCGGCCACTTCTTCTCACTCTGCGGCCCCCCGGTCGAGCTCACGCAGGCGTGGGGTCGGAGGACGACTCTTCCGTGTGCGGCCCGGGGGCTGCCCCGTTAACCAGGGAGCTGCTGACGCTCGATG